>OZ012678.1:81025497-81357843 GCA_963942445.1 Argyra leucocephala
AGTTATAAAATTAACCAAAATAAAAATTAGGAGTTTTATAGGTAGTCTAACAGTATAATATCTTCTGATGAGTTCAAATAGCGTTATGATGAATGAAATACTCCTAAAAGTATAATTGTTGTTATTATAAACAACTTACGTAAGTAAGTAATAATTATTATTATTGATAAAATGTTGATATAACACTATATATCTATGTATCATTCCTTTAAAGTAATTTACTCCACACAGTGGTTCTATTCCATATTTTAGTTCTCAGATCCAGGAAATGACCAATGAAAGAGATGTGGCTTAAGAGTTATGGAAACGTACCGGCAATTCCGATGACAGAATCATCTTTAAACGTCTCAGGAATCGTGTGAATCTTCGCATTAAGCAAGAGAAGAAGTTATTTTTCTCAAAAAAACTCAGTCCTGGCTCATCCTCAAAGGCTTTTTGGTCCAATGCTTCCCGACTTGGGATTACATTAAAAAATTGTATTGACTGTGGGGGTTACATTGATGTAAATGAGTTAAACAGTAAATTCTTAGTACCACCAACTGGTTCTGCAGATTTCTCATTACACGTTACTGATACGGAAGATAACTTACATTTAAATAATTTTGCGTTTCGTAATGTAACTTTAAATGAAGTCAATCTTGCTATTCTACAGGTTAAGTCCAATGCAGTTGGACCAGATTTGATTCCTCTCAGGTTTATTAAGTTGATTCTTCCTGTTGTTCTGCCATATATCACACACATTTTCAATTCGATACTGACTACGGGAATCTATCCCGTTGCTTGGAAATGTGCTAAGGTACTTACTGTTGCAAAGAAAAGCAACCCCACTATTGATGACTATAGACCTATTAGTATTCTCTCTTGTCTTTCTAAATCCTTCGAACGTATGCTTTATGAACAGATGAATGAATACATTAATACTAATAATCTTCTGTATAAGTTTCAATCTGGAATTCGTAGGCAACACAGTACGGCTTCTGTCCTATTAGAAATCACTGATAACTTTTATCGTGAAATTGATAAAAGGCATGCAGTAATTTTATTATTCTTAGATTTTACTAAAGCTTTTGATTGTGTTAATCATGAAATGTTATGCAAAAAGCTTAAACTTTTTTATAATTTTGATTTATCTGCCATTAAATTGCTGCATAGTTATTTGCTTAATAGATCTCAGTTTGTTTACCTGAATGAAGTCAAATCTAGCTGCTTATCAATTCAATATGGGGTACCTCAAGGATCCATTTTGGGTCCACTGCTTTTTAGTATGTTCATCAATGATCTTCCTCGGTGTTTATCTGAGGCTCAATGTAGGTTATATGCTGACGACGCCATCTATATTAGTGGACCAGTAAATGCAATCCACAAGTATGTTGCTAAAATTAATAAAATTAATGATGAGCTTGATGCTGTCGCCTTTTGGGCTAAAGATAATGAGTTAAGACTGAACCCGACTAAATCACAAGCCATGATTCTGTATGTCCATAATATTGATACTACATTTTTGCCTCAAATTAAATTGAATTATTGTGTTATTGAATAAGTAAGTAAAGCTAAGTGTCTGGGTGTTGTATTTAATAAAACGTTTACGTGGAGTGATCACATAAATCACATATCTGGGTGTGTTTTCTCACGCCTTCGTAAGCTTTGGAAATTTTAATATTATTTGAGTGAATGGACAAAGAAGAAACTAATCCTGTCATTAATTATGCCATTTTTTACTTGCTGCGATGTGGTCTATGCGGGTGTGAGTGCATGTGAGTTGTCTAGATTAAATGTTATCTTTAATGCATGTACCCGTTTTGGTACCAATCGCCGTAGATTTGATAGAATTAGTGATGTATCTAAATTGATACTTGACTGCTCATTCGCAAATTTCTTGAATTACAGATATATATACTACATGAAGAAAATAATTTCTAAAGCCACACTTATATACTTACACAATAAGTTAATATTTGGAAGATCACCCAGGCGTGTGAATTTAATTGTTCCGCGTCACAATTGCAGACTTAGACATATATCGTTCTTTGTAAGAGTTGCAATATTATGGAATGCACTGCCAAGTACTATTAGCTGTGAATTATCTCTTGACAAGTTTAGTGAGCTGTCTTGGGAATACTTTAAGCTAAAACCTTAGATAATAGTTAATTTTGAAACAATATATTATTTTATTTTTTACAGTTGAAGGAGGAAAGAACATTATAGCTTTGAATTGAATTTACTTTAATTGAATTAAATATTTTTATTGTTTTTCTTTTTATTTTATTTTATTTTATTTATTTTTTTTTTGTTTTTATTGTGTTCTTTTTAAGCTTGTCTAATTTGGTCTAATTGCCCTATTATCTGTAGATTATTTGGCTGGTTTAAGTGTAAGTTAAGAATGTATTTAAATTAATATTTTCTTTTAATAATTTTTATTTGTATACTCTTATAAAAACTAATCGTCTTATGTATACTAACATTAAGAATTGAATAAATAAATAAAATAAGTAAATCGGACTTGTATTTTTTATTTATTAAATTGAAAAATCAGCAAGAAATATTAATAGTTTTTAAGTACTTGAATTTATAGATTTATAGATTTATGGAATAAAAGTCGAGTTTCCTTTCACTAATCATTTGTATTTATTTTGCAAATATCGATATTTCGGAAGCAACTTACTTCCTTCATCAGTGCTTTGCGACTAATTAATGTTTACACTAATCCTTACATATATTTATATAATTTGAACCCTCAATAATAATAAATATATGTAAGGATTAGTGTAAACATTAATTAGTCGCAAAGCACTGATGAAGGAAGTAAGTTGCTTCCGAAATATCGATATTTGCAAAATAAATACAAATGATTAGTGAAAGGAAACTCGACTTTTATTCCATAAATCTAAACATATCACTAAAAACAAATCTGATTATCAAAAACAATTGAATTTATAATTAAATTTTTTTTTATCTAATTACAATTATTACGGTTTGTAATTATAGTTTAAGAAAATTTGATTTCCCATGCCCATGTATTCTAGCAGCTCTTTTGTTTACTTAAAGCTTTTCTTTACCTATTAACATCTATATTGGTTTTACTTTTTCTAATTCTACAATATCAAATTTAGTGTAGCTACACGTTATTTATATACATGTTTAGTGATTACTTCAATGATTACTAATCAATAGATAACACTTTCATAATTTGGTTGTGATTTTAAAACAATTAGGTATATAATTTGTAATTATAGAATTTACTTCGAATCGATATGAGACTTTCAATGAAATATATTTTATTTTAATTCTGAATTGCTTCGGCATTGTTAGAGTGTTTTTATAATATAATTCCACTTAATTCACTTCTAGATGTATCAATTTTTAGAACTTTACAAAGTTATTATTATTAAATACTTGCCTATACATTCAGCACGAATATATTTCCGGGAATTCATTTATATTTTTTTTCTTTTTTTTTCTACCAAACAGATTTATAATATACATAATAGCTTTCTATAGCTTAAAGGTTATTTTCAAACTCCTTATAAAAATTTATTATCTCAGTTAATTATTATCTTATGAACTTTGTGTCTCTTTTTTCATTTAATTTTATATTAACTCTTAAAAATACCACTTGATTAATTTAATTTTAATATTAAAAGTAATTTTCATTTAATTTCGTTTTTATTTTTTTTTTTTTTTTTTTTTTTTTGTATTCTGTTTTATTTTTAGCAATGCTATTGCCAGAATATTAACGATATCATATGACAATTTCATTTTACCCTATGTATACATTTATATACTCGTGCATACATAAATATCTTAGTAGTTGTATATTCAAATTAATTATTATATAATGATTGTCGTCTCGCAAACGATTTTATTTTTCACAGCCCATTGTAATATCGTATAATTTTTCTCAGTTATATTATTTTGGTATTAATGGGTACATGGAAAGCTTTTTGCATCCATTAGGGATTATTTTAATCACCTTAAAATACTTTTACTATTTTTAATAGCTTCATCATGATGAATATTTGTTTTTTTTTTTTGTTTTTTTTTCCATGAAATAATACATACATATCAAAATGCCTTTATCTGATGTTTTGTCCTTTTCTGTTGAAATTCTTTTGTAAATATATTATAATGTAGATATAGAGTACTCATTTGGGGGTAGGGTGATTTATTAGTATTTAGGGAAAACTAAATTAAATCACAAATAAAATTATAATTTTTTTTAAAGGGAAATTCTATTGAAATTTGTGGAAGGTAATTTTGATTGATACAATTAAATATACAATTAAATATCAACGTTACCGATTTAAAAATAATAATACAAGTTACATGACAAACCGAAATTATAAAACTAATGAAATTTGAAGAAAAATTAAAGAGAGATTTAGTAGAAAAATGAATAAATATAAATTGCAAATAAATATCGGAATACCTTAAATCTATGAACTCTGGAAAAATTATATAAAACTACTAAAATTTGTTTCCAAATAAATGTAATATAAAACTCGTCGAAACATGACGAACCCAGCTAAATTTGTTTTTTAAATTTCTATACCTTGATGGTCTTTGTCAATTTACTGAAACAAAAATATAACTGCACAAGTCTAAAAATTTTATGCAATTTGTTGCGTGGGAATACAAAAAATTAAATAATTATTATTTTTTTCGTATTAATGATTGTGTCTGAGCTGACTTCTAATCAAAAAATTGCGGGCTTGAAACTTGCTCAAGGCAAATCAAATTTTGTTCATTTGTTTTTTCATTATTGCTTCACTCAAAAATTAAGGTTGAATTGTGTAAACTTACAACGATAATAAGAGTGATTTTCAATGCAAATTTACAGGTAAGATTTAAAAATAAACTAATATCTGTGCAAAACTAAAAAAATGCATTCAAAAGAGTAATTTTACGCATTTTATGTATTATTTACATCGAGAAGAGTAAATTTACATAAAATATTACACATATATGTTTAAATTCGCAAAAAAAAATGTAACTTTCCCTTACCAGAGTAATATTGCATTGATTATAAATGTAAACAAAAATTTGTTTTTCTTTTTTTTAGCCGGCTTGTTAAAGCGTGTTGATGTGAAATCATCATTTATCAATAAAAAGTCATCTTATTAAGTTGTGTTTGATTGTGTTAAGGTCAAAATTAAAATTAAATTAATAATAAGTTAAAAAAGAGTTAATAACAAGTTGAAGAGTTAGTCGCTAATGTGCCTGCAAAGGAACGTAAAATAGCAAGCGTTTTAAAAGAAACCTGTTTCAATTGGCAACCAACAAATATTGCATCTGCTGAAACATGTAGCGGTATTGAATCAAAAAAAAAATTTTTACAAAATATTTTCAAAAAACAGAAAATAACTGCAGATGAACGAGAAACTATTAAAAAGTTCATGAAAGACTGTTTTGCAGTACAAAGAACTTTTCTCAACAATCGGAGTTTAATACCAAAAGTGAAGCAAATTCAAGAAGAGTGGCCTTTTCTTTTTGAAAAAGAATTTGCATTCCAGCATTTTGAAGAACTACTAAACATAAATGCTTCCAAAATTAAAAAGGAGTTTGATAAAAATAAGGAGAGAATTTTAAGATATTTTAATGAGTCCAAAAACAAAAATATTGTTATGAATAAAATTTTTACAGACAGCGACATAATAAAATTATTCTGCTTGTACTTTAATGAGAACTCATCTTTTATTTTCGAAATATTTCATGTAAGTATATTTTAATCATAAATTTATGAAGAAAATTAGTATTGATTTATATTTTCCTTACCAGTTTGGCGCAACTCCGGATGATGTTGCAAATGTATGCCCAACAACTTCTCCTTGGATTGCAATTTTAAGTAAGAAAACTTATAAAAAAACAAAATCAAAATTTTACTATCTAAGATACCTTTTTCAGGAACATCAATGGAGAATGGAGCTTACTATAAGTTATATATTTTTTGAAAAAGTTATAGTAGGAAAATTTGAAAATGAAGATTTTTTAAATTTATTATCATTGTCAATAGCATATTTTTATAATTGTAATATTTTATAACGGAAAGAAATTTCACAAACCTTTGAGTTATGTTCACGTTACTTTTTGCAACATTATTCTAATAATCTTAGAGGAAAAAAAAAACATATCAATAATTTATCAAAAATTAACAATTTAATAAACAAATTAAATAAGGACTAAAAACAATAAATTATATGTTTTAGCACTATTTTTATAAGTTTAAATAAATATTTGAAATGTAATAAGAAAATTGTATTTGTTTAATTTATAACAATTTGCTGTAATTTTGTAATTAGCTTTATGAAAAATAGTGTAAATTTACATCATTCTGCTCAAAATTCTACGAAAATTAAACATCGATTCAAATATAATTTAATAAAAAAAAAATATAAATATATATAATATACAAAAATATATTCCAAATAATTAATATAACTTATAAAAAGGCCCACATTTCGAAAGGAAAAAGGACTTATAAAGTTGGCCTACCGATAGATTTATCTGTAGGATCAACTGTTAAAATAAGTAAATAAGATAACGCAACATCAACAGGTATTAGATAAGGTCTCAGGTATTAGCTAGTCTCAGTCAATTCTGTTTGACTTGATAATGAATAAAATAAACTGAAATATAGTTAAAACTTTTTGGGCATATCGAATTGACAACAACAATGATAACATCATATATTACGTAGATGATATTGACTGCTAACAGAGAATGCAAATGATTTGCAGAGATTATTATTCATATTTTACCGAAACTGCAAAATTGCACCACATGAAGGTGGTTACACAAAAAGCAAATCCATGATCATTTCGAAAGAGCCTGTTCGATGTAAAATATCCATTAACAAAAAAATTATCGAATAAATGTCGACTTTAAATATTTGGGCATACATTTTACCAGCCCTCACAACACACAAACAGAAATAAGAAACCAAGCAGGAAATGTGCAGCCATTTCAAGTCCAAAATGTAATATGGAGAAACAAATACATTCTAATAGAAAAACAAAACACATATACAAAAACTTGTATTTGGTCCTTACTAAATCAAAACAGCTGGCCCTTTTCAAATCAAATCAAAAGAACTTGCCCTTACTAAATCAAAACAGAAATTGCGAACAACAGAAGTGCGAACTCTGAGGCAAATATATGAATCAGGGACATATGTGACATTCAAGATACTGTCCATTGGAAGTCGAAACAGACGAAGAAACTGGAGGGACCTAACGAAGGTAGTAATGATTGGCCAAATCAATATCAAACGTCTATCAAAAATACCTCGACAAAAATGGTATGAATTCTGTGAAAATAGGCACTAAATGCTTAATTAAAGAAGAAGAAGAAGAAGTTGGGACAAAGAAGGTTCTCTATTTGCAGTTATGTACTATTGAAGAGAATCATATAGATTTCATGTGAGATAATTGATTATGTTCACATCAGTTTCGACACAATTCATAGGCATAATTCTAGACTTTGAAATCACTTGATTGACATAAACATGTTTGATTAAATCACTTCTTCCTCTTCCTCTTAAATAAGACGTAATGCGTTTTTTTCTTAAACTTAGACCTTTTTTGGAACTTTGAAAAACATTTTTTTCCGTTACTGTATAAATCACCCTACAATAATTACACCACAGACCATATTAATTTTCTTTAAATATTAAAATGTTCGTCGTCAATTTTCATCCTAAGTTTGTTGTATTTTTTTGTTTTTTTTTTTTTTGTTTTTTGTTCATTCTAGGTATTATGTACAATAATGAAAATCCACTTATCCAATTGAAGCTGTTAAATTTGATATCAAAATTGAAAAGAATGACAAAAACCATAAAACAATAAAAATAATGAGATAAAATTGAGCAATTAACTACGTTTTAAATTTATATATATGTATATATATTTATATATGTGTATAATATGTATGTAGAAGTAAATAATTCTAAGACTTACAAGCTTACTCAATTAATGAAAAATACGTGGTTGGTAAAAGTTCTAGACGAAATATAACAAAAAAAAAAAAAATGAATATTCAAAATCTGATTTTCACAATCTTCAGGGTGAATTTAATTTCAATTCATGTGACTTTAATAGAAATATAAATATTTGAATTGGTGTGATGATGTTGGTTGTGTTGTCGTGGTACTGACGACATTATTTTTGTTGAAATGAAAATAATATTAAAAGAAAAAAAACGAAATGAAATTTATGTACCTAGCTATTTACTATAGAAACAAAAAAATTCTTATTCCAAATTTACAAAGAAAAAAATTGAATTTTGTTTTGGTTTTGCAGGTTCCAACCAACGTAGCAACTGCGTTCAAATTAAGTAAGAGGTATTTAAAAAAAAAAAAAATTTTTTTTTTAGAATGATAAACGAATACTTATTATATTCTTAAGAAATCATCATCAAATTATTATATTAATAATGATAAATAATTTTGTACTCGGTACACATAATAAAATTAGAACAGAGATTGTATCTTCAGACAAGGATATTTTTTAAGATTCAGATTGAATTCCAAATGATTAAAATTAAGTGAAATTGAGTATTTTTATGGTTAATGGGTATTAATAGAGAAAAATGTGACACAAAATTAGCATTACCATGATGAGCAGCAATTATTGTGCTATTATTAATATTATTTAGTTTCATGGTAATTTTTTAAGTTTTTTTTTTTTATTTTTTTTTTTTTTTTATTGCTAAATAACAGAATCAGAATAGCGTGTAGGCTTTAAATGGATTCTTTAAGTAAAAATTTCTATATAAAAAAATCTAAGTATATTATTCATTTAAATTGAAAAAAATAATGTATTGCTTGTTTTTGTTGTTGATTTTGTTTTCTTCTTATTTATTTTTTTGCAAAATAAGAAATCTACAATAGAATTTTTATTGAGATATCAAATTGAGTCCTAAAACAAAAAATTAATACATACCCATTGAGAGATTTATTAGCTTTTTAGATTGAATATTTTTTTTCTGTATTAAGTAATAAATTTATCAATTCACCTCTGACTTCTAATTTCTAGTTTGTTATAAATGGAGGATTTTTGATTGTAGTTGTATACTTAATGGAGGAAAAAATTAAAAAATAAAATTATGTATTATTAATCTTTTATGAGATAAAAATTGTAAATATTATGAATATACATTCATTGAGTGCGTTTTTGTCCATTAAATAAACGATGTAAGACCATCCACAATTAATTGTCACTTAAAAACAATTATACCCAATCAAATACAATTTCAGGTGCCCGTTTTAGATAGCAGGATTTTGAATTAAATAAATTTTATAATTTTCTACTGAGAAATGTAATTTCCTATAAAATGGCCAATGGAATCTATTTAAAGCGTAATAATATCATGCATTTATTCATGATAAATAATGGCATTATTCAGCCATAGTTAAAGTTTCTTATTTCTTATTTCGTTTTCCATACGTCTATCAAAGATTTAGGGTTCAAAGATTTAGGGATTCAAAACGATGGTCCAGAAAATGATCCTTATATCCCAAAACCATTATACATACTTATGTGTAACAACAGACTCCAACTAGAATAAGCATGCCAGTTTTGGTCACCCTATTATGAAATTCATTTACAAACTACAGATTGAGCCAATTCAAAAAAAATATTTTAATATTCGCGTTACGTCAACTACCTTGATCGGACACCCTAATTTTACCTCCATATGAACACAGTTTGTGCTTAATTCATCTTGCTGTGGATTATATTTTTATCACTGAAATGGTCTAATGAAATATTAATTCTCCTTCTATTTCCAACTTAGTCCAAATAAATACCATCAGACGATTGCGCTCTCCTTTTCTCTTTGCCCTTACTTTGCCCTTACATCCATAGAATGATGATCTTGGGTAATAAATACCAGAATGTTATTGGTTTTTGCCTCTCTAAATTATTCACTTAATAAATGTGATCCATCTCTCTAACTTAACTTATCGTGTAGGTTATAACAAGTAGCTTATTTTATTAGTTAAATTTAAAATTTAATCACAAAGGAATTGAATAATATTCACAATTAATTTTTTATCTTACAATTCAACTCTTTTTTATCTTTTTCGTACTCACCACAGATAAAAGAGTTGACTCCTATTTATCTAACCTAAAAACCAACTGTTACCGAGCCTTGATTTTGAATTAATTAATAAATAATTTAATTTAGACAAATTCTACATATTGATTTAATTCACTTTCCAACTATTTTAATCAACCTATTTTAATTTTATTGCTTTTTTTTATTTTCTCATTATACTTTTATCATTTTATTTATTTATTATTTTTTCATATCATTGTTTTATTTTTATTTTCATAATTGTAAATCGTATTATAATCTCAATTATTGTAATTTGTTTGAATTGAATTATTTAGAAAAGGATAAATAACTAGAAAAGAAATGATAAGCAAACGAAAATTATTATAAACACGATTTTCTCACTAAATCGAATCTAATAAATGTCGTGTAGCACTAAAGGATGTCAGCAGTAGGTATACGATAAAACCCAAAAGTGTCCTTTGTTAAATATAAAATAAAATTTATTCAAGCAGGCCTATCTATACAGAAGAGAGTGATATTGATACAAAAAGTCCTACATTATATCAAAGTATATCATCAATTATTCTCGGTAAACATGTAAGCTACTTGATATTCGTCAGTTACACACAATATTGTTATATTTTACGTATATCACGTTCTTTGCGTCTGCCAAAATGTATGATGGGAATTAAAATTAAGTGGTTGTGTCAACTTATTTATTTATTTATTTAACAGTGGACCTGCAGATAAATCTACCAGCCAACTATAGACCCTTTTCCCTTTCGGGATGTGGGCCTTTAGACTATAAAGGTAAAGTAAAAACTTAGTATCTAAGGAATAATGTAAATGATTCAAATGAAAGAATTAACAATTCAGCAAATTAACAATTATTTAAAATTAAAATTTAGAAATTAACATTTAAGTAAATTAACGATTTAGAAATTAAGTTCAAAAATTTAAAATTTTAGTAGATTAACAAATTATCAATTGACAATTTAACATATTAAAAACAAAGATAAATGTAAATTTATAAAAAATAAAGTATATTCAAGTGTAAAGTCTTAAATAATGTAACAAGTAAAAGTATATATATACCTACCAATACTTCGCTAGAATAATAAAAAATAATTTTAGCAAATAGTAGGTAAACAAAGTGTAAATTTGTAATATAAGTAAAAAGAATTGTATATATATATTACCTACCATTCACTAGAATAAAGATAATTTTAGCAAGCAGTAGATAAACAAAATTATAAAAAAGAGTAAAAGGTCTAGAATAGAAACTATTCCTACCAAGTAATATTAGTAATTTCATTGTGATATTAGTTTATTACCTAAAATGGTATAGATACGCTATATTTCATCCCAGATATTGTGATGTAGTAGGAGGTTTTTTATAAGTGTTAAGTGTGTATTGGTATGGAATTGTAGAGCTTGTAGTGGGGTGAAAGTGAATTGAGATGTAATTGTGTTATTTGAAGGGCATTCTGTTAGGATGTGTTTTATGGTTAGGGGTTCTGCACCGTGAATACATGTCGGAGGGTTGGATCTGTTAAATAAGTGTTTATGTGTAGGAAGTGTATACCCTAGGCGTACTCTGGTAAGTTTGACACCTAGGGCTCGTGATTTAGTTTTATTGGTCCTGGAATGTTAGCGTTGGGATTGTGTGATCTGGCAAAGCGATAGGAAGAGTTCCAGGCTGTTTGGTGGATGTGCGCCGCTTGTATTGCAATTATCCTTTTAGCATGGGCATACGAATAAATTGAACCTCTGGTCAGAGGGCTTTTGGCCGCTATATTTACTTCAAGGTCTGCTCTGGTGTTTCCATCTATGCCAACGTGGCCTGTAATCCATGCCAACCGCAATTTGCCGTTGTTGCGTGCTATGGAGTTTCTAATGTATGATAACATGTACTCGCTGTTGAATGGGTTTTCGATTGATCTAATTGAACTGAGGCTATCCGTAAATATAATGGTATTTTCATACAGAGTTTCAGCGGCTTGAACTGCTCTGTATATGGCAGTAAGCTCAGCTGTCAGAATAGAGCATTCCCCCGGCATGTTTTCCGCCTTCCAGAGAGAGCCATTCCTGACTATCGCCCAGGCTACACCGTGAGGTCCCTTTGATCCATCTGTATATATTTCTGAGTGTGATGTGAGTGAATGTGAATGTGAATGTGAATGTGAGTGAAACTAATTCAAAAATTTTATGAGTTAAGTATTTGACAAATAACTTAGGTGGAATACCATTTTGTACTGCAATTTTTAATTAAGCGGGGAAGAGAAGTACGATGTTTTTCGAATACATACATTTCCACAGTACATGTGGAAAACTGCTACTATTGTCAGTCTACTATATAACATGATGGTTATATACCGCAGAATAGTGAGGCCAATCTTAACCTACGCAGACTCTACAAACACAGTTTTCCAAGCTGAGGTAAATGCTATAGAACTCTGTGTGCGAGAGAATATAAGAAGAAATTACAAAAAATGTAAAATCTACATTTGCTCGAATAGTAAAGCATTCAAACTAGCTATTAATTCATATACCATCAGATCAAAGCTAGTATGAGATTGCTTAGATGTCTGTCTAAAAATTTTGGCAAAGCAAATAAACTCACAATAATGTGGATATCAAGGCATTCCGGCGTTGCAGAAAATAGAGCTGCAGATTATCTAGCTAGAAAAGCATCGGTCACACCTTTCAGGAACAAGTCCATTGTGTGGAATTCCCCTGAGCACAGCTAAGATGCAATTAGAAGTTTGGGTAGAGCAAAAAGCTGAGGATTTCTGGGCCAACGTTCCTGAAAATCATCAAGAAAACCAAAACATTTCTAAGTTTCAACAAGAAACAAGTACGCATCTTGGCAGGGATAATAACAGGCCCCTGCCTAATAAAGAAACACTGCTATAAAATGGGTCTAATCGAAAATATCCTATTCAGATAATGTGAAATAGAGGAGGGAATCTATTGAACATCTGTTCTGTGAATGCGAATGACTCATCCGTAGCAGCGGACTTCGCCACTTGGAAACAATATACCATTGGGAGCATACCACTGAAGAATATTCTGAGCGTAATCACAAAATCTAGTATCCTTAAGCACTCAGAGACTTAATAAAAAAACCGGGTTATCATAATAAGCCTATTTGTGGCTGCGGTGATGTAGGGGCTGGATTCCTCTCGAAATAAATTAAATCTAATCTAATCGAAATCTAATTATTTTTTTATTATCCTTTATTTAATCCCAATTAATCCCAATCCGGTTTAAAGTCATTCATTTATTTTTACGTAATATTTTTATTTTTAAAGTTTCGTAATAATTTAGTATTAAGAAATTTTCTAACGTTAACAATTTAAATTTTATTTTTTCCAATTTCTTTTTAAATAAAAAATAAAGAAATTTCATTCGACGTGGTTCATGTATGAACTTGACACAAAACAATTTTTTTTTTTTTATTATTTTTATCTATATATGGAATGGAGATCGATATAATGTCACATGTGGCATCGTGTGTGACGATGATGTTTAGTTTACATAATTTTTCTCAAATCTCCTTGATTTTTCACAGTTTCATTCCAGCTTTCATGTATATTTTGTTTGTTTGTTATATTGTTTTTCTTTTTTAGCTTAAAAAATTTGTTACGCATTTATTTTAAAAATATTGGTTGAAATTGAATCAATAAATTTCTTATTATTATTATGTACCATCATTAATCACGCTCAGCTTATGGAGAATGTGAACAACTCATGCAGGGTATAGAAAGAATGAGGTCAATAAAATGTCAAATTTTTTTTTGTTTTTTTGCATTTCATATAATATGTTTGTTAGTTAAAATAAAACATAAAAGCTTTCATTCTAGAGTTGTTTGGCATTGGGGGCAAGATTTTTTTCATCTTATAAAGCTGAATTTAATCTAAGTTGAAACTCTTACAATTTATCATTCTTTTACAATTTATCAATCTAATAAACTAAAATAAAAATACCAACATAACCCCGAGCATATATGGAATATTATTGATTGAGCTGGTAAAAGGTATTTTAAGGTATTCCTGAACTGTGTTACTATTTTTTTTCTTGCTTCTTTTGGGAGCATAGGGCTGCGACTTGACACTTACTCTCTCATGTTATCCTCGGCTTTTATAGACCCTCCGACAGAGGTTCTTTGTATGACCAGCTTAGTGGGCTGCATTCTAAACTCATTGAGACGATGTTCTTTACAAGGGGTTTCTGAGTGTATTCTAAGCTATAAGTTGCCCTGGGCATTTGGGTGGCTCCATAGTGGATCAAATCTTCTATTTATTAAAAACTTCAGAGAAATTTTTGTTTTAAAGCAAAAAATCAACATGAAATGAATAGTTTTAAGCTTTTAAGGTTTTAAGAGGATAATTAAAAATATTAAAAAATAAAATTGATAAAATATGGTGTATTTTTATTTGTAAAGCAAAAAGACCATCGATAAAAATATGGTGTTAGTTGTTGGTGTATAAAGCTATATTCTTTCCTTTTGACAAGATTTGATTCAGTTATGAAAACTCTGAGTTTAATTCACTACGAAGTATTTTTTATTTCATAAAAATTTCAAGGGTGTAATATAATTTGATATATGAAGCGATATTAAAATGAATAGTACCAGCCGTAACTGTTGCAATATATAAGTAAAATATAAGTTATGTAAAAACAAAATAAAATGAAATATAAATCAAGAGTACCTATTCTAACTTATGTAAATTTTGTCTTTATAAGATTGATTTTTAAAATATAACATTAAAATACAATTATGTTTTTTCTGGCGAAAATATTTTTTCAACAGAAAGATTTTTTTTTTATTTCCCATTGCTTAATTTATACCATATGCAAATAAATTTGTGTCGTTCGTGAAACAAAGAATTACTAGGCTATTAGAAAAAAAAACAACATTTTTTACCATATATAAATAAAAAAATCTTGCAAAAAAAATAACACCCCGCAAATAAATAGTTTAAGACTACGTCGTTGGTTCATAAAACAATACTAATAGGAGAGTAGCAGAAAACTAGCAAACTGATTCACAAAATCAGAAAAATATGAAAATAGAAATATTTATATAATATTAATAATATTAATAATTATGTAAATATGAATATCATATTAATTTTTTATATCTTTCTCGTTTTGGCTTACGTGTTTTTTTTTAACCGTATACCAGACAGAGAAAGGTGATGCGTTGAATGGGTTGACATTTTTTTTTTATTTACTTGTTTATTGTTGTTTTTTTTATTTACACAAGAAATAAAAGGCATAAAAGGAAAGAGATAAAAGGGAACCTCCTTTTTTCATTTTTCTTAATACACGTCAAAAATTGAGATTGAATTTTTTTCTATGTGTTAGAAGAGCATATTCCATTTTGGTCAGTTTTGCAGCATATCTATTTTTTGGTTTTACTATTTGATTTGTTTTTGTTTTTTTTTGTAAAATGAAAAAAATATGAAGATAGAAATATCCTTCCCCATGAGTACATGTATAATATAATAATTGAAATAATAAAACAAGTAGGTATAGCCGTATAGGTACCAGAAAAGAATTAAAAAGAAAGTTTTTACATATACTTACATACCTACATCAAAACCTAAGCAATATAATATGAATATTGAATACATACTATAGACGAAAATATTTTACGAATTGATAGTAAGTAGAATAATTGGGAATACATCACATGCGCGAGAATATTTGGGATGACATAGACGATTGGTTTTTTTCTGAACCAACAAATTTTAAGCTTATTTCAATTTGATCGTAATTCTTATTAACAGTAATAGGAGAGCAGCAGATAACAAGAGAACCAATTCATAAAATTAAACAATATGCAAAATAGAAAACGCCTGTGACAAAAATGAGTCAGGTTCAGGACCTACATCGTCTTTTTTCATACAAATCAAGTCCCAGAACTCTACTCTACTAAACAAGGGCTAGATGGCCACCCCAAGTTATTAAAATTAAAGTACTCATTTCTCGAAAACTACATAACCTATTAACATGGGCCTTGATTTGTATGAAAAAGATACTTAGAGCTACTTCGATGCAAATTTTCAAGAAGATATGATTTGAAGTAGCTTCAGAATTAGAAAGTGATTTTTATTTCAATCGAAAAAAAAATAAAAATTGCTCATAAGAATTATGTATAATCGAAAAATTGCTATGTAACTATTATCGTTAATAGAAAAAATAAAAATTATTTCGTAACTACTAAAAATAAGAGAAAAATAGTTTCTGATGAACCAGGGCGCGCTCACAATGTTTCTTACGACCACTGAAAAAAAAGCTGAATGCGAAATTTGCTAAAAAATATGATAGTATAAAAATAACGTTTTGTGATGGTAATTATAGCAAAAAATACTAAATACTTCAAATGCATTGTGCACTGTTAACTTGTAACAAAATTTATTACAAAAAATTAAATGCATAATATCATATGTAACATAACATTTTTCTTTATAAAAAAAATAGTAACATTTATAATGTTTTAAAAGAAAATTAAAAATATAATTATAAAAAATTTTTCATTGAATTTAAAAAGTTTAGGCTATATTAACTAAAAATATTTGTTATTTTATATTACAATTTTAGTAATTTTTACTTTCACATTCTGATATTTTTATAAAGCATCAGAATTGCAAATTTTCTATGTAGATTATTTATATGTGATTTGGGCACATAACAAAAATTACAAAAGTATTTATTTAAACTTTGCCTAATTTGAAATAAATTGTTAGATACGGTTAATTGCGGTTTTTAATTATCTTGTCACACAAATTTTCTAAAGCCACATAGCATTATTTACCAAAAATTTTCTTTTAGTATTTGTTGTCTCTCTTTTGCATATAAAATTCTTACGGTAGATTTTTTACAATTTTTCAGCAAATTCGCAAAATATGAATTTATTTCAGTAGATAGATATCCTTTGATTGATTTGCTCGTATTATAAAAAGTTGAATTAAATGATTAATAGCTAATTTATTTAGTTAAATAAATAATTGAATATAGTGTAGTGCAATAATATCTAATAATCATAATAAAAGTATTAAGTAAATGGTTAAATCAAAATAGTATATGAACTAATAAGATTTATAATTTACATTCAAAAATATAATACTTAGCCTAATTGTTATGAAATAGTTTGGTTAGGTTATCCAAATAACGCATGAAGTTTTAGATACAGATTAACATTGACTATAATTTATAGATGTGAATTTTTTAAAATAGAAAAACGAAAATATATAATTATGTGATAATAAAATAAATAATAATGCTTAAAAAATCAAAATAAAATATAAAGCAAAAAAGTTAAATAAAAAAAAGAAAAGTTAAGTAAAAAACAAGCAAGATAAATTAAAAGAAGAAAATAACAAAAATTTAGATTATAGGACCATTAGTTCATCTGTGATCTATGCGATTCGAAGTGCACAGCACGAAATCCTCAAAGGCATTGCTCGCTCGACAAAAAACACGTTTTTCAGTGTTTCACGTTTTTAGTACAATGAAAGAAGTATATTTTTAAGTTATTTGTAATTGAATTAATTCTGCGTTTTTTTTTTGTAATTACAACAATTTTATGTATATATATATAAATATGAAAAAGTTAAAAACTTGTAATTAGAAATATGATAATATTTAAATAATTATATAGATTAAGATATATAAATAACAAGTAAATATCTTTAGACTTAAATATCTATGATGTAAAAAAAGCAAATAAATACGATTAAAACTTATTTGAATAACATTTTATTATTTTTTTAATTTCCATTTTAGTTCGAACTTTTATAACACTGCAGTAAGTTTTAAAATTTAGCTAAGAACTGTATCAAATTTTAAAAATTTTGTGAACTGTACATATGAAGGTTTAAATATCATTTGCTTAAAATATAAAAACTTTAATAATATGTATATGTTTCATTATTGCTAATACTTTTTAAATTACAGAAAAAACAGAACGTTACATCAAAAAGATTCAGCATTTCCTCCCAATTTATATGATATTTCTACAACAAAATTGCTATATTTACAATAATCTAAACTAAATCATACCAGCAAGATAAAGCTATTTATTAAGTGATGTATAAAAATTTGCAATGGTGAATCAATTTCAGCTAATATTAAATTACAGAGTATACCAAATTAAATAGCAAAATTTGCAATGCTTGGAGTAACTTCTAAAAATAGAACTTTTACCTAAATTTGTAAGATAGCATTGCAAGTTTTGTTATTTGTTTTATTTGCTTCTTAAAGTTATACTAGCTGAAATTGATTTTCTCAATTGCACATTTTCATAAGTCAATTAATGAATATTAGCTTTATCGTGTGAGTACGATTTACTTAAAATTATTGCAAATATAGCTATTTTATTATATAAATCCTTCTTATGTAATAAACCCAATATTGATTTTCAGGATTAGAGCTCGTCATATTTTGTATCTAGAATTCTCCTTATATAAACACAGCTGAATTTGATTTTAGGCATTAAAGAGTTTCTAATTATTATCGGCAAATTTATTATATAGAAATAATTAAATAATTCTTTAATATAAATTATATCATTTTATGCTATTTAGCGTCACTATCCCGATATGAGCTATGTAAATAGTAGATGGTATGTAAAAAAATAGCAATTTTAGCTAATTTTTTTTTCAGTGACCTTATTCTGGAACCTCTGAATAATATCTCTATTACGTTTTGCTGCAAATTGCTGCATCCATACTGGTTTCAGTATTTGTTTATAGAGCAGAAGTTTTTTTTGTATTGTTAAGGTAGAATTCTAACCTACGAGCCAGTACATTTTTCTATAGCGAATTTGTAATTCACCTTGGTACCATAATTTGTCGAATGCATGATCAATATCAAAGAAGATTGGTGAGCAGTCTTTTTTTTTCGAACGCTTTTTGAACTGTATTAGTGATCCTATGTACTTGATTAATTGTAGAGTGTTTGTTTCTGACTTCAATTTGATGGTTCGGTATCAGATCTCTTTCTTCAATAACCGGAGTAAGTCTTTTGCGGAGTAGTTTCACAAATATTTTTGATATAACAGCCATATTGGTTGATATGATGTTACCTCTGAAGGCGGCTTTGTTTCGGTATCACTATTACTTCTTCAATTTTCAATTGTTTCGGAACATATGTGAACTTAAAACCTGCATTAAATATGTGTTTAAATATACATAATATATGTGTATTCACATAAGTTGATTTACAATTCAAAAACTGATTTACTGATCAGCTTTTGACAGTTCCATACAACCTACATATAACCATATTATTTTTTATTGTATTATTCAATTGTATTGAAATATTGAATTCGAATTCATATAATATATAAAAGTATAATAAAAAAAGGATAATATAAAAACTAGAACTGTCTATTCAAAAATAATTTCAAATCTTCCCTTTTCGTTATTTATTACAAACATTTTTCAAATGACCTCTAAAATAAATATTTATTTGTTAAATATTATGAGTACCATATACAAATACACATATATAAAAAATCTAATCGAAAAGGATATTTCGTCCTTAAAATGAAGGTCTTAATATAAATTATCATGTATTTATAAAAACAAAAAAAAAGTAATCTTCTGAGGCTGTACGAAATTTATTTCTTCGACTTTCAAAAAATTTCTCTAAAGATTTAAGCTCATTCTTAAAGTAAATTGATAACATTTTAATTTTTAAGTGTGTAGGTTATTTAAAAATTGTAAAAGTATCTTGAGAATACTTTGATTATATCTATATATGTATTCTATCTGCATAAATAAAAGGTGTCCTTTGGCTACTTAAACTGAATTGAACATTATTATTCAACCAAAGGTATTTAAAGAGTTTTAAAGTATGTAATATCAATTTTGTTTGTGAAGAATCTTGGGAATTTCAAAATTACTTTGAAATTACTCAAAAATTTCTCAAGATCAAGGACATTGAAATACATTTTTATTGTATTGATTTTATTGTAAAAGATGAGATAAGTTAGATAATGTTAGAGTATGCATAAATTGATTTTATATATGGAATTTTAAATATTTTACTTCAACATTTTGACCTAAAAGGATATCCTTTTGGATATTCTCAAATACATCTTGTAGAAAATCATTGCAGTTTATATAATGTTATCATTTAAGTATAAGTGTTTTAGTATCATAATTCTTTAAAATACATTTTGACCTTTTCAAATCTAATTCTTATATATGTAAGTAACAGAAGTTCAAACGCACCAGCTCATGTAGAATATTTTTCTATCCCTATTCTACTTTCCGCCCTATGCCCAACGGGTGGGGTTGCAGGACAATGATGATGATGATTCTACGGTTAAATTTTTATTCGTAAGAAATGTATTGTCCCTTGAAGAATAACCCTTGCAAACCGTTGCTGCTTCGGTTTGTCAAAACATCTCGGGTCAAAGCTCCTCTATCGAAACACCAAGTACAAATCTACAAAACGCTCATACTCCCGGTTTTGCTTTACGGATCAGAATCATGGACACTGCCTAAGGCAAGTGAGCATGCACTTGGTGTCTTCGAGAAGAAAATTCTTCGTCGGATATATGGCCCTGAAAACGACGATGGGGTCTGGAGGAGAAGATATAATGCCGAACTCTATGAGCTGTACAATGAGGTGGACGTAGTTAAAGCAATTTCGAATCTTCAACTGGAGAGAATCCGCCCGTGACCGGCAAAAATGGAGGATGTTGATGAGTCAGGCCCAGGATCTACATGGTCTGTTGGCCACCTAAGTAAGTAAGTAAGAAATGTATTGTCGCTTAATTTTTCAAACATAAAACAACGGAACTCGATGCAAATATAACTGACCTTATACCATTCAATTAACTGTTGTAGCTCTCATAGAGTAAATTATTAGTGTTTCAAATACAAATAAGAGGGTGAGGGTATTTACTCCACATTAATGAAGTTAATTAGCTTCAAGTCGAAGTCGATTTTAATTTTGTGGACTTATTTCCCAAAAAGCTGTAGCAAATTTTCTCAAAGAATTACTTGTATTGCTTGGTGAGTTTAGGGTGGGTTTATTTTTAATTTTATTTATTTATTCTGCTTAGCACAAACAGTTTACAAAACAAAATTTTTACATGCTTTCTACAAATCAATTTAAAATTGAAAATTGAAAATTAAAATGTGAAATTGAAAAATCGATTACATACAATTTAATATAACAACAAAACAAAAAAAGAACAACAAATTTTAAAAATATAGCGATTGTGTAATTGGGTGTATTTTGAATATGTAAAGTCAATGTTAAATTAATGTTTGTTACACATAATAAGCATTCTATTAATAGATTCATATTTGCCACAATTAGTCCTATGATTACTGATTTAAAATAAATTGAATGAGCGTAGAAATTGCAGATTTCTAACAATGATATTACTGGAAATTACAGTGGGTTTTACAATGTCCTTTATCTTTGTAATCAAAATAACATCAGAAACTCAAGCCCAAAGTCAACTAACAGATCAATTAATTTTTTGGGATTATACCATGACAAGTGACATACAGTGAATGTTAGAAAGTTTTTTTGTATTGTCTCAATCCTAATGTGTACCATATAAAATTATGGCCAAACTTAGCTTGCATATTCAATATTCGATCTTACTCATAAGTGTATGGGAAAATTGATGCAACGAAACGGAAATTAAAACTGTAGCCAACCAGAATATATAAAACACAACCAAAATGATTTGATAACAAACGCTACCATTGTTGTCAAACACAAATTGACAGTTGAACTAGAGAGAGAAGAAATTTTTAGCATTCGATTGATTTATTACAATTGGAATTGGATCATTTTGCATTTGCCTAATTGATATGAATAATATGAAATATATTTTAATTAGTAAAAGAATGTAAAATAAATAAGGATTATATTTATATTTTATAATTGTTCTTTCAATCATTTTACACTGTTAGAATTTGCTGTTTCATTGTACATATAAGGAATTAGGTAAACAATAGATGAAACTTAATTGACAATGCTTAGGATGTAACGCAACAACTAGTGAGACCAATTCAATCCATTGACGTACATTTAAAGTTCTTTGAATTTACTGAAATAGTTTTATTCCCGAAAATAATAATTTTCGACCCGATAATTTAATTGACTATAGGTCGATTTTGCTTAAGTGTTATGAATTTATTAGAATTAGTATTTTCAATCCTAGTGTTGTCATAAAATATGAGAGAATAAAAATGAAAATTTTCTTTTCTTCAGTAAACAATTTTGCCATATCAAATTTCGTAACATCTGAACTGTTGTCTCTAGGGAATTTTTTTAATTTATTTGAGTTTTTAAATAATTTTAATGGAAATTTTATTTTAATTTAATAACAAAATAAACAGAATGAATGACCATAATAATCTTTAGATTGGGAAAGAAGAGGACTAATTGAGAAGATTTAATTCGGAATTAAATTATGTTTGTATAAAGTTGAAAATTTAAAATTTCTTTGAAATACGATTTTTTTTTTAAAAAGGTGTAAATAGACATTTTCATTTTTCACAATTTTGTTTGTTTTTTTTTTTAAATATTTTCAGAAAATATGAAACTTTTCCTTTTAAATTTCACTGACTTTATTTCAAAGGTTTCAAAATATTTGTTTTTTTAATGAGGAGATTAAGGAAATGAAAAGAGTTTTCAGTGGAAATGACATTTTAATGGCATGATTTTTTTATTTTTTTTCAAAAAAAAGTTTTAACGAAGATTTTAAAAAAAGTTTCTTTTCAACAGAAATTTTGATTTTGAAAATTTCAAATTAATTATTACAGAATTTTAATACTTAATCTGTAGCATTTTTGATCTCTGTGGTCTAAAAGACTGATCTTTTGTACATAATAAAATAATTATTGTGTATTACCAAGAGTAATTTTTTAAAGATTAATAAAAGCATTTCTGAGAAATTTAATTTGACTGTGGATTAGGTAACTATTATTATTTTCAAATTTTGTTATTATTAGAAATAGATTAATTATGTATTCCTTAACAGCTTGTTATAATCTCCAGAGGTTCAAGTCAAACATTAACCGTTTTTTGACCTACCTGTTAATTTGTACCACACTTTCTTTCTTCCTCTTCCTTCTCTATCCCAGCCAAGCGGTACGTAAGTATGAAAGCGCGCGGCTGTTTATAAAAAAAAAATATAGGAATTTAATGAATGTAAATAAAAAATTAGCTAATATATTAATTTATAAAAATAAATAAACCAGTTGCAAGCTATGTGTTTAAGATTTTCTCTTTTGTTTCTGTCGTTGCAGCTATGACAATAAGACTTATCTTAGCTGTGTGGATTCCTATTGGTCAATTACACGTACTAATCGTTAGCACTCTTGATATGATAAGACCTAGTCAGAAATTTGTTCGTATTATATGCGTATTATGTGACTCGTTGTAAGATTACAAACAATTTTTGCCCAAACCAATTGCGAAACGTAATTCTAAGGAAGATCAAATCATCTTGGACGCGAGTGTTGATATCTAAATGATCAAATACGAAAATTGAAAGAGTATTTATGCAGATTACTAAGCAAACAATTCGTAGAACAAAATGTATCTACAAGGTTCTACACACGCGCAGCTTATTTAGGGGTATCGATGTGGGAGCCTCAAGTAAAAACGAAATAATATCAGAATTTCTTCTCTTAAAAAACATCAAAGCAGGAGAAGTAGATGAGATAGGGTCTGTTCAGAAATACAGCATGTACTGCAAAATCTAAATTAAAACAAAAATATTTTTTTTGTATACTGCATAAACGTTAAGAGCTATAAATTTACTAAATTACAACTACAAAAAATTGAAAATCTGAAAGGTTTGGTTTGATAAATAAAAATTAAAAGGATTTTCGCTTTTTGATGAGTTTATATTTTAAAAAAAACTATTAGTAAAGTTTAAAAAAATATGTATTTTGCAAAAGAAAAATAATACTGCAAGTTTGCTACTATTTTTTAAAAAATCTAATTTGCAGATTATAATTTTCGAACTCTCTGTTTTTGCAAGATATGCAGTTTAGATAATTTGCACTTGCTTCTTTTGCAAAATAGGGATTTTTTATTAACGAAGATGCTGCTTGGTAGATATATTTTAGAAATTAATTTCCGAACAGACCCATACCTGCCAAATTTCTAAAAGCTGATTCAAATATATTGATCGATATTTTGTTAACTTTATTCCAGGCTATATGGGAACAAAATACAAGCTAATAGAAGGAAGGAGTTGTTGTTAAATAACAAAGAAAGATCGTCTAAATTATTGCAATAACTATGACTGTAGCAGCATGTTATCACGGTCAGATTTAGATGCCGATTTGGATATTGAAGCTCGCGTCAGCAAAGGTCAGATTTCGGTCGGGTCAATAGTCTCAAAAATATGGCAGTCAAACAACATATTTCTGGCTAATAAAATAGAGATCTTCAATTCAAGTGTAAAATGTGGTACGTCTGCTAAACATGGAAAGTTTCAGTCAATATCACCGGGAAGCTCGAAGCGTACATAAATAGATATCTCTGTTATATTCAAAACATTCGTTTTCCAAAAACAGTTTCTAACAGAACGTTGTTGCAAAAAAAAGAAATCAAAAAGAAGTAGACAAAAAAAGCGGCATCAGATCGGGCATACTCTGATGAAACTTGAGAACTACATGGCAAAACAAAGTTTCGAATGAAATCCTCAGTATAGACCGCGAGGTTGTATGGACAAATACAGTCGTAGTCAAGCACTTGGCCACAATTGAAGAGACTAGCCGCCGACAGTAGACAATGGAAAATGTTTATTTCTGCTTTATAGAATTTATTAGACAATATGATTTTTTCAGTCTGGCACTAACTTCAATATGTTGTAATAAAGGTGTGATTGCACACGTGTTTGGTGAAATATTTTATTTATTTATTTTATTTATTTAATTCAAAAACAATGTCTAAAGAGAGTTATCTCATTACAGACTATATAAGTTTACATTTAGGTTTTTAATATTACAATAAGATAATTAAAATTATAAAAATACAGTTACAAAAAATATATAATGAAAAATTAAAATTATAAAACTATAAAAATAAAAAATAAAAATTTTAAAAAATAAATGTAACAGGCATAATGAAAAAATTGCAAAACATTTACGGAAATTAAAATTTGTTTAGTGAAATAATAAAAAATGAAAAGCGAAGAGTAAGTTTGTACTATACATTTAAAAAAAAATTTATTATTGAGAAATTAAATATTGATGATTACTATAACCATACATATTTTAAAGAAACATAAATAGCAATCATACATACATACATGTCCTTTCCCAAAATAAACATATAATAAAATAAGAACCTTGAAAGTTTGTAAGCAAACAATTCATATATTAAAATATTAATTATCATGCTGACAAGTAAATTTTATTCTAGGTCATAAGTAAATGACATTACTACACATTTAGTGATAATGTCTATTTTTTATTTTAAAATTGTAAAATGAGCCATGGCTTTAATTTGTACAATATGTGTAATTTAGGCAAATTAAGGCAATGCACTTGAGTTTTATCATTTAATGTTAGAAAATAATTTATGCTTAAATTCAATAAATTAGATTTGTTTTTATATTTATAAAGAATTATGGCATGGCAATATAAATGTACTAGTGAATCCCCTGTGCAATCGAAATTAATACAAATTAACACAATAAAATACCATTACTCTCAACGTAGTAGATCGATGTATTTTAATTCGTTTATAGTCAAAAACGTTTGTAGTCATAGTTCTGTAATAGTCAACAATTTGTTTGAAAGAAAGTAATAAACTTCCTAAGTTCATACAATCGATGTCGTTTATAGACACATTAAAATATAACCCCAATTTTTTCAATAAAACAAAAATATAAGTCAAAAATGAATTATTTTATTAAAAACTGATTTATAGGTACACATATAGTCTTTTTCTGTTCTCGTTTACAAATATGTATATTTTGTGATTACATAATAGAATTGCTATTTATGAATAAAATAAAGTTTAAAATTGTTATACAAAAGATATTTTATTGAATTTGATTTTGTTTATAAAGATGCAATTTTTTTTTGACTACGCCTATGGTCACAAAGCGGTCATAGTCAGAAATCTTACTGAAATTTAGCGAATCACTATAACCGTGTTTTACTGTATATATTTTTTTTAATAATAGCAGAAGCCAATGAACAAACATTTATACATTTATTCTATCATTTTTGAAGAGTGATCTTATCTGATTTTTGTTTTTCTGTTATGTTTTAAATTTTTGTTTTTCTGTTTTGTTTTAAATTTTTGTTTTTGTACTTTTTTCTTTCTATAAGTTTGTGTGTTTATTTAAAATGACAGAATTTTTATGAAGCCTTTTTAAAAATTGACTGTGATTGAAATTTATTTTAGAGCACAGATGTCGGTCAACTTGGAAATAACCGTCATTTATTTGGTGTAACTATTTGAAATGTTTTAAGTATTCAGCACTACGAACTTGCTAAAATTTTAATATTTTTGTGGTGTAATGAATTTATTATTCAATAATTATTCTTTCTTTTTTACTCACCGTGTTGTTCATCTTGTATATTATATATTAGATATGGTTTTTGTGGATGCTGCAATTCTAATGAATTATGATTATGTATTGATATTCTCAATAAATTTTTTGTAAAAAGAAATTTGTTTATAAAGGAAAGAATTTTATGAATAAAATCACATCAATGGGGAAATAAAGCATTTTACTTCTTTCGTTTTTGATTTTGATTTGGTTTAATTTTTTAAAAGAGCCTCAAGCTCAAAAGATTTAATTCAAGGAAGTATTTTCTTCAAAGGGCATCAAGCTCGAAGAACAACACTAACAGAACTTCTAGGACATTTATCGGGCATTAGGGCATCAAGTCCTAAATGTCCTACTGAGAAAAAGTACAGCTTTGACCGGGCTATATAAGCTGATGTACTGACTATATAGAGTTCATTCATGACCAATTTAGATCGCACGATTTTATAACCAATAGAGAGGAATCCTCGACATAAATATATTACAAAAATAAAATACAAGGCTAAAAAATATTCGAAATTAATTATAATGTTATTTAAGTGAGTAAGTAGTTAGTTTTTTAGATGTACTTAAACATTGCCCATTAATTTAATTGAGTATTAAAATATCGGCTACTGAAAATAAAGGATCTAATAATTATTTCAACAAACTGTTTATCATAATAGTTGTGCTGTTTTTATCTACCAAATAATATACATACGTTGCCTTGTTAATTAAAATGTTTACTAATCTTAATAAAATAAAAGAAAACAAAAAGAAAAATAAAAATAAAAATGAACATATGTCATTTCTAGAATGTTCTCATATTATGGTACTTTTACTTAATAAAAAATATTTCCTCTTCTGCATTCTGTTCCATAATATTATTTTTAGAACATTGTAATTACTAATTTCAGAAATCTTTTGTCTTTTTAAACAAGAATTTTCAACAAGTCTTTTAATAAATATAACCTCTATATAAATAAAAATGCCTACTATCGTAATTTGAAATTCTATATTATAGCTAGATACGATTTGTATATGATCCAATAGTAACAAACCACACAATGTAAACAAAAATTACCACATTCTTTAGTAAAGTTATTAAATATAATAAAATTCAGATACAGGAATAAAGTAAATAAGTATTGGTTAGAATTTCATAACTTATTATTAAATTTCAGCACATTTAAAGTGTCATCTTCATTAATGGATATTAAAACAGCATATGGTACCCATTTACAAAAAAATTTTTTTTTCATTGTTGCCGATAATTTTGTCTCGTAGGTTCGTATTATGTGTAATGTACTCGTAGAAGATGTGTCTACTAAATAAACAAAAAATAAAAAAATAAATTAAGCTACATCAGTTCTTATACATAATATAATTCTATTAAAGGATAATAATCAGTATATTGTTTGGAACACACACAAACATAGAAAGCTATAAAAATAAAATCTTCATTGACCAAAACATTAAAAGAAAAACAATTTTGGCCCATTTTTCTTCTTCGTTGCGTTTTTCTATACACAAATAATTTTCCATTTTGTTTTTGTTGTTTTATAATTTGTGTTTTGTTTTGTATTTTTTTTTTATGGGAAAACATTTCCTCTTTATTTTATGGGTCCTAATAATCTTTAGGCATTACGCCTCAATTTCATATGATACTAGAAATAAGTAACATGTTATTAAATAAAAAAAATAAAGTTTTTTTTGTTTTGGGTTTTTAAAAGGACGAGTATAGAAATAATAATAAAAAAAAAAATAGAAAACAAGTTAAAAGAGTTAATAATAAAAAATATCTGAAATAAAAAAATAGAATCATTCTTGATAAAATATCTATTTTAGTCCTTTTTTTTCTATATGTATATTAATACGAGTATATATATTTTTTATTTTGTTGGATTGGTTGAAAACATTTGCACACAATCATTGTGTGTGACAATTTGAATAATATGGATAAATGAAAAATTAACTCAATTTACGGGAATTAACCTCTAACATGTATAAGTATAAAAATAATTCGAGTTGCATAGTTGGTCTTGACTATTAAAAGTTTGTAATATGTAATTACAAAAAAAAAATTAATTAATTTATTCAGTGCTTTTTATTTAAGGATGCTGATTTATTTAATTTTTTCAATGGTCGTCCAATTGGTGGAAATAGTGGCCTTTTTTTTTATAAAAATAAGAAAACTAATGCAAGATGTAAGAAGCTTAAAATATAAATCAAATATTACTCTCTCAAAATTAAGTTTAAAAAATTTATTTTTACCAATTTTTTTGTCATTTTCATTCATTTTAGTTATACAAGTCACTAAGTAAAGTTTCCGTTTCAAAAATTTTAAAAATTTGTTAACAATATCTTAACGGATCACTTTGAATATATTTTTTAATTA
Source organism: Argyra leucocephala (assembly GCA_963942445.1). Classification (NCBI taxonomy): domain Eukaryota; kingdom Metazoa; phylum Arthropoda; class Insecta; order Diptera; family Dolichopodidae; genus Argyra; species Argyra leucocephala. The sequence goes on from OZ012678.1 coordinate 81,054,499, forward strand.
AAACAACGTTAATAGAAGAATATTGGTAACTATTGTTTTATTGTAATAAAATATTAAAAATTGAACAAAAAAACTAAATAAGTGTTACAAATTATTTTAATTAAGGTAAATATGATATTTCCAATATAGGTACATATATAATGAACAGAGATCCTATTGTGGAAATATATCTCCATTAAAGGGACATTGACTACAATTCTAAAAACTGTTAAAATTTCATGAAATTCTATGAATTATAGTAAAAATTAAATATTTAATTAAATATTTTTGATTGTCAGTATTTAATTTGGACCAATAATGGAAATTACATATATCAACTATTCCTTAAAAACTAACTAAGAACATGCTTTATATTCAATTATTTAAATAAAAAAGATTTTAACAAATTTCTAATGTAATAATTAACATATTTAAAAATTAAGACCTAGCAAAAATCTCTCTGGTCGTATAGAGAAAATTTAATATTTACTCATATACATATTAATTATTATTCCTTTTTTCAGAATAACGCAGTTTTTTAATGCGACAATAAATATTCCATTATTTGCTTTTTGAATTCCAAAATACAATCAATCATTTTTAGCTTCTCCGGTAGGTTATTAAAGGCATTCAAGCAAATATATAGACAATTATTTTTTTGGTTATTAGTTTTAAATAGAGTAAGATAGAAGTTTGTTTTGTTACGTGTATTGTGGCTGTGTATATCAATTCTTCGATTGAGTATGAAATTATGATTGATTTTATTGTTTAATATTTTAAAAGCTATCATGTACAATTCTTTTCTACAAATATTATCAAAACTATATAATTTAGAGGAGTACAACAAATTGGTTGGATGGCGATTTTTAAATTCATGAATTATTTTTATGGCTTTTTTATTTTGGATACCTAATGTTTTTAGATGGATTTGAGAGCACCTGCTCCAAATTGGATTAAGATATGTAAGGTTAGAAAGTATGAAAGAAGCATATATTGCATACAGAGTACAAATATAGTGCGAAATCTTTTTTGAAATTAGTTCAACGTGCATATTCCATCTTAACTTACTATCTATTAAGAGGCCTAAGTAATTAAAAGATTTCACTATTTCTATAGTTTTATGGCCGTGTGTAAAATTTGAGGAAACGAAATTCTTGTTCTCAAATAGGGGAATCTTTGTTTTCTTAATATTATTGTAGAATATTTCAAAACTGCGTCGTCTGCATAATGTTGAAGAATTCCTTTGAGATTAAGATATGCAAGATCCTTTGAGTTCCTTTGAGATTATTTGTTTATAATTTGAAAAAATCAGGGCCCAATATTGATCCCTGTGGAACCACTTTATTGATTGTTAAAGTCTTACCACAATGTTCATTCATATTAACCCTCTGTTTTCTATTGGATAAATATGAGTTAAAAAACCGTATTTAATCTACAGTGAGTTAAAGAGATGAAAGTTTATGTAGCAGAACTTCATGGTTTACACAATCAAAGGCTTTTTTGCAAGTCCAAAAAGACACAAGCTGTATATTTACCAGAGTCCATTTTTTGGTAATAAAGTCTGTGAGTGATAGACAAACAGCAGTGGTGTTGGAGTTCTTCTCAAAACCATATTGTTCTTGATGCAGAATTCCATTATTTACCATAAAACTAGAGAGTCTAAACTGAACGATCTTCTCAAATATTTTAGAGAAAGTACTAAGAACCGATATAGGACAATAGTTTGTGGGATTGATGGCATCATCTGCCTTATGTATATAGGAGTCACTAAAGCAATTTTCATTGATTGAGGAAAAGAAAATAATACAAATGCAGAGTTAATAAATTTGACTAAGATTGGTGTAAGTTCCGTAGAGAAATGTTTTACACAACCTTTGTTGAGATTGCATCATGACCCGTTGCAGAAGATGACTTGAGCAATTTTATAATATTTTTAACCTCTTCCGAATTATTCAGACTGAGCTCGAACCCTGTATAAACATTTTTTCTAAAACTGTTCAAGTATACCTCGTTAATATCAGTATCCTCGTCCAGTAACCTCGTCAATAACTGTTCAGGTATACCTTGTATATAAGTGATGACACTTATAGACAATTCGTTTGTAATGTTAACAAAAAAATTATTAAAAACATCACAAATTTCGTGGGAGCTATATTAGTTGTTGTGACTAATTGTCTGAATATTACTCTTAGAAGCAGAACCACTCTTATTATACATTATTCTTTTATATAAGTTCCATAAATTTCTTCCGCTACTTAACACCATATCAGAGCAATAATTTTTTTTGCCGTGATTATGAGAAATTTTACTTTTTTCCTATGTTCTTCATAAAATTTCTTTACTTTAATATCATGCGGATATTTTTTTTATAGTAAGAAGACGAATCCCTAACCTTCATTGCATTTATTATCTTACTAGTTATCCAATTATACTTCCAATAATAGGTCAGAAAAGTAGTCGGTATTTCTGTATTTGGAAGTTCGCATATTTTTAAAATATTTTGATAGAACAAGCATTCCAAGGGAAATCTAGCATTTGTTGCTTGTCCCAATAATGGAAGGACAAGTAAAACATTCCAAAAAGGAGAAAAAGCCTTCCATAATTAGATCTTATAAGTAATGCACTTATAAGTATTTATGAAAAAATACAAAAATAAATGAAAGGATGAATGATGAATAATTCGTCAAAAACTACTTCAAAATTAACGAAATTTAGTTATTGAAAAAGAAAAATGAAAAAAAAATTAGAAAAGTAAAGTAAATTGGAAATGGCAATTGAAAATGGTCTAAAACAAATTAATATGTCCTATGAGAAAAAAGTAATAAGGAAATCGGTATTACTTAATTGTTACGACTTGTATTCAGTGAAAGAAATTTTATCACTATACAAAAAAAAAATCATAAATTGCTATCATTAGTCATTGCTCCATATGTATAATTATCAAAAATTACAAATCTAGAAGTGATATTTTTTAAAAAAAGTTAATGAATGTATATTTTTCTTATTCCTTTTTTTCTGCTTTTTTATATAGGTATATTTTAACAATTTTTGTCATAGAGTTTGTTTTATTCACATTTGAATGCATTGAATTTACTTAATATAAAATATTTATTTATAATTCCTATGGTAACATAAAACTACTACATCTCCACAATAGGAACATATACTATTTCCATTATACGTTTACCAGAAAAACCCCCATTATACACTCTAAAAAATAAATGCGAAAATACTCAAAATTTCTGAAAACCACACGGTTTTTCGAAGTAATCAACTTATTTTTCAGAGTGAAATTAAAAATACTTAGTAAAATCACATTTCTCAGTGGTAATATGCAAAACAAAGTGTGAAAGAACTCACAATAACGCTTGAATATCTCATCTAATAGTAATTTACACAATTTTTACCGTGACTTGACGCTATGCAGTTGTTTTTTACTCATGACGATGTGAATTCACTAATTTATTTGTGTATTTTTGTCTGTTTTTTAAAACCACCAATAAATTATTTCATAATCGTTCTTATTGTTATCCGCTGAAGACGTTAAGAAATTTAGTGGAGTGAAGTAAAATTAATAAAGACAAATATAATTAGATAGTGCCAATTAGATGAAACTAAATTTAAATAGTTAAAAAAAGATTTGATATACCATTTAATAATAATAACTTAATTTAATAATAAATAAGTGTGTTATTGGTGTATATAAATATATTAAAATATATTATAGATAAAAATATAAAAACTTAAGTAATAATTGTTAGTTGTTGATATATGAGGATAGCTTGGGATACCTTGGGTATAAGGTTCGCCTATCATATACCGAAGTTCTACTAGCCGAGAACAGCCACCCTTTATATACGATTTGAAATAATTGCTTAAAAATACATTACTGTAATATGATGAAATCATTTGGTGATTCAATAGCCGCTTAATTTAATTTAAGAATGAATCAGACTATATTTTAATTTTAAGGCATTATTTCCAACTAATATTGTTAAATTTTGCTAAATACCCCTAATATTACAATGTAGTATGTTAACAAAATAAAGTAATAAAAATGAAAAATATTATACATAATGTGATTTACTTTTACAAATTGAATTAAATTTTGTTTTTGTTTTTTATTTTCTAATTTTTTAATGTCGATCTAGGAAACTGCGGTAGAAATTTAACATTCTATTAAACTACAATATTGCATTTAAATCTTGTAAAGCGATATAAAATTATATTATATTCAAACTAAATAAAATGCATTGTCATACTATTATAGAGCAATTTACTACTCCAATAAAAAAAATTTTTCATTTTAAGGTGATTTACATCTTCAATTACAGGAAATAACACTATTAAAAGCGTAAAATTCACGCTATATAATGAGTGAAAAAAGTTTGTTTTATCTATCACACTATCGTCGTATTTCATTACATTTAATGTAATACTTTTCCTACAATAAATGTAGTGATTTTTTTTACAGTGTAGGTACATTCATTTTATTTACTTTAAATGCAATATTTGAATATTTATTGAATTATTTTTAGGAATTTAAATCAAAAATATTAATATTAAATAACTACAAAAACACTACAATTAATTAAAATTATTTTTTGATTTTATTATTATTATTTTTTTATTTAGTTCATATAATAAATAGTTTTATATAGTTCAATTACAATAATATTCATACATTAATAAATAATTAAAAATAAATTTACTTAATATGGAGTTAATCTAATTTAATTCATTTAAAAATTATCCTTTACATGAATTTTAATTTGGTTTTTAAATCTACTCAAACGATTTTCAATTTTTAATTCTGTAGGAAGATTGTTATATAATTGCAAACCTTTGTACATGATCATATTTTTTGTTTTTTCATTTCTATAAAAATCTAGTCTAAAGTTAGCATTATTTCTTAAATTATATTCATGTATGTCTCCATTATATACAATTTTATTACATAAATAATTTGGGTAAAGCCCGTTTTATATTTTAAATACAATGATCAAAACATTCGTTTTAATTTGTTGTTCAATATTTAACCATTTTAATGTGTCCAACATTGCATGTACAGAAGCATAACGATTCAATTTCAGAACAACTCTCATAGACTTGTTCTGAAGTCTTTGCAATTTACCCATCATTTCAGAATTACACATAAATAATACAGAAGAACAATATTCAAAGTGTGGTTTGATCATTGTATTATGTAAATTGATTGCACACTTAATAAATATTTTATTTCTAATTTGATTAAAAAAATTTACTTTTTTAAAGATCTTTTTACAAACATAATTAATATGACTTTTAAAATTTAATTTACAATCTATTATTACTTCTAAGTACTTTATCTCTTCGATTCTTTCAATGTTTTTATTATCTATTATAATATCATGATTTTCATTTTCCCTTCCATTAATAATTCAACATTTAGTTTTATCTATATTTAATTTAAGTTTATTCATATTTAGCCACCTACCTAAACTATTTAAATTCACTTACACATTCTCCAGCAATATATAACAATGCATCATCCGCAAATTGTATCAATTTACCATAATTCACCGCCTTCTCCATATCAATAATAAAAATCAGAAACAATAACACACCCAAGACACTTCCTTGAGGCACACCATATGACACCTCGATTGGATCTGACAAGCAATCATTGATTTTTGTTCTTTGAGTTCTTTCATTCTTTAAATAAGATTCAAACCATTCTAATTCTATATCACAAATAACATACTCCTCAAGTTTACATAATAAAATATCACGATCAACAGTTTCGAAAGCCCGCCTTAAATCTAAAAATACGGCCACTATTACTTTGTTATCATGTACTGAAATTTTCCAATTTGTGATAACTAGATTTATTAATGCCTCACAGTTATGTCCTCTTCTGAATCCGGATTGATATTCCGATATTAGTTCATTTTTCTCCAAATATTCTTCAAGCTGATTATACAATTTTCTCTAAAATTTTAGCTTCTGCTAATATGGTATTTACTGGTCTGAATTCATTTGCATTTTTTGTAGTTTTAACTTTTTCTACTGGAACCACAATCGATTCTTTCCACACGTTAGGGAACATTCCAGATACTAGAGACTGGTTAATTATAGATAATAGATTTTCACCAATAAACTCATAGGCCTCAAACAATAAACCTACACTGACAAAATTTATATCACGCTTGTTATTTAGCAATTTTAATGTTTCTTTTAAATAATCAATTGTTATTGTTTTAAATCTTTTATTTTTATTTTTTAACTATATTTTTATTTTTATTAACAATTCAATGTCTTAGGCGGAAATTATATTTCCCCCATTGGGTCATGAAGGATTGAAATGAATTCTTTATATTATCTGCAATACTTTTTATAGTTTTATTTTTCCTTTTACTATGTTTATATTTTAGTTGTTATTCTGTTTTTTATATACTATATACGAACTTTGAGTCAAAAATGAAATAAAATAAAATAAATAAATATATTATAGAAGCAGGGCCTTAACTCTAATGGGCCAACTAGGGGAAACCATACAGCTATGGTAACTCATATTGTTGCAGCTGCACCCATAGAGACAAGAAAGAAACTTTTAAACTGTACATTTTCATTTAAACAAATTGGTGACTACGACATTAGCGAGATGGTGTTATCAAAATTTCAATCTGGATTTTCTGAAGCATTTGACTTTGTAATATTTTTTTATTGTGGAAATACATCGGAAGGAAGATCCCTCGACATACATGAAGTCTGAACTATCGTCTTTAGACAATGTACATTCTGTATGTATACCAATACGTATACCAAGAAACATTCGAAGCATACTTTGTAGTATTTTATAGTATTTTTCAATTTTGAATATTACTAATAGAGTTTTTTAGTACATTCCAATAGGATTTTAAGCATGATTGGGTATTAAAAAATATCAATATTGAAACCTTTTCTACTTCCGAACTCTTTTCTTTTTTTTTGTTTTAATTTTATTGTTTGAATACATTTATAAATGGTTCAACGCTACAATTTTCTTCATTGACCATCAGCTCTTGTTATATTTTAATATTAGCAACACATTAAGTATTCGATTCAATGTGAGGTTTCAAATGTAAATTGAAGTTCAGTATTAAACTTTCTTTCTTTAACCTTTATTCAGCTGCCATTTCAAACCCCTTACTTCAGCTGGAAAGGTACACCTTCAAACAATTTGTATGGATTTTACTATGATTTTTACTATTTTTGTTATATTATTGTGATTATTTTTGTATTTTTTCTACTTTTACTCTTAAATTTAGTTTTATTACTTGTGGTAATCTATTCTCGAAAATATTCTTTTGGAAGTAACGCTATTTTAGAAAAAAGAAGGTCTATTAAGTTCGGACTTGAAACAGCAAAAGTGCATCTAATTCAAAAAATATTATATGAAAAAAAAAAAAATTGTTATAGAAAGATATTTGATCATACTCTAAAGTTCGGTAACTAGATAGACAACTTTTAATTTGGAAATTTTATCTGCCGCTCAGGTAGCAAGCAAGGTCAATATGGTTTGTCGTAAAAACACAAAACTGGCAAAAACTGTGTTTTTTTTTCATCAAAAAACCTATTTTTTAAATTTTATATATTTTATTGTAAATTATATTCAATTTAAGCAAAAATGTTCAATTGAATTACAAAAGTCCCGGTGTTTTCATCAATTTTTTTTTCATGGGAATTTACTAAAAAAAATACAAAAAATAAAAAAACATTAACAAAAAATAGTTCGATAAGGCACAAAATATACATTTTTATAGTATTTTAATATGCAGCATTAGGTACCAAACTATTTTATGTTTGGATGATAAGACATCTTCTGGGTACCCAAGTACCTTTCGAATTTTTATTACTTTCATGTGCCTACTGATGATGTACGTTTCAGGCCCAGAAAGATTTTATTTCACATCTATACCAAAATTTTCATCAGGTACCGAACTATTCTTGTTTCTTTTTGATGATGAACGTCCTTTGGGTACCCAAGTACCGTTATTTATTATATAAACTGTATGTAAATGAAAAATGTAAACTAATGTATATGATATAAAAAAAAAAATTGTTATAATAAATTATTTCTGTAATATAAAAAATAATATTTTCTTATTTTAACACAAAAATTCATATAAAATGCATTACAGGTGTACCTTTCCAGCTGACCACGGAGACAAAACAAAATGGCTAGTTTACGCACCTCTCAATTAATTTTTTACTTCAAATTTTTAACATATAAATTTTGCTGAAAAATTAATTCTCACAAAGCTTCAAGTCCCTAAGTCAATTTGCATCGAAAATATTCAAAAACTAAAATGCAAAAAGTACCAGGTGTATCTTTCCAGCTGAATAAAGGTTAATATAAAGTTTATTTTTTAATATTTTAACCATTTTAATATTTTAATATTTATACAACTCAACCGCTAAGAGTTGTATAATTCAGTGGATGCGGTACGAAATTTGAATTTTTTATTTTTAATAAGTTTGGTTACAATATCATAGTTAGTCAAGCTTGGACCCATGAAGCATTTCTGGCTTAACTCCCAGTTCAGTAATCTATTTTCAAAATAGTCTTTTAATGGATGTTGAAACCAAATTATTCAAAATAATATTGACTTTAATTTTTCATGGATACTCTATTAGATAATAGCGAAAACGTTTTAACTAAGGTTATTGTATTTTTTTCGTGACCTTTGCCAAAATGAGTTTTCTGCGGGTTTCATACCAATATCATAATTTTCAATCCGGTTGAACGTGTCTTACTATTAACCGCCATTTTTGTTTTTGGATCTCCTCTTCTATAGAATATTAATTTGTTCTTTGCGGTTAAAGGAGATTGCCATATAGTGAATGACATTTTAAAATACAACAGAAATTACAATTAATATACTCCTGCAGTTTTTTTGGATGTTTGCGGTGATTTTCAAAGTTTCATAATCGTATGTGGTTTCAAACCATCCTAATTTGTTGCATAACGATGTTAGATGTTAAATTATATTTGATAATCATAGTCGCAAGTGTTGATTGCATAATAAAAACAAATTATTAGTGAAAGGAAATTCGATTTTTAATTAATAGATATTGGGGGGTTCGACATTGATTGATATAACTTGCCAAATCAAGCATGGGTTTAGCTAATACGTTTTTCAATGCCTACTTCAACTCCTCCATTTGTAGTAAATTTACTTATAAGGTATGTTTGGTTTGGATGCATTTTTGAAGAAAAATATGTTTGTTTGACGACTTGATAAGCATACGCTTTGTGTGCTGGTTTATCAATACCTACATACCTAAAGGATGAAAATATAAGAAATAAATTTACTCCAAATGGAGAAGTAAATTGCTATAACTTTGTGATCGTTGAAGAACAATCGGTTATTTTATTTAACTTTATTTTTATAACTTTCGTATCTTAGAAGGTTGAAAATTGCTTCGCAACCAGCTTTAGAAATTGTATGTGCAATAATATACATCATTACATTAATTCAAATGGTTAAAATGGTTTACGTGGGGGTAGAAATTTTTTTTTTAATGTTTGACTGGTTGATTCTATAATTGGGTATTGGATAGTAAACATAAAATAGATGCAGAATTTATTTTGACGGAAATATGATTCTTTTCATAATATCAAAGTGGTTCAATTTTGTTTTAGTATCAATATTTACCAGAATAATTGTTCATATCGGAGTATTGTATTTGGAATATCCCATGTTATAGTACAGTTAGGTTTATTCACCATCCTTTTTTATTTTTTCCAAATCTTGGAAAAAATAAAAAAGGTTGGCTTATCTCCAGTTAAAAACCTTCATAATATTTAACGGATATCATTATTGCACAATATTATATTATAACAAAAAGCAAGTTCGTATCATATTTTAAGGTTACAAGTTTTTCTGCAAAAAACTCTTTTTTATCTTTTAAGTAAATTTAAATAAAATTCAAATTTTCTATAAAAAGTTTTCAAGAAAAACAAAGTCATTTTGAAAATTTGTTTGTTTTTGTTTTTGTTGCGAAAGTGATTATTACAACGGATGAAAATCTGTTTGATATTCCAAAACTCTTGCAATCAATTATTATAATGATCCAATTTTTATCTTTACTAGCTAGATAGTATTGAAGACTTATTTTTTTTAAATATATGTATATTTTTTAAGTCGATTGCACGGAAACTATTACAAAAAAGAATTCTTTAACTTTCGTTAATTTTCTTTACTTTTATTTTTTTGTTTTTATTTATTTTTATTACTTGTGAGAAGCAAAAAAAAAATTGAGAAATTTATACGCTCTATTTTTTACCATACAGCTTCAATATTATAATACTTTTTGTTTTATTTTTTGAATTCTAGTTGTTCATACTTCATAATCGATTATATGACATTTTGCAAATCTATACAATTCGATTATTTATACAAAAGTAACGAAATACCGTATACACCTGGGGTAAAATAATGACAACAACTTGGGTTATTCTTTCAATTTAGATGATTGCATAAAAAAAAGTGTGCATTCAATTCATTGCATTTTTATAATGTGAATTGTTTAGAAATCATACGAAAATCAATTTGAATCGATTTTTTTTTTTTTTGGTTTTTTTAACTTTTTTTTATGATTTGAATTTTTTTATTTCAATGTGTTTATTTTTTTTCTTTTTTGTATTATTTCATATTCAATTTCATTTTATATTATTGTGTTGTGACATTTGGAAAATGTTCCCATTATGAACGATAAACATGAAAAAAAAAATATTGAAACAATATTGATGGGAAATATATTAGTGGTACAACATGGCGGGTGTTGTTCTAGAATATGATGTGCAAATTGTTTATATATATTATTATTTGCTATTGGGATTTATATTGTGTCACATTTTCCAATTGATGTATCAACTGAATGATGTCTAAAATAACATGAATTGATTCAAATGGAAATGGCGGAATGTAGGAATTCTAAATAGAAAAAAAAAATGAATTATTGAAAAGGCTTTGAAGTTGACAGCATTTCAATATTCAGATGGATTTATTATGATTAATATATAGGGTGGCTGATAATTTTTGTTAATAATAAAAAAGTACGTATGAAAAGATTTGTGCACTTATGAAATTTATTAGACTCGACAATCTATTCCAATTATTGATTAATAATTATTTTAACTATGAATTATGGACACAATTATGAAATTAGTTTATTATTTACTGGGAAATTTGGTAATTTTAGAATAATAGTATCATAAATTAATATTCTTTTTATTTTATTCGTTTATTTAGTTCTAAACTATTTTAGTAAAGATAATTTAATAATTTAAATTCAATTTTACTTTTTTTTGTTTTTAATTTTACACGTTAAACAATTTAATACCATTATTCATTAGCATATTTTTAATGTTTTTGTTTCTAACAAAATATAGTCTAAAATAATAATTATTTCCTAAATCACTATCATAAGCTAACCTACAACTCAAATAATATGGATATATTTCATACTTGCAAGATTTCATATAATTCAAGATTTTAGAAAACGTAGTACATGCTAAACTAGAGAAGTATTATTTTAAATTAACGTAATTTAAATGTTGAACATTAGTCACACTCATCGAAAAATATTTGTTATTTTTACCAAAAAATTGGTATATTCTACAAATTTTAATGGTGCATTTTTAGCTAACAACTAAATTTGGTAGAAATGACAAAATTCTTACAAACTAATTTTGTAAAATTTTTAACATTTTCAATTTGTAATAAAAACAATAAAAATAGTAAGAATGAAAATCCTGCAGTATTTCGTAATAGGCATAGTTGTGAAACAATGCTAAACTTGGTATTTTCTAATTGGAGAATGACGGAAAATGACAACAAAATAGCATTATCTTTTTTTCTGGATTTTAGTATAGCATTTGAAACAATTGATAGGCATATTTTAATGACAAAATTAAAAAACTATCGTGCATGAAATATTGAGTATGAATGGAAAACAAAAATTCAAGGTTAAAGGCGGAGCATCAAATTCGATTGGAGTTCCGTTAAAGATTCCACAATTTTGTGCATTATTACTATAATATACTTTACATAAAAATGATATAGAAAAAGCAATTGACTTTGTATTATTTGCTGATAATAGAAGTAGTTTTGCACATTTAATAAGCCAGTAATTTGATAAATAAATGCTCGAAGTATTGTAGATATTTTAGTATAAACTAACTTGCAGTACCGTACTTAATTAAGCACGAAAAGGTGATTCTACCTAAGTTACTATCAAGAGCTTACAAAAAAAAAACAAAATAAATTTAAAATAAATATGAAAATAACAAAGGCAATAACAGTTAATTGTCAATAAGTTAATTTTTAAAAATAATTTTAATTATACCTGCAAAAAAATTTGTGATAAAAATGAAAGATTGCCACGTAATAATGTGTTCATTTAGAAAAACAAATTTTAAACTTTCAAAACAAATTTGGTTGGGTTTTTAAGCCTTAAAATGTAACCTATATATATTATATATTTTATTAATCTGTGTTATTTACTTGTTAGTTATGCTAATCAAACCTAACACAAATTTTATGATTTTGAATAAATTGGAATATGCTAAATTGAGCCGAAATGCATATTGGGCACAAAATAATCTTTTTTAATTCACTATTTTCAAACTCAAAATAATGAATTAAAAAAGAAACATTATTTTTAGTGTCCAATATAAAATTTTTAAGTGACGGTCTATAACAGAGCGAGCTGCATCTACTTCCTGTATTCTCGATTGACCAGGCTCTGAATATTTTTGGACGATGATTTTTATTAGTTTGTTGTCTTCAAGAAATTTTAATAAATCAAAGGACATGATTCTATTTTTATTTTGTGGGATGCAGGCAACTGACCATAAAATTAAATGTTGGAATTTGTGGAATATCTAAGAGAATAGACTTTAAAATTTTTACTAGCGCATTTGTCAAATCATTTCGACTGCGACCACTTAATGTTTCATACTATACAGCCCAGTAAGTTTTATTATTAATATCGCAATGACCGGTTAAATTGTATGTGTTGAATTTGCTTTTATTACAAAAATTTACAACTTCTCTCGTGAGCAACAGAAATACTTTTTGCAAGTCATAGCACACAAGGGTTGCATCTTATGCTTTGAAAAATTTACTCCTTATAAGCAGTTTTTATCAATTTGGCTTTCTGATTGAAAATCCCATATTAATTAAAACGTTTAGTATCTTCATCATTCTGATTTTTAGCATTGCAATATATTTTAAATGAATACCAGATTGGTTTTTTTTTTCGGTGTTTAAGAAACCCAAAGTTGTATTCAGTATTAAAAAACTTACAATAAATGTGAATTCTTACATGATTTTGCGAATTATATAAATTTCAAGATATAAATGAATTATATATCTGAATTATACAATTTCAGTTCAATTAAATATTGGATCTAAGTATTGTTTATCAGACTGGTTTCTAGCGTTGAACTAGTGATGATCTTGACGCTTCTTGATCCAGTAGATGTGTGCATTTTTCATTAAAACCCGTTACTGCCGGTTTTACTATAGTACAGCAAAATAGGGTATACAAATTAATTTTATATTCTCAAATTAATTTGATTTTAGAGCCAAATTGTTGTGCATTCTATTCTTAAAGAATGTGCCAACATTTTTATTTGCATAACACTTGTTTCGAGTTTGATTATGTGTCAATTTGATTCATTAGAAAATGTGTATTTTTTAGAAATTGCAAAATAGTGTACCTTTGACTATATAAAATTATTAAAAAAAGTTATTACAATTTTAAAATATTTTATTTTATAAATTAAATTGAAAAGTGTTAATTAAATATAAACTAAAATAATGTGAATGTTAATTAAAAATTATTAATAAATTTAATTAGGTTTTTTTTTGGCAAAATTTAGTGTACAACGAATATGCGATCAAAATAATATGAATAATTTCATTTGATTACAAATGTTGAAATTTCAAAATTAACTTGTTGTTTTTTTGTGTTTGACACTAAAAAGATAAGGTAGGGGGTACTCAATATTCTTCAAATTAATTTGAATTTAAAATCAAAGACAGATGGAACTTTGTTTACCGCAGAGCATAACAATGTTCGTGAAAAATTATCAGTATGCATCCCAAATATGACTTTTGATATATATATATATATATATAAATATTATTAACAAATTAAAGTGTACAACAAACACATGTGATGAAACTATGAGGCATGCAAAAGTTCACAAGAATACCACAAAATTTTACATTGATATTCCAAAAACGAGAGTTTTTATTGCAATTTTGTTATATACTTAGGGTGTTATACATTACCAGAGGAACGCCCTCATTGGTCACTAGACGAAGACATTGGTATCGATTTAGTAAATTAAGCTATATTACATGATCGATTTTTTACTATCAAATGATATCTTTTATTTGGCAAATGTTGCTGATATTTCTAAGTCTTGCAACAAAATGTTTATAACAAGATCTCTAATAAACCTAAGATCGTTTTCAGCTATTCGGATATTTTCATTCAAATTTAAAAATATTTTGGGAAACATTCAGCTAAGCAGTTTATTTGAGGAAAACCTGTTCGATTTGTATATAACAATTCGATGTTATGCATATCTTCTGGTTATTGCTACAATGTTGATGTATATTTCCGAAAAAATCATGAAAAATCAAATAGTTGATTCCGCTTGGTTCAAAAGTAGTAACTGATTTTTTTAAAAAGATACCAGAACCAAGTAAACATTGCGTATTTTTCGACAATTTGTTTACTACTCATGCTTTGATGAGACTTTTAAAACACATGAATGAGCAACAGGTGCCATTCGAGAAAATATTGCTCATTTGGAAAAAAAAACAAAATATTTAAAAATAAACTTCGTGGCACAATTGATTATAGATATATTAGCACAAAAAAGTTACTTGCTGTACAATGAATAAATAATAGCGTTTGTTCAATTTTAACAAGTTTTGATACCCTAATCCCGTAAAAACCAAAATTGTATGCAACATATACATAACACAAAAATGGCAGGTGTTGACAACGCTGATCAAAATATAAATGCGTATGGAATTGCTTATCTGTATATTTTACATATTTCATCAATTTAGCAATGGTAAACGCATGGAAATTGTACATTCAGGCAATGACAAATTTTCATTTCAGCTTGATTTTCGGAGGTATATCGTACGCAAAATTTTACAAGAAGCTACATTAAGCAATCAAAAAAGGAACCCTTTTTCATCAATAGAAAAACTCGACCTGTTCCTCAAAAAATGCAAATTCAACTTAGATGTGCCGTGTGTCATTTAAGAAGTATATAATCTTGTAAAATATGTAGAAAAACATTATGTATAAAAACAAAATGCTTTGCAGAGTTTCATATGTAAAATTTAAAAAAAATTTAGTTTTATGATGGTTATGTTCTTCTAAATAAAAATAAATAAAAGAAATTTTTATTTTTTTATTCTTATATATTTTTTCATGTTGATTTTTGCATCCATATCTGCCGGTTGTATTATATATAGTACAGGCCACAACTCCGCATTCGCCTGAATTATCACCACGAAATTTGAAATCTGTAATTCTTGGCATAAAATTAGACTACTCTGAAAAAATCATCATAATCGCCAAAACGGAACTAGTAGCCGGCGGTAAAGGGTTTTAATGACTACTTCAATCAAAATTTATAATCGCTCTAAAGTGTACGATTTAATTTGATATACTATATTATAATATATACAAAATGGCATCATTATGTAGTCGCGTTTTGATCATATTGTCGAGAAAAAATGTTATATCATACACTGCGATTCGAACTTGCAAAATGATGAACGATCCATTTGAGCATGCTACAGGCATGGAAAAGCGAGAACTTTTGGCAAAACAAACTGGAAATGATAATCCATTCGATATGAAAGTATTCAAACGAGATGCTGGTTCCAAAGATACTCCAAACTTAATTCCATCAGCTTTTGAGGCACGTTTAGTTGAATGTATAAGCAAAGAAGATCAAACATATGTTCGATGGATGTGGTTATCTAAATGAAGTCCAAAATGATGTGAATGTGGTCATTGGTTCAAATTAGTCGAAAAGCTCCAGTATAATTATTGTAAATTCTTATTAGTGTTATCAAATTTAACATTTCTTAGAAAATGTCATGAGTCCAATATTATAAAACATAATTAAATCATGAATATGTAAAACGAGTTTAATACTATTTAATATCAATATATTTTGTGTTGGCTCGCCAGTTATGCTAATAAATTTGTTTATTTCCTTGTTTTGGATAATCTGCAATTTCTTAATTATAGCTTTTTGGATGGCGAAGCCCAAATCATTATGCATACTTCAAATGACTACAAAAAATAGTGCACACATTTACCTTTTGTTGTTATTTGGCTATTTTTTTTAAATATTGTCGCGTTTATAACCAACTTTTTACTCAAATACTTGCTCTAAGTCTATCCTTCCTTAAATATTCTCTCAGATGTCTACTATAATGTATGTAAAGAAAAGTATGTTACTAGATTATGTAATAACCGTTTTAGGTGATAATTATATATCGTGTGCAATTAATTTGCATATTATTTTACTCCAAAATTCTGAATTTCTTCCATTTCTCTATCTCTGCTTCGGTCTCGTTTTTCTTTTTTCTGGTTCTGAATCTAAACTATTCAACCACTTTTTTTCATACCAAAATAATATGAAAAGTTTTTAATAATAAATGTATATAAGAAAAATGTTTTTTTGTTTCTCTTTTTTTACGGTACCCCATCTTTATAACAATATTAAATTAAGAGAACTGATATAATAATAATAATAATAATTTAAAGAAAATTAAATAATCTCTTAATAAATTAAATTATCTCATATAGTAATTTCATCAAAATTCATTATGCAATTTAATTGTTTTATCCTCATTCTTTAAATTTTTCTATTCTTAACAATGCTTGCTTGTTGTATACAATTTGGTTTATACGATAATTCTTAATAGTTGTTAGTTGTGTATTTAATAATAATTACCATATTTACATATACATAGCCTATACATGCATATAATATTGTATAATTTTATATCCTTGTACCCTAACCTCCTTTACAAACAATTACTTAAAGTTCAAATATGCATCTACATGTACTGACTGACGGCTGTAACATGACGTTTTGAAATGAAAATAAAATTAATTAACCCTTTTGTGGGTTTTTGCATGTTTTTAAGTTTACATTGTTTTTCATTTTAAACCCTTATTTTATTATACGATCAACTAAATTTTTTGTTTTGTTGCTATTTAATTTAAAATAAACTTGTATTCGCCTTAATATTGATTTGATCAATACATCAAAAATATTTTTTTTTTCAGAGGTCCTAGAGGTTTTAGTTCAGGCTGTTCAGAGTACCAATTCGAATGCTACTCTCGTCAAATATGTAATTTGTTGTTTATAATTCGGTGATAACAACATTCGATTCGTAAACTCCTAAAATACCACTCCAAATTAGAAAATATTTTAGCGTATGCAGCAAACCAAGAATGATACGATTATCTCTTTTGTTTTTAGCAAATAATTACTAAAGCTGTATTTGACCAATACTAAAGTACGCTATTGAGACAACTGCGGACACATCCAAATCAAAAGATAAAATAGGAACAATAGAAATGCGAACTCTGAGGTAAATATATGGATAGACATTAACAGATAAGAAATGTAGCCATGAATTCATGGAGGTATGCGATATTCAAGATATTGTCCGTTGGAGTCAAAATAGAAAAAAAAACTGGGGAAGCCCCGTGAATAGAAAGACAGAAAGTTGAATGGCCAAATCAATATCAAACGTCTACCAGGGAGACCTCCGAAAAGATGGTCTGAATGCTGGACGTCGTCATCAACAAATTGAAGATAAGATTATGTATATTGAAAAAACCGGGCACTAAACGCCTAATTAAAGAAGAAGAAGCAATTAAATAAGTATTGTTGTTTGTCTTGATAACATAATTTTTAAATGAAACTTGTAATGAACACCAATGAATATAAATATGACGGCATTTTAGTATATTAGGTATTAAATGAGTTCATGTTTATTGATTAAAATGTCCCAGGTTGGTGAGGCAGTGTTAAATAATTGTATCCAAAATACTATTTAAATAAACTTTAATTCGATTTTTAGTTTGTTAGAGATTATATAACTTAACCAGACGGGCTCCAGTTGATTGTTTCAATAATTGTTTTCAACTAAATTACTATGATACTTTGGATGATTTTTAATAATAAATCAATCATGGAAATATGCTGGAGGATCAAATACACTTGAACATTTTTTTCTTTATGTTAGTATACATAAGACATGAATCTTTTAAAATGTATAGTAGAGCAATTATTGAACCACAAATATTCATTAAAATGTCTGTTATAATCAATTGTTTTGACTTAAGTCTTAATTATATTTTATGCAAACACTTTTACAGACCATTACAAAGAAATTTTGTTAACTACTGGGACAGCCTGGGTCTATGCAACATCAGGTTTTACTAAGGCTTATTGAGTATTCCATCTCATACTCTAATACAGAATTTACTTTAATAATAAATCTAAAATATTAGTCCGGTTGGGAATGACATAAGAAACAAACGGTGCTGATGAATTTCTTTTATTTCGTGGAATTGATTTATACTAAACTGTACCAAAAACTTGGAATTGGTGTACGAATTCCTTTTAAACTGCTTTTATAAAATATTAATTTTATTTATAACGTCATCTTGACAATCAATTATTATTTACTTCTTATACTTTCAGTTGAATCAGAACTGTGACTGAATCAGTTGTATATCCAGGACAAAAACTGATTTCAGCTACTGAAAAATCAGGTACAAATAAAACAGATTGAACTAGGAACCGCAGCAATATTCGTAGCGGTTCAAAAATGTAGATTGGCTGAACTTGAAACCTTTTTCAGCGACTGAAAATTAGTCGGTACAAAACAGTCTTTATACTGTGTACTCTCATGGGCTCTGCATTTAATCTGATTGAATTTTGATCTTTATTTTGATGATTAGCTTGCTATACACTTATACGATGTCCTGTTTTCATGATTTAAATTAAATGCTTAAATGTGATACTTGAGTTTTGAAAGGTTTATTGTTCATTACATCTCTTACATTCCATTCATTACATTTATATGGACATAAAGAAAGTCAAACATGCAATTTTCTTCATTTATTATTGAAATTTTATTTAATAAGAGGATAATTATGTAAGCCCGCAGGGGTATTAGTTTTACTGTGAAAAATTCATTGGTGTGAGTTCCCCAAAGGAACATTTATTATAACATTCTTATGTAATGGCACACAAGGGTTAGAGAGAGAGAGAGAGAGAAGGCGAACAAAAAAAAGGCTTTTCTTTGTTTTGAAGTTTTATTTTTATTTGCTCTCTTTTATGTTCTCTGTTTGTTTTTAGGGGATTAACAAATAAATTTTAACTCTGGTAAGGAAGAAAAAAACAAAAAATTTGAAAAAAACAAACTTTTCATCTAGGATCAAAAAAATTTTATGATACGATAGATATATTATTATTAAGAGTACCTATTTCATAACTAGTGTTGCAATATAATGATGAAAATATTTTTTGTTACTCTTTCAATTATGGTTAGAGAATCATCTGCGGATACACTTAATATACAAATATACCATTATGTATGCACATACAACCAGTATTTATTTTCTAATATCCATTTTTGCCTTTTAACACTCATTTTAATGTTTCTCAGAATGTCAGAGTTAAACTTTTATATATATTTTTTTTTTTGGATTTTGTTAATGATATACACATACAGTGTTTATATTCAGGGATATTCAATCCATCACCATTTTTAGAAAATGCTATTTTTAGAAAAATTTAAATTTCTTGTAATAAAAGAAAATTTATTATATTTTGAATTTTAAGAGCATATCGAATATTATCGGTGTCCTAGAATATGTATTAGAAACTTAAAAAGTAAACGTGGGTATTTTGAGTAGGTCGCATATACTTAAAATGTTCTACCTGGATTTATCCCTGGATAAAACACATCTGAAACAGAAACTTAGTTAATGATAGAAAATAGTAAAATAGACAGTTAAAAGGAAATTAACAAATTAGTCAAGAAAAAATTATGGTTTTAATTGTTTTAATTATGGTTGACTTTGTCCCAATTATATTGACTTGAAAGTTTTTATTCGTTTTAGTTTTTTGACAAGGCCATGTTATCAAAAAGGCCGGGCAAGGGCAATGTTAATCAAAACAATGTTAAAATGTTAACAAGGTTGAAAGCAATGTTGACAAAGGGCCTGTTAATCAAAAAGGCCACTTTGATTTTTAAATGATCGTGATTTACCTTCCCTTATGTCTTTAAATTTTATAGATTTGCACTAGAAAATGTAAAAAAAAAATTTCGAAATCCAAAAAAAATACGATTTTGTATGGAAAAATCGAATTTAAGCCCTAACATTACTATTTACGGTTTATTGAAATCCCGGGATATCTATATAGGTCATTCATTTTAAAGTTTCGTAGAAGAGATGAAAATAGCGCGTATTCGGATGAAAGTTATAAAAATGTAAAAAAAAATTGTTACGTAGATACAAAATAACTTTGTATCGAATGATAAAATAAAATGTCGGTCATATTGCATTCGTTATGACTTTTACATTTTTAACTATAAAGTAATTTTTTTAAATTTATGACGTTATAACGACGTTGTTATTGAGATATATAACGGTATAGGTTTTTGGTGTTACTTGGGCTACGGATACTGACCGACTTATCTGAACATCTCGAGTCACTCTTATTTACATAAGATGATATTTTTCAACCATATGATCCATCGAATGTTAATCCTTGCTATTTCCCAGAAACGTTTAGTAAAAGAGATATTTGAGATTGCCAGAGTAAACGGATATCAAGAAAAACCATCACTAACTTCTTACTTCACCCTAACTAAATTACTCACTAGTTAATAACCCAAAAGAAGAGTAGCATTGGTATTTACTGAGATTTGTGCAGCGCGAAATTAAGATACACGGGTTAGTTATAGTATACATAGAGCCAAACCCCGCAAGATTCGTTTAAGATCTACTAAAAACAATTTTGATCAAATGCAAAAATTAGGAATATAATGTACAAGATTGCTGGCAGTTATTGCAAAAAAGTTCATGTAAGACAAAGTAGGAATAAAATGTAAACATGATTCAAAAAATACCTGAAAGGAGCTAAGTAGAAGAGTTTAACCGAATTCAGTTTAAAAGTAGCAAAAAACATAATCCCAGAGAATCATAGTATTTCTAAAGAAGACGTAATAATGGTGAATTACATAAGAGATTTGAGGAAACTAGACTCAGCTGAAAGCATCGAAGCTTATAACGCTAAAAATGATTCCCTCCTGAATAACGACAAAATAAAAATTATTAAATAAAAATACTTTTATATATTTATTTAGGTTAAATTAAATAATATATTCCTACCTGTCACTCCCACGTTGGAAATTATATTTTAAAAATTAACAATATAATAAATAATAATAACAATGTAATTATTCAACTCTATACGTGTGCTATTTCATTGGAAAATAAACAACCAACCAGCTGTAAAAACAGGTCAAATTGCTACCTGTCCAGTTAAAGTAAATAACACGTTTTTAGATTCTCTCCTCAGTTTGAAGAAGTTAAGTCATATTTTGAACGATTTGTTGATTGATTTTATTTTCCAGTTTAACTTTAAGTTCTTCAAAGCATTGATATATAACTGTTGTTTGAAAGCTGTTAGACTAATAACTTTGACACTGATTTTGACATAAATAAATAAAATATAATATAATAATAATAATATTTGAATTTGACTAAAAAAAAAACCTTTTCAGAAAAGTAAAAATTTGGCAGTCACTGGTTTACTTAGTCAAATATTATACGGTAAGTGTATATACATACTTGCATAAATATAAATTGTACATATTATTTGCTATTATACTTATTACAAAGACTATATATACATAGATGTATTTATACAATATATTATTATGTACGTAAATTTCTTCTAATTGTATTTTAACATATTAAAAGGATATTAGAAAGGATTATTTGAAGCAAAAGAAAAACAGAACAAGTATAATGTAAAATGAAAATTATTATTAGGAGTAAAGATTTACACGCATACATAATTTTCTATAAGTTTATTAAAAACTTAAAGAATAATTTACACAAGAAAAAAGAACAACAAGCCAAAAGAAAAAATAAAAAATAAAAATTAAAAAAAAAAAATTAAATCGAAAACTTTGAAAATTTACATCAGATGGCGTTAATATAAGCTTATTTCTATTTAAATAAATACAGAGATCATAAAAGTTAAGAATATTTTTTAAGTAAAATTTAAATTGAAACTTTTTGTTATTGTTGTTGTTCTATTTTGATAACAGCATAATTTTATTAGAAAACTTGTTCGTAAAATAAAAAAAGTAAACAAAAACAAAACAAAAAACATTACACTAACTTATTTTTAAATATTTATAAATACTATCGGATTGGATCTGTGTTAGTTTTGAATTGAAAATTTTGCAATTATTTTGCAAATTTTCCTGAAATAAAAAAATAAAAAAAAAACAAAAAAAACGATTATTGGAAAACTTTGATTTTATTTTAAATTGCATTTCTATGAATTTTTGATTATATTAAAAATATATTTAAAGTTCAATATGTATCTAATATTATTTCAATAGTAGCGCACTGTTGAATTTATTGATGAATCGTGCAGAAAATATTTACTAATATTTACAATGTAAATTGTAAGGGAAACTTTTAGAGAAGTTTCTTCAAATTAAAGAAAATTCTAAAGTGATCTTGATACCCTCCCATCGCTGCACAATCAATTTTCATCGAAATTTTTGTGAACACTTTATTAATTGAAGCATTTTAATGAATATCTGAAATCTAATATAATTTGTTAAAAGAGAATTAGTTTTATATATAATTTAGTTACCAAGTAATAATTTAATAAATAAATAATAAGAAAATAAAATAAACGGAAACAATTGTCATTAAAAGACTGATCGAATAAATTAAACAAATGGTTCAATTATTATAATATTGTCCTATAATCCTATCAAATAATTCAAGTGCGCATTTAGATGTTGTTTCTAAATAAATGCTTATATTACATCATCATCATGGGGATTTGCTGAAATTATTTGATACAACATTCATGTTAGCTTTGCCGTCAAGTAAACTCCCTGATTGATAAAATCCAAAGTTAGTATACAAAAGTATGGTGCAAGTAAATGGCATTGCCGTTATGTGAACTACAATTATATATATAATTTTCTGCATTTATCTGGATGTTTGTAAGTTCGACGGAATACTTCAACACATATACAAATTGTAACATCAGGTAATTGTCATAAACATAGTATCTGTTTTTTATTGCTTATATATGCCATCTGTCATCTGTCATCTGTCATTTGTCATCTGTCATCTGTTATCTGTGTCATTTGCCATCATTTCATAATGATTGTCATATCATTCAAGTGTTAAATTTAGATGGCGCTATAGAACTTTTTACTTTTATTATGTCTTAGTTAATTTCATTTTACAATTTGAATTTTAGAGTAGAACGCTGCTTTGATTGTAAAAATATAATATTATTGTAAGTTTATATTATATAGTTAGATTTTGTTTTCATTAAAAATATTATTTGAATTTAGTATTTCTATATTAATTTAAATTGAAATTATATTTTTGACTAACTTATATCATAATTAATTGAATGCAATAGAATGTCTTAGAATATTGATTATTTAGAATTACTGTGGTCTTAGGATAATATATATTTAAATTTCGAATGATGGCAAATAAGGTGTCGTTAAAATGATTGAGTAAATAACCCTTAGAGAATTGAAAATTTTGTATCTTACTACAAATATTTTGTTTATATGGTAATTAAAAGCATTCTAATAATTCTAATAAAGGTATGATATTGATAAATTAGTAATCAAATACATATTTTTCTTAAACTTGCAATGAAAACTCTAATGAAGGGAGAAATGCTAGAATTTATTTTGCTTCCGTCATTTATGGCGGGTTACAAAATTAGTGTAATTATATTAGTTAACATAATGCCAACGAATATACACAATATATCTGTAATTGATGTTATTTCAGAGTCCTTACTGTGTATTGCTATACTTTCGCTAAACGGAAATCGCATTCGAAAATTTGGCACTGTGAAATTCGAAAATCGCACGATTGCGAATGCGAAAATAAAATGTTGATACTGTCTAATTTATTTATTTATTTAATTATTTATTTACTATTTAGTTCAAATAGTTTACAAAATATAATACAATTTAATTATTATAATTCTCAATTAAGATTTATGATTTAAAGTTTAAATTATTTTGAAATTTAAAACAACATGGTTTTACAAAAAAAAAAAACAAAATTAAATAAAATAAATTTCATCAGAAAAAAAGGGAAGTGAAAAGTTATTAAAACTATTAAAGGTTAATTATATCACTACAAATTAGTTAATATTAGTAGCGGAAAAACAAGATTAGTAGGAGGACTAAGGGAGCAAGTGAAACAAGATTTTCTTTAAACTAGTTTTGTTCAAAGAAAGGTCAGCACTGTTTTTGTATTGATTAACTGCCATTAACATTCTATTAATTGGGCTAAATTTACCATAATTAGTTCTATGGAAAGGAAGATTAAACAGATTTTCTATACGAAAACGCGTACTGGTGTTAATGTACGAGTTAATATGATCTTTTATAATTCTGGAATCAATTTCACCATTGTATACTTGGGATATGAATAAGATATCTGCAACAACCCTTCTTGATTGCAATGTATTCATCTGAAGAAGCTTAAGACGATTTATGTATGGAGGTAGGATTATTGGGTTAGACCAGGGATGATTTCGTAGAGCATATCGCAAAAATTTTTTTTTAATAGATTCAATTCTATTAATATGATTGGAATAGTAAGGTGACCAGACAGGGCTTGCGTACTCAAGGTGGGGGCAAACAAGGGTAGTGAATAAAGATTTAGTAATGTATGGATCATCAAATTCCTTAGACCATCTTTTAATAAAACCTAACATAGAATTTGCCTTGTTAATTATGCTATTAAAGTTAAATTTAAATGTGAGTTTATCATCAAAAAGTACGCCAAGGTCTTTAAAATGACAAACTCGGCTGATTAGTTTAGAATTCAAAGTATAATTAGTTATTAATGGAATGAATCTACTAGTATAGTTAGTTTAGTTTAGTTTTTAAAATTCATTTATTTATTATACCATTTTACATATCATAAATTAAATTAAAAAATTTCCAAAACAATAATGGTGAAATTACATAAATGTAAGATCATTCTGATATTCCTGAGAATATGTGATGAATGAAATAACAAGAGTAGAAATAATTAAATTATATAATTAAACAATATTAGGTTGATAATTCAGAGCTAAAAGTAATACTGTTACAGGAATACAAAAATAAAAATAAAAAATTCAGTATTTAAGTAATAAAGTAAAGAAAAACGTAACGCAAAAAATTTAAAAATTATAAAATAAAATACAAACTTATAGCTATTAAATATCAATATATACAATAGAAATAATTAAATTTAGTTAAACATAATTAAACATAATTGAACAAGGAAAGAAAATAAAATAGGAAAAAAGAGAAAAAATTAAAATTCGAGATAAACGATTACAACAAAATAATAGAATCCTGAGAAATAAAACTTAAAAGATATAAAAGAATTTGGTTAAGTTAGCAACAACTCGATTTGAGAGTGATCAAGATTCAATAAGTGAGATCTAAGATTTTTGATAAAAGTAATAGAAGTTCTATCCGATCTTAAAAAGAAAGGCAACGTATTGAAAATTTTGGGAGCTAAAAAGTCATAAAAGTGGCGAAAATGTGATGTATATGCTAGGAAGATTTATTAAAAATAGATTATTGTCTCGCAGATTGTAGTGAGAGCTAAATCGATGGGTGTTTTAAATACATATAGCTGTCTAATAGGTAGTATATCCAGCTTTCTAAATAGTGGAAAACTAGGTGTAAGTCTATTTTTCCTCATGATTAATCGAATACAATATTTTTGAGCAATGAGTAGGGGACGAGTTTTGTTGAAGAAAGAGCCCCCCCAGCAGCTAATTCCATATTGTAATTTAGAGTTGAAAAGAGCAAAGTATACCATTTTCATGACTCTCAGGGAACAATATTGGTTTAGATGGAAGACATTTCTTATAACTTTTTTAAAATATATATGTAAATGAAAAGTATGCTCTGCCCAGTTTAATTTATAATCAAGAACGAGGCCAAGATACCTGAAAGATACAACACTATCAATCATAAAACATGATTCACTACAAGAAGAACTTGAGTTAAAATAGTTGCCATCTAGGGACGGAATCAACGGAAATTTTTTACAGACAGGAGAATGATAATTAACTGCTGAGTTTTCACTGGGATGATTACTTTCCCAAAGTGCATAATCTTTGTTTTACTACTGATAACTAAGCTATGTACATAAAACCATTTCCATATGAGGTCCAGGTCATAATTTATATCACAAAAAAAATCCAAATTATTATTGTTACTGTACGTGAATGCAGGGTCGTCAGCAAAGGCTGTAGGTATACCTTTAAAAGATTGCTGAAATAAGGAATTAATGAAAATTAGGAACAAGATTGGACCTAATTTGAGTGAATAATTGATAAGTGTTCAGAACAAATATCATAAATTGAATCAAAAACTATTAATTCGAAATGTTTAGGTATGAATGTTAGTTTTGCTATTGGACGATAATTTGAGACCATATTTTTAACACCTTTTTTATAAACAGGGCGAATAAATGAATTTTTCCAATATTGTGGAAATATTCCAGAAATAAGCGATCGGTTGAATAAAAGGTATAATGGTAACGCAAAAGATTCAGAACAGTTTTTTAAGATTAAAGATGGTACTTTGTCAAGTCCAGGAAATACATCACTGTTAAGATTATTCAAATAACTCTTTATTTTCTGAGCAGAGAAATCTATTGAAATAATTTGGTTTTCAGGTTGGTTTATCATGTGATTAAAATTATTTTCATCTACTTCAAAGGGATTTTCTGAATAAGAGAGATGTGCAATAGATTTCGGAGAGTTAGCATTAACATTATTATAGGACATAGTGACGGGAAATTGATCAGATTTACGTTTGGAGTTAACAAATTTCAAAAGGACTTAGGATTCGTTCTTAGCTGAGAGCTAACATTTATTAAATAGCTGTTATAACTGAAATCTAATTTCAGTTTGTTGGAGTTGTTGTTGGAGGAATTGAACAAAATTACAAACTCATGATAGTTGTTATTGGTTTTCTCTTTTAAGTTCTTATTCCAAGCTTTATTCTTTCTATTTCTTAATTTTTTGTTTGCTTACTAATTCTACTTTCGAATATTTTTTAACATTTTTGATTCGATGGCTATTTTATTTTCGGATGTGTTGTGATAGAGTTGTTAAATAGAAAAAAAATAGGAAAGCGTAATAATGTAAATTAAAATATAAAAAGTAATTAAATTTAGACTTATTTTTTTTTTTACTAAGTAATTAAATTTAGTTTTATTTTGTTTTAATAAAAATCAAGTTAAATATTTTAGGTTAAAAAAAAAAACAACAAGGCCATCGCAGTTCCAAACAATGGTAAATTTTATGACTGCTTATCCAAATTTCTAGCACATTGGATCTATCCCTCAGTGTTCTAAAGTGAATGTACCCTATTTTCTTCTTTTTCCCTATCGCTAAAACAAATAGCTGCACATGCATCCATTTTATTTTTATTTTGGATATTTATATTAAACATTACTTTTTACTGAAAAAAATTTGTTTGAAAGTAAAACAAAATTTGACAATGAAATGAAATGTCGAAAACTTAAATTTAAAAATTCACAATGGTAACACTGTTTTCGAATGCGAATTTGATAAACAGTACCAATTGATTTTCGCATCGCAACTTAAATTCGCAAATATTTGTGATGCGAATTTCTTACACAATTAAGCACCAGGCTTTCTTAACTGTGAACTTAAAATTTATGCTGATGATATGAATATCTGGTCTGCAAGCAATGACCTTTTACTTAATGTAAATATATGAGCACTTATATCTTATACACGTTCAGGCCTGATTTCTTTAAACTTTATCTTAGATGATATTATCAAGTCTAACTACATTTCGCTACTCACTGCAAATTATAAATAAAGTTAATTTCATATTAGGTTTTTTTAAACGTTGGTCAAAGGGATTTCCAGATCACTATATGTTCTTAAGTCATTACTCGTTATACACTTGTCTTGTAAAACTGAAACTTGAATATGGGCGCTACAAAAAAATTTCTTAGATTCGCTTTACGTCACTTGTCAAGGTCTAATCCTATTATCTTACCACCATCATATGAACAAAGACTAAAGTTAATTGATCTGTGTAAATTGAATTTGAGGCGAGAGATATTATTTTCATTACTGAAATTACAGTAAGCAAACCAGTTAAGCTAGTTTCTAAAAATATCCTGAATTGAAAGTGCAAGAATAATTAAAAATCTTCCATATGTATTTATTATTCAAAGCTCCAACTTAATTTCTTTACTTTCTAATATTTTTATTTTTTCTACTTTTTTTAATGTACATCGTATATAATTAAATCATTTAAAATTAAAATAATTATATTAAAACATTATAAGATATTTTGGATATTTCAACCACAAAATTAATGCATACTTTAAAACAATACAGATTCATTGCATGTACTTGGAAACGATTTTCCGCATTCAAGTTCAGATAATTTTTCATTTTATGGAACTATTGTCATTTCATTTGAAATGAAACAAAACCAAAAAACAAAAATTTCGCGTTCAAATATTCCATTCCTATACATTTTTAATTATAATATCAACAACAATAAAATGTTTTTTTAGAGTATTCCGCGGTAAAATAAAAATTTTTTCTCTCTTTCTATCATGGTGAAATAGTTCAGTTTATTTGGAAATCAAAATTAAAACTAAATTTACGATTTTTTGTTTTGATTCTTAGGAGCCAAAATATTTTGGCATATTTATATATACGAGTACATGTTCAGCACTATAGTTAAAAAATCCACTAATTCATGTTTGGTGCTAAAAATTGCTATAGGTACTTTCCGTTATTTTTTTACTATTTCTACTGCTAATATTGTAATTGATGATGATGTGGTAGATGATGATGATATGATAATAAAGTTAGGTTTTATGGTTTGTGGTCACCTATGTTTTGTAATACTAAATTATAATAAAATATCAACACAATTGATATAACGGTACATTACAAAATATAATGAACACGTGGTAGAAAAAATTTAAGTGATTTTTTGTTCTCAATTAGTTCTTTGGTTGAGTAATTAATAATGCTTCAGTTGAACATAAAAAACTTTGTCGAAATTGCTTCTACAAGGTATTCTGCTTGTCTGCAGATTTTCAAGCTGCTTGATATCAAGGTGATGTTCCGTAATGAGTCCGTAGCCAAAAAATTAAAATTTTATCTTTTACGGCTTTGAATATGTTGAACGAGATTGATAAGAAAGTCTCTGTTTTTTTAGAAACCAAGAAATAAAAATATATTTGATTCATTCAAATTTTACTCACCTGTACGCCTGTGAAACATGAAAAGTTTTAATCAACATCATCACGAAACTCTAAACGTATTTGAATAGTAAGTTGCCTCCAGTGTATATTAAATATTCGTTTTAATTCGCCATAAACCACTATTCTAACATAAAGCTGTGGCAAAAAAAGAATCGTAGACGTAGAAATATGACAGAGGAAATGGTGCTGGATCAGGTATACTCTGAGCAATCCTAAGCAAATTTTTTTCGAATGGAACCATCTGGATATACCTCGGAAGACTGAGAAAAACATGGTCAGAAGAGTCTTATCCAAAGCATGTACCTAATGAAGGTGATCATAATTGAAGAGGTTAGTCGCAGATAGCAGACGATGGAAGAATTTTATTTCCGCCCTATGCGCAACCGGTGGGGTTATAGGACTATGATGATGAAAATTGAAAAAAAAAAACCAAAATTAAATCTTTGGGATAGCTTTCATTTTGCTCTTATGTGTTCCTTAATTTGTGCTGAATAATAATGTTGATACTTTGGGGTATATACCCTAACTGCCTTTGCAGAATTTAAGCCATATTAAGATGAAGAAAAAGAAGGATAGTAAAGAGTAATAAAATTAGAAAAGAATTAAGATAGAATAGAATAGAATAGTTAGTACGGAATTTACGGACAGGTTAACAGATATTTATTTGCCCAGATGATGTGAGGGTTGCAGATTTAATTGCAACATTATACCATAACACGTTACCTATATCTAATGTTTACATCTTAAGATTAGCGCAATCATATCGACATTGAATATAATCCACAAATCAGTGTAGTTAAATTTTTATTTTGAAAATAATTTTTTACAGTACCTACGCACATTTTTTCTACCTATTGTGTGTCTTTATAGCATTATTTACATTTCAGGTCATTTTATTTTCTGCAGTTGAATTCAAAATGCATGTATCATTCAGTTATGACTAAAAGGAATACAAAATGTTTCTACTAAATTATCACTGTTACAGATTTTTTGAATATTTTTTTTTTGTTGTCATTTTTCAATTTTATTGTTTTGGTTTTTTTAATTTCAATTTTAAAATAAATTCATAAACCACTTAAATAGGATCTGCCCTATTGAACAGATAAAATGGAAGGGTTTTGTTTTTGTGCGTGGAAACAATAAATCAAAGTGATCACTGATGGAATATTTTGAATTTTGTATATTAGTTAGGTGGTAACTGTGGATGTATGGTAGATAATAGATTTTATAATAGCATGTGAGTTTTTCGAAAAATTTATGTACTGAAATATAGGGTATTTATATGTGCATATATACGTTTTCAAGCATGAATTTTTATTATTCTTATTTTAGATTTTCTAAGCGGTTTGATGAAATTTTATTGGAAAATGAAATTAAATTATCGAAATAGTTTTTTCTTTTTTTGTGGAACAAATTTTAAATTTGGTACCTTTGCTATCGAAAGTGACATAAACTAATGGTATGCAATTGTTTTTTCTATTTTTAGTAATAACGGAAATAGTTATTTCAAAGGACTTTTTTTTTTTTTTGACAACCTTTAGGTTATTATAGTACAATCTTATTATATACTACAATAAATTATTATTACATTTAACCAATACTTAAAAACCAAGACCCTTATATGAATCAATATTTCTGCTTCAGTATGTTTTTGTTTTATCCCACTAAATCTTGGGGTTTCACCCTTATTATATCTTCTGTTCTATTTAATTAATAATCGCCTTTGAATTGATGTGTTGAACCAATCTGTGTTCGTCTTAATGACTTTGATGATTGTTTATACCTTGTAATCTCTGTGGGTATCATCATTTGAATCAAACCGGTATGCGTTAAAGAATTTATTTTAATACCGCTGTATAATTAATAAGTTAGATTTCTTAATCCAACCCCAAAGCTGGCTGTCATAAGTTCAAATGGGCTTAATTATTCTATTATATAATTGAAGCTTGGAGTACAGGCTTAGTTTGAACTGTCTTCCTATTAACCAATACATATCTCTTGTCATTTGCCTTATTTGTATTGCTTTTTGACTGACATGATGTTCCAGTTACGGCGCGAATCAAGGTGTAATCCAAGGTATTTTCCAAGGTACTGTTTCCGTCTTTGGAACTTGTATGTTGTTTATATACACGCAAAGTTGAGGTGATTTCCGCCGTGCGTAGGTGATATGAACCGATTTCCCCTCGTTCAGTTTTATTTTCTAATTTTGTGTCCATTTACTGATTTTATCTAGCTTTGTTTGGAGTTGCTCAACTGCATGAAGCTCCGGTGTGTTTGATCTGCAAATATTGCCATGTCAATATTTGGTGTTGTTTGAATACCGGTAGTATATAGCAAGTATAAGATAGGTCCTAAGACGCTGCCTTGAGGAACACCTGCTAAGATTGGATAAAAATTGGATGTTGCTTCTCCGTGTGCTACTCTGAATTTCCTGTTCGATATGTATGACTCCAGTAATTTACATAAGTTGCCTGGAAGGGTGTTACACACTTTGTGTATGAGGCCTTAAAAAGGACTAACAAAAAATAGATTACGTTGCCATATTATAAAGAATATAACAGAGAAGTGAAGAAACTTGATTTGGTGAAATCAACATATCTTGAATGAATAACTACGATGGCATTAAAATTGTTAGAACTTTTTTCTTTGTTCTATTTAAATTTCGAGTCCTGATAGACTTAACAAATTTTTACAAATTTTGAAGTTTTGTATTTTGATTAATTTTATCTGCAGAGTAAAATGAAAAACGAAGGTATTAAGCAAAAATAGTCGATATTAAGACTTGAAGTGAAATATCTTGCCATTAATTGATAATAATAAAAGCGATTTATAAATGTGTATTGTTTATTGTTTGAAATGTGATAGAGCGGAGTGATGAGATAGAGTCCACGACTTTTAAAAGTAGCATTTTCACTTTTTTTTTTAAACATTCAGTTTATTTATTACCTCGGTAATTTTTATACTCCACACAAGATAATTAGTATAATACGAGCCATGTACGAAGACGTAGAAACAACAATCCCTCACAATGGCTACGTGAGTAACACAATAAAACTTAGAATAGGAGTCAAACAGGACTGCTATTTCTCCTTCTGTTCAACACAATACTTGCGATGAGGTTAATAAGAAGGCACCAACCACAGCCAGTATGTTTAAGTTAAAACAAAAATTAACCTAAGTGATGACGATTGTGATGCTTTACATCTTATTTAAAGTGAAACATGTAAAATATATCAAAGAAAATTAAAGCAAGAAAAAAGTAAAATAATATTATTAGCAATTAAAAGAAATAATCTGTGCCTACTTAAATAAGCAAGGATTCATTAATAGTTTCACTGAAATTAAATCTTTATTAATTAATAGTTCGATAGACTTTTTATATTTAACAGAAACACGTTTAGTTGATGAAGATGTGGATTCTTTGATTCAGGTTGATACTTATAACCTATGTAGTATAAATAGTAATTCTAGACACACAGGTTTGCAACACCATCTGAAAAAATTAAGAAAAAATGTAAATATGAAATTATTCATTACCAAATTTAGTGATTCTTGGTTAAAGTAGAATTTCATCATTCTTTTATTTTTAATAATATCAACTTTTTTAAATTGTATATTTTCATCATATGACTCTTTATATAGATAAGAACCATATTCTTCAACTACGGTCCATTTAATAACGTATCTAAATCTCACTTTTTCATTTAATCCACCTTTTTTTCTATCAGTTAGATTTAGATTTTTGGTTAAATTTCCAATATATCTAAAATGTTCAGCCCTATCAATTTTTTAATTATTTTTAGAAGCATTCTGAATAGTTTGTGGGTTAGTAATAGTAATAATTGTTCCTGCAGATGTTATATAGCACCATGCTTCCGCAATACCTTCTCTATTCTTCCAAAATCTTGGTCCGAATCTAGGTAGGAAATGGCCAACCTCTGAATGCGAATAATGTGACTCCTCCACACGAAGTTGTTTAATATGGCAATACATCTGAATTAAGGGGTGAAGTACTGTTAATACCTTCTTCCATTTGAATACTCATAAAGTTTAGTACCCCTGCATTTCATACGTTGATTATCTTAGAATCTATTGGAGATTTAGCTATTCTGATGATTGTATTTGATAAAGAAGGTCATTTAGCCTAGAATTATGCAAAATACCCAATTTTGAAAAAAGTTAAAAAAACTTATGATAGAGTTTCAATCAGGATTCAGAAAAAACAATAGCTGTGAGTCACTAATAAACCTAATAGTTACGAGTTAGAAAATGGTGATTCATCGCAAAAAAATGTAGTTGCTGTTTTTTTAGATCTAAGTCGGGCTTTTGAAACTGTTGATTAAGATATTCTTTAGAAAAATATGGTGTTAGAAGAGTTGAACTACAATGGTTTCATTCATATTTAGCAAAACGTGGACAAAAACCTAAAGGTAATGGAGCATTATCAGATTTGACAGAGGTATTACTAGGTATTCCACAAGGATCAGTACACTTGTTGTCTTATTAATTTTAATTTATATTATTGATATTGAAAAGGTGCTAAAATGGGCAAAGATAGTATTGTTTACTGATGATGCATTAATAACAGGTGATAATGTAGATTATTGTATATAAGAAAAATAAATGAGGAACTATCTAAGTTAAATAATTGGTTAAATATGAATAAATTGAAATTAAATGTGAATAAGACTAAAGGAATGATTATTAATAGTTTTTCAAATATGAATATACTAATAGATAACAAGTGTAGTAGAAATAGTTAATGAAATAAAGTATTTAGGTGTTTTGATAGATAAAAAGTTAGACTTTAAGAAACATATATATTAAATTTGTAAAAAAATTGCAAAATAAATTTATTTTTTTTTTTTAAATTAGAAATATATAATGTAATGATAAAGTCACATTTTGACTATAACTAATCTATTGTTTTTATGGCGGTAATTTCCGATAAAAATCGTTTGCAGAAATTACAAAACAAAGCTATGAGAATAATACTTAAAGTTAATAGATATACTTGGGAGAAATTAAATTGAATTAGCATTAATAAAGAACTATTATGAATATATCAATTATTGTTTTTTAAATAAAGTATAATATAAATAATTATTATTTCAGGCTATATAATAAGAAATAATTATTATTTCAGGCTAGATTTGATTAGAAATGAAAAAACAAAAAATATGCTAATGTATACAATGGTATTCAATTGTTTAATGAATAACCAATAAAATAGTTAATGAAAAAGATTTAGTAAAATTTAAAAAAAAAAATTTTTCAATATGTTATTTAGATCTTTTTAAGAAACTGGGAAAAAAGTTTATTATAGGGGATGTTTTTAATGCCAAAAATACATACTGGGGATCACGGTTAACAACAACTAAAGGTAGGGAATTTTTCCAGGCAACAAGCGAATTTGGCTGTGAAATAATATAAACAGGAAAACCTACTTATTGGCCTACAGATCTAAATAAAATACCTGATTTAATCGATTTTTTTATAATTAAAAACATTTCGAATAATTTCATACAGATAGAAGATAGGCAGGAAATGAACTCTGACCACTCTCCAATACTACTAACTGTAAGTGAAGACCCTATTCAAAGGAAGAGGAATCCGGTTCTGGCAAATAAATACACTGACTGGGAAAGCTTCAAAGTATGTATGGAAGGAAAAATCCAACTAGCTGTACAGTTACAATACAAAGAACAATTGGATTCAGAGGTAGAGAAATACATTAAAGATATCCAACTAATAGTGTGGGAAAATACTCCAGTGTTAAAACAAAGAGTAAAAGGAAACAAATATTCACCAGAAATATTAGAACTAATTGCAACAAAACGAAGAGCAAGGAAAAAATGTCATCAAACTAGAGCTTCACAAGATAAAACTAGGTTAAATTATCTCACGCAACAACTAAGAAGAATAATTAAAGAAGTGAAAAACAAATCGATTAATATATATTTAGAAAAATTAACAAATGATAAAATCACTCTCTTTGGAAGGCAGCTAAAAATATGAAAAGACCTATTGAACAAATTCCTCCAATTAAGACATTGGACGGAAATTGGGCTAGAGATAATAAAGAAAAGGCTAAATTATTTGCGGAACACTTAGAAAACATATTTCAAACAAACGACGGTGAAGAAGGTGAAAATCTAAATATAGAATCAGTTCAGGAAGAAGAAGAAATCGCATTAACAACCCCAGCTGAAGTGAAAAAAGAAATAAACAATACTAATTCTAAAAAAGCTCCGGGATATGATTTGATAACGGGGCAGATTCTAAAGAAACTTCCAGAAAAGGTAATAATTAAGATAACGAATCTTATAAATGCTTCATTTAGACTGAAATATGTGCCGAAATTGTGGAAACTCGCCGAAGTCATCATGATACCCAAAGCTGGAAAACCACCGAATGAAGTATCATCCTATAGACCAATTTCACCGCTGCCTATAATGTCAAAACTGTTCGAAAAAATTTCTCTAAGAAGACTGAAACTTAATATTCAAAGAAAGAATATAATCCCGGATCACCAATTCGGTTTTAGAGAAAAACATGCTACAATAGACCAGGTACACAGAATAACAAACACTATTGAAAAAGCTCTAGAGGA
This sequence comes from Argyra leucocephala, assembly GCA_963942445.1. NCBI lineage: Eukaryota > Metazoa > Arthropoda > Insecta > Diptera > Dolichopodidae > Argyra > Argyra leucocephala. The sequence continues at coordinate 81,090,785 of OZ012678.1, forward strand.
GAAGAAAGTCTGTTCAGCAATCTTTTTGGATGTGGCTCAGGCATTCGATAAGGTGTGGCATAAGGGGTTGAATTGTAAAATGAAAACAATCATTCCAAAAGAACATTCGGAAATCATAGCAAGCTACTTATCAGAGAGATACTTCTACATAAAACAGGAAGGAGCATATTCCGATCTTAAAGAAATTAATGCCGGGGTTCCTCAAGGAAGTGTACTTGGTCCGGTACTGTACCTGCTGTACACTTGTTATTTTCCTGCACTAGAAAATAATATTATTGCGACGTTTGCAGATGATACAGCGGTTCTGGCTGTTGGGGAAAATAATAAAGAATCTATAGGAAAGCTGCAGAGAGCTATAACAAAAATCCAAGATTATACAAAAAGATGGAGGCTAAAATTATATGAAGCTAAGTCAGTACATGTGGGTTTCACAAATAAAAAAATTTACCATAAACCAGTATACATAAATGGTTAAGAAATACCTCATTCAAATACTGCCAAATATCTTGGAATGACATTAGATGCGAAACTTCACTGGAAAGCTCACATCAAAAACAAGAAAGAAGAGTTACAAACCCACTATAGAAAAATGAACTGGCTCATAGGTAAGAATTCTACCTTAACAATACAAAACAAACTTCTGCTCTATAAACAAATACTGAAACCATTATGGTCATATGGCATCCAGCTATGGGGATGCAGCAAAAAAAGTAATAGAGATATTATTCAGAGGTTCCAGAATAAAGTCCTAAGAAACATTGTGAACGCGCCCTGATGGTTCATAAGAAACTATGACCTACATAGAGATTTGCAAATAGAATCTTTCGATAAGGAAATACAGAAATTTGCAAGAAGTCACGAAAAAAGGCTTCAGCACCATGTAAATGTGGAGGTAGTCGAGCTCCTGGATAATAGAAATATAGCCAGACGACTCAAAAGAGTAAAACCTTTTGAGTTAGTGCAGCAATAATCACCCACATTCTTGAGGACTCGTCGCGCTGGTGATCGGAGGTTGACCCGCTCCCACGTTTAGATAAATTTATTTTTACGGGATTGGTGAAAGATTTCGTTATGTTGACTGCCAACGAAACGAGGTTTTTCCCAAGTCTTACATAATTATAAATTCGTTCGGAGAGCTGGTTGGTTGGCTTTTCGTCGCTGATGCGATGGGTCTTCAAGGTTATGGATGAATACGCCAAAGAAAAGTTAGATAGACATCGCTGGATGTAGTCTTCATTGAAAAATAAAATAAAGCCAAGAAAAAATTGCTCATTAGTCCTGTAGGGCTAGATCGCAATATAGGAAGGGTGTGGTTTAGTGGGTAAGAATCCCACACACAATGTCAAGCTACGGGGCTCATTGTGTCTATTGAAGATTCCCACCAGCCTGCGTATAAAAAAAAAAAAAGAAAATATGTAAAAAATAAGTTTAGTTTATAAACACAAAGTGTATAAAGTGTATTTTAATTTTTAAATATGTATTATGTATAGAAAAATAGTTTAAAACTAAATAAATAAATGAAATAAATATAAAAATAAATGAAATGGACTTTCACAAGAAGACTAGAACATCTTAAATTCCCGAATGACTCGCCTATACACACTTATACGCGCCTATACACACAATGACAAGCAGAGGAAAATAATAAGTTTAAAAGAAAATGAGTTATAAGCTGATCTCAAGATCAATACCAATAAAACAAAATACCTAAGAGTTAACATAAGGAATAGTGCACCACAGTAAAATCAACAAAGTTATAGAAGGCGTCAGGAAATTCAATTACCTTGGTAGTATAATTACTACAAGTAGATGCATTAAGACACATATTGAAAATTGGTTAAAATTAGCCAAGAAAAAAAAATCTTTATACTTCTACAATACACCACGATAGGGTAGAATAACGCACTTTTTCTAGATGTAAAACGCTTTTTGATACCTTAAAATAGTCTACATCTTTAAATCCAAATGAATTTTTTCAAATGTAGTTTTGTTATAAACTGGGTCAATTACATTCAAACATTATCCAACTGGTATTTTATATATTTCTAAGTTCTACATATTAAATTGTCCATTTTATTATCAAAGTTTGAACTGAATTTTTCATGTTAGTTTCAAGTTATTGGTCTAGAATCAGAATAATATACTAAAATTAATAAATTCGTTAAATTTCACTTATTTTACGAAAAAGTTTTATCATAGAATGTAATTTCAGGTTCAATTTTTTGAGGTATTCATTTTACAATAATATTATAAAAATTATGTGGAACCAAAAGTTTTGTAACTTTCCCTATAAAAAAAAAAAAAAAAAAAAACTAAATTAAGCGATAAGAAAAAGTCGGTCATTGATTTAATAATTTTTTTACATTAAAATTGTATTCCGTCGCCGTTTTTATCGTTGAAAACAGTTCGTCTATAAAAAATATTCATATTTGTGTTGAAATTTGAAAAAAGAAAATTTTGTGATGAATTCCAAAATTATTTAAAATTTTTTTTAAAAAGAAATTGGAATAAAATTTTGTCAGTTTGTTCTTATTTCTAAATTTTATGAATTACGCTAATATTTTGGGACTTATGAAGGGAAATCAAAGAAATGAAAAATACATTGTTTAGTTATTCATCTAACGAATTGTTGAAGTTTCTAAGTTTAAAAGCAGGTATTCCGGTATTTGAGAATTCTTAAAATGCGTTTGATAGTTTCCAAGCTCATGATACGAAATAATTCGTGAATATTACAATAATTCCCACGTAATATTTTATTGTTATGAAGACAAAATTAGTTCTATAAGACTCCTATATGACTCCCGATATGCACTAAAAGTGTTATAATGTTTTTATGGAAATAATATGATTAACATTGCTATATTAATGTTCTTATAGCAATTGCGGGAGTTGTTATAATGGGATTTTCAGTGATTGCTACAGCAATGTCGTTATAAAATTCGTAATCCTATAACAAGCGTTAAAGTGTTGTTATAAGAGTAGAATTGCTTGAATAACATTAGTAGTGTTATTATTTTACTGTATTCCTATGATGTTACTAATACACTTAGTGTAGCTTTTGAATAAATTTTTTGCGACGGCCATTATTTTCTACGAACATGGTAAAAAAAATTTTTTTTGTTAAATAAAAAAAAACTGCAAAACTTTATTTTGCATTATTTTTGCAAAAGTATAATTTTTAGTTAAAAGAATAATTATTTAAATATCAAATTTGATGTCATTAATTAACGTATTATATTTGACATTTTTATTTTTGAATTGCCATGTATTTTTTCGAAATGTTTCGAAAACATATATACTAATACATATATATACTAATCCTATAACAACGTTACCGTAATTGATCCGGTGCCTTATAGGATGCTCCATTTCAGTGCTATAACGTATTTAAAACGTTTTGCAACAATTGCGAAGCACTTAAATTAACACTAATACTGCTGCTATAAGAGTGTTTATAATAGTGTTATAAAAGTTCGCAATATTCCTCTATTGTACCAAATTGTTGTTGTTCTCAAAATTGAATTGTATATTTTCTCTGGACACCACAACCCATTATTATTGGAATCGAAAAATGTTCTCTAAATACAAATTTTTTTAAAAACGATTCAATTTGGATAATTTCCGTTTTTGTAGGTTATAATTTCGAATTTAGGTTACAAGTCCTTTCCTGTTTCGGAATATGAGCCTTTGAAAATTAATGGGTTGTATTAAAAATTAATTTTCAGTAATTTACATCATTTTGCAAAATTGTACGATTCTTACGGAGTAGAATATTCCTCAGTCGGCACATTACTCGAGTGTTTAAAGACACTGCTAAGAATGACATAATTAAAATACGTCAATTTGATACCTTTTTGTATGTGCTTATAAAAACCTTGCATTTTTATGTATTTTGCGAACAATACAGCCTAATATTCAGTCAGCCGATTCAGTCTAATATTAAACATTATTACATAGGATTTCAAATAACTTTTAAGCGGAAATTGAACATATATTACTGTGATTAGTAGACCAAATCATAACAACTAAACAAAAAAATGTTTAGGTATATAGCTATTCCACCAAATTGTGGTTTTTTATTAATACGATTCGGGTGATTGAAAATTTTGTAATTGCTACTAGAGCAAAATTTTACTAGGAACTGACGTGTGCCTTCTTATCAATCTATGGTACTTACTGATTGGTAGCACCGTTATCAAAAACAACTACAAGACTCTGATTGGAAAAATTTGTTATTTAGACTTAGAAGGGTAGTAAAAAATACGTAGTACTTTTTGATCTGTTCAAATGTTGGTCAATAGAACTTCATGAAATCAAAGTTTGTTTTTTAATGAATTCAACAAAAATTAAGTGAAACTCTAATAAAGACGATTCTTTTATATTAAATTTAATTGAAAATTTATTTAATACACCCCCTATTTTCTACCCTACCCTTTTATATACAATTCCATTTGAATCCTTTTCTTTATTTGTGTTAATGTTAGATATTTTTGTTTGTAAGATAATTTTTTTTGCCTTGGTTAAAAATTGTTTTACCACATATTGGATAAAATGAGAATAAGAGTGGAATTGGCGATTTTATTGCCCTCATTATTGATAATAAAAGAAAAAATCTGAAGATACAAAAGGAACCATTCTATTGTTCAAGTTTTTCTTTAATTTCCTATTTTCATTTCTTTTGTATTTTGTTTGGGACTACTTCAAAACAAGATTCATGAATTGAATGCCCTGTCATATTAATAAAATTTACGAAGTACGGCTATTCAGTTCATTTGATTTGGCTGACAATTATTGTTCTTAACTTTGATTTTTATTTATTATTCTTTTTTTTTTATTATTACAATATTTTTTTTTTATTAATATATACATTCATATTTTATATAGATACACTAAAAGGAAGCTCTCATCAACCTCTTAATAATTTTTTTAAATATTATAAAAAAATAGAAATTGTGATGAAATTCATAATAATTAAACAGGTTGCTTCATTTTTTTTTAATATTTATTGTCACCGTAATACGACGAGACAGCTTGTAAACTTTAGGAAAAAAAGAAAGAGACGTCAAAATTATGATAAATATAGATTTGATAATTGTCTAAATAACCAACAAAAAACTTGGAATGTAATTAAAGAAATTATCACAGATGTTGTGAATAGTATAAATAATAGTGAGTTTTTTACATACTCATAAATATGAGGATAAATGTAATAAATTAAACGTATATAATAGTTTCTATTGCAACATAGGAAAAAATATGGCTAGAAATTTCACATCAATCTATGTACCGAAAATGCGAACTAACAGTAGACTACATTTTGAAAAAATTAATGAAGTAAAGATTATAAAACTTATTGGAAGTATAACGACAAGTAATAGTTCAGGAGTAGATAGAATTAAAACTTCCACTGTCAAAACACTTAAAACGGAACTTTAATTAATGCTTCAATTGAAGAATGCAAAATTCCTGACAGCATAAAAATTAATAAAGTTTAAAGCCATAGGAAAGACGATATCCGTTACATACAACAATGAAATTGTAGAACGAGTAACGAAATACAAATACCTTCGTATCATAATAGATGAAGACTTGAATTGGAATGAGCATGTAAATGATGTTATAACCAAAACACGTAGAACAGCTTGCGTTTTTAAAAAAATTAGATTTAGAGTTCCTGAAGCTACAAAAATATCTTTACAGTCTTTTCTACAGTCTTTTTTACAGTCTTTTCCATAGCAAGATAACATATGGTATTGGCGTATGGGGCAATATGCTTACAAAAAATCTAAATGCTTTACAAATCATTCAAAATAAAGCCATAAAAAATTTATTTATGCTTCCTGCTAGAACACCAACTGACACAATACATAAGAATTACAAGATCTTAAAAGTAAAACACTTTAAGGAAGTGATCCAGATTCTACACATTAATAGTATAAAAACAAGCAATATAAAATCGAATACAAAACTAGTTACAAATGTGGACATACACAGCCATAATACGAGATCAGCCAGCCATCTAAGATTTATCGTCAGTCACAATTTGAAAGGATTAGAACCTATAACTAATACAGCTTCTTCTGCCTTCAACAAATTACCAGATTCTTTGTAAAAATCTGTGTACTTCAAAATTAAAAATAAATCTAAAAAATCTATACATAGAACAACAATATTGAGCATTTCAAATTAATTTTAGAATATAATTATTTTAATATATAATTGTTGTTGAATCATTATTTTACTTTGAATTTATAAACTAAACTATCTTTTGTAATTTGTTTTTTTCATTTTTTTTCTTTAATTCCTATAATATATATTATATTTTGAATATATTGGCTTATATATGTATATGAAGATATTTTTATATTTGCACTGAACTTGATAATTGTTTTGTTTAATTATTTTGACTATATTTAAGTTTTAATTTATGTATGTTACACTCTATATGAGCTTTAAGCTCTCATGAGATTTTATGAAATAAATAAATAAAAAAGAATAAGTGTTAAGGAGACTGGCGTAAGCTTCTTCTTCCACTTGCCTTAGGCTTGCAACTTGTACACATTTATTTTTTTAAAACCAGCCCTCCAGGTATTTTGGAGGCCCCAGCTTCTCATGTTTATGTCATACCAGAATTTCGATATTTATAACTATTTGATTACAAGACATATAATTTAATAGTGTAGGTTTTCGGTATATAAGACAGGCGTAAATGTAAAGCTACAACTTTTGTGAAAATAAATTGAGTGATAAACCAAACATATGGCATATTGGCTTATCATAGCTTAGCTTTGCTTTAATGCATTGTAATCAAGTTGTTTCTGAAAGTTTTAATTTACTTCAAACTTCTATCTGAAGTTGAAGTAACCGGTCATCTGTTTACATAAGTAATTGGTTATCGACTCTCTTGGTCAAGTTTGTGGAGTTGCATCTCTCATAAGCAATTGTGAATTTAAGCGGACTATAATTTACAGATTTCTAAAAGTTAATCATTACAAATTACTGTTTTAGCAAGTTAAAAAATTGTTCCATGATAATCGTATGAGGAAGAGGAAATTTTTTATCAGTCACAGAGTCGTATGGAATTATTTGAATTACCTACTGAAGAATGGGAGCTGTATCTGTTATGTTTTTTTTACAATCCCAAACACTAGGGATTCTTCTTTATTGCAGGTTCGGGTAATGAGAAAAATGTGTAGGTGGGAAATAGGATATTAGAGCAAGATCGGTAAAATAGTTGGAGACGAACCAGAGTTGCGATTTTATAATGCAGCGTTTTTCTCGGACCGGAACACATGAGATGTTCCACATTTTATCAGTTCTTACAATAAATGAGTTTCCGAAACCACTTTAGGACCATCTTGGTAATTATTCTTGGTAATTTTCCTGAGATAAGTACTCAGGCCACTACTCGTCGTCTTGTAAAAAGTTTTTAGTAGAATGGCTTTTGTATTAAATCTATGCCATATGATTAAATTCCATCACTGTACCCAGATATTATTGTAAAAGAAGTTTTGAAAGAAAATTATTATGTTGTTGAATATAAAAGAAAAGTTCTGGGTAAAATTTTGTCAATTTCAGTCTCAATATTGTCCACTCAATTTCGTTACAAGACTCATACTGATATATATGTATCTATACTATTGTAGATAATTTTCTTAATTAGAAATTCATAGAAGGATACCATAAGGGTGAAAAAAATATATATCTAATATTAGAAAAGGAAATGTGGATGAATAGTCCTTTAAATCTCAGATTTTTTTTTTAATTCTAAAAGTAAAATTAAAATAATAAATTTAATAAAAAGAAAATCAATTTTATTCAAGACAGCCATTACAACATAAAACAAAAGACTGGTCGTTGTTCAAAAGTTTTTCTAAATTAATTTTATTCTTTTAATAAAAATTCAGTAGTATTCGAATGAAGAATGGGTCAACAAAATAATTAGATGTTATTGTGAAAATTTTTATAAAGAAAATTATAATATGGTTATGACAGAAATCTTAAGATACTAAGTATATGGATTTGTTAGGATATACAGAGTGCCGCATCTGTTAAAAGAGAAATACAGAAAATTATCTATATTTGGAAAAGCAATAAACTTCAATAGAGTAATAGGGTAAGGTGCAATACAGAAGCTTTATATTCAACTCAGATATCTTAAGATCTAGAGTAAATTTGTAAAAATATTTTTATTATTTTACTAGTGAGTTTCTATACAATCTATATAAAACCGTTGTTCATTCTGTAGTAAACGTTTTTTTCTTCGTTAGCCACTGGTAATTAATTTTCACTTTGAGTGAGTGGTATCCTATATTTCTAAGTCATGTGAGCTACATAAAAATTCATTACAACAACATTCATGCCACATCATTTAAACTGCAAATTTTCATGTTAGTCACCAGATTTGATCAGTAATCACATTTACTGCATCTGGCTTTACTACCACGTATTAATATGCGTACGGCCCTATGTTCCACGAATGAGTATAAGTTACATACTTATTTTAAAATGGAAATAAGGAAATAATAAAATGGTAAAATGTATCAGTTTATGTTCCGATTAAATGTACTGGGAAAAATATCATTTTGCGCAAATGTCTTTGTTATACATCAGTGAAAAACAAACCAAAGAACGTCTCTCACACCATGAAATATTCACTTTGTCTAGTTATAACATTAAAATATCAGTAAATAACAGGATTTTTATCTGATGGGAATAGAACAATAAATAATCGAAAAAATGGATAAGGTGCAAGCTCTTTTTTCTATTTGTAGATGGAAATATACCATGGTGCACCGTGGCGAGGGCGAATCAAACATGATAGTGAATCCCTAAATCCATTAAAACCATTTCCCTTTGACTATAATATAATAACCACATTTATTGTAGGTTGATTATAATCAGTTTAGTCTCGTCGTATTGTGTGTGTGTGTGTAGGGTGACTTTAGTGATGAAATATTAGTTCTTCGTGAGTGAAATTATTATCTCACAATTTTTTAGTGATTTTCGCTCCAGTTAATATCCGGGGACGAAAAATATTTCTCATTATCTCCATTATCAATACTGTTATTAAATCTCTTTGTGAATCCTCTTTCTTTTAAAAGGAGGCGAGATATTACGTATGTTTAGTAAACTTTCTATCACTGGTTTGGCGTGTAATTCAGGACGTTTATTGTGTCTTTTTAATTTTTTTTTTGTTCGACATATTAAGTACAATATTTATATCGAATTCTGTTTCTCGCGTGTCTATCATATCTTGAATATTTTTTGATATTTTTACTATCCTAGTGCAGTCTCATAAATACATGCCATACCTCCATATCGGTTCATCTGGTTGTATATCAGAAGTTATTTTGAACAGGTAAACAAAAAAAGAAAACTAAGAGAAGAAGAATTCTATTTAGAAGAGTGGATTTAAAATAAAATATATTAATTTATTATGTACAACCAGATAATCTTTATTTAAAAAAAAAAAATATGGTGAATTCAAATATTTTTCGAAACGAGTTTTCCAATTTAAAATTTTTTTTTCTGCGATTTGAATTTAAAAAGTATTAACCATCCTTCTTGCACATTATTGATAGCATTAAATTTTCATTTTTCAATATTTTAAAAATAAAATTTTCCAATCAAATAGCATTTTCTTCCTACCTAAACAAAAAAAAATATTAAAAAAATCGATTTTCATAAGATTCTCTTTTGATTCATCCGTTTTTCATTAAATTTGCGATAGAAAAAATCTTGAATATCAGATATCAAATGGTAAAAGTATTATAATAACACACAATTCCAGAATTATATGGGTATAAATTTTAAAATTGAATCATGAAAAGTAAAACCAACAAACAACTATCATTAAATTTAACTCATATATACATTCAAACATACATAGAAGGCATGGTACATTAAAAATTATTATTATTGTTAGCAATAAGAAGATACTACGATTTTATTTTCATATACATATAGCTATATATGTATATTTTTTTTTAAATATTTTTATAATATATATTTTTTTTATTAGCTATTCAATATAATATTGTACATAGCTTCCAGTTACAATTCAGTTCTCTTTCATCTCTAGGATGAAAATCTTCATTGCATTCGATTTACGAAACAAAAACAAAAAATCAAAATAAATAATTTTCAAAGGATTTTCTTTTCGTTCATCAGTGTGTTTAATGAATGGATTTGATTGTGTGTGTGGGATTTTTTATTTTCTAATATTGAGAAAAAAATGTTTGAAATGATTTTTCTCTAAAATAGATTCTATATATTCATATGAGAATTATAAATGTACATAGGTACATAGGTACGTTCAAGTTGTTATATTTACTACTCAAAAATATCTGTCAAAATTTTGTATTTGTTTTTTTTTTGTTTGTTTCTTGGTTCTGTTAATGTCTGATCTTATCATTACGATATTCGTGTAAAAATGTATTTAAAGAGGTCTTGTATAGATTTGTCTATATTACCGGATTTAACTGTATTGTTTTTCATTAACTCTTATTCTAGATAAATAAAATTTTTAAATTGGAACTAAGTTCTGGAACTAAGGATTTTTTACCTTTAAAACTGGCTTTATAAGCTGTTACTTTACAACTGAAAGACTGTGACAGACTATGATTCCGATTCAGAAAGTTTTTTTTTTCTTAAATCTGGTGAAAATAATCAAAGTATGGTGAATACAAGTGGAATATGGTGAATATAATTGAAATAGGGTGAGTATAGTTATAATATGGTGAATATAATTGGAATAAGGTGAAAATAGTTTTTTTTTAACTTTTATTATGTGCCTTTAATATACACACTTTAAGCTATCTTAACCTATAACAAGTTGAAGTAAAACGGCTTTAATGGAACTAGCTACTATTAACATTTAAATTAATTTTAAATTCTTATGTTAATTCTAATTGCTTAATAATTTGTTTTTTGTACATTCATAATTATTATTATATGCTTACATACTACTTTCTTATATATAAAATATATTGTAAAAAATAAGAATTAATATTATATCTTTATTTTAAATAAAACTAGCTAACCTAACTTAACCTAATAATTAACCACTATCTAAACTAACTTAAACTAATTCTTAAACCTAGAATGTACATGTTTAATACCTATTACTAATTGAACGTGCTTTCGAACCACCAATATGCTCTTGTCTGGTATGTTTGTGTCTCTGTCTGGTATGGACATTTGGCCCGGTCCGTCTACTACCGTAAAGTTCTGAATGTAATATCCCTACCAATAAAGTACCCCGGATAAACTAATCGAAACATTTTTCCATTTACAGAACCCCGTGTACAGTAATTAGATTTTATATTTTTCGAAAATCAATTTCGAACTATTTCGATATTGGCTGTTATCGAATTCTAAAATCATTTTCATGTTATCTAGTACTAAATCAAAAATAGATGGTGTGAAATTTCATATAAAAAAATCAGATTCATTATTAAACACTTGTCAACAATGTAAACACTTGTCAGCCATCTATTATGTAAATAAACAAGTAGGCCGAAAATAAACAAAAATCAGTGTTCAAGTAAGCAAATTGTCATTTGACAACATACATGTATACACACCTATCTGTGCAGAATCTATCATATGTATATGTATAGGTAACGATCATATAATTATGTTGCTTTCTCAATAGTGTACCCGTGTGTACAAATCCAATTAGAGTACCTGGGTATACCAATTGGGTTTATTACTTTTTCAGAATATTGGCATTTTCCAAATAGAGTACCTGGGTATTATGTTCAGAATTTTACGGTATAGTGATTGGTGAAAATACTTCATATAGTTTTCTTCTTCATTTTCATTTTGCTGTAATTTCTTCATTGTGGCATAGGATGAAAACAATGTCACTGGCGAATATAATCAAATTATTGTAAATATAATTGGAATATAGTAAATATAACTGAAATAGGGTGAATACAATAAAGATATGTTGAACATAATTGGTATATGGTGAAAATAGTTCATGCAGTTTATTTTTTCGTATTCATTGTTCAAGAGCTTCTTCAGTGTCGGATAAGACAGAAATAACGTATTAACTAATTCGGATGGGACAAAAATAATGTATGCCGGATAGGACAGGAATAACGTATTATTCATTTGTGGTGGCTGTGGTTTATGTTGGAAGTGGTTTATGATGGAAAACGAGACTGAAAACTTATCAGGGTGATAATATTTATCACTTTTTCTTTGTCGCCATATGATCTAAAATTAAGGATAGGCTTAAGATTTTATCCTAATCGTAATTAATTTAAAACATATTACAAAAAGTTATGCTTTCACTAATATATTTTTCGTTCCTTTTATACAGGATTTATCCTTACACTTAACATGTATCGTTTTTAATCTGGTTCAAATATAACGTATACAACCGTTCGATAGAAATTTGTTTGTTTGTATGTTTCTTATATGAATGTTTGGTCTTTGTGTTTTCAGTTGATTTCTATAATTTAATTCTCTTTGGAAGCATAAAGCTACGATATAGCTTCAATATTGTGGTTCTGAAACGGTTTCAGTAATATTTAGCTTAAAAAATAGGTTTACTACTTAGCAAGCTCTTACTAAATTTTCTTATTAAATGAAGGTTTTTTTTTTTTAATTTAGTATGTTACAGTTTTGTGATGTGCTTTACAGGAAGTTATCTGGAATCATTTATTTTGGTATTTTTGTAGAATCGTTTAGGTTGTGGGAATTTAAATGAGTGCATTTAGATATCGATTTTCAGCTGTTGTGGTTTTCTAAATGTGCCATTCTTTTGATATAAATAATTGAATGTTTATTATAGCAAAGCGGGAAACCTTAAAGGGTTAATATAATTTTTATAATTTTTGAAATCTTCTGATATCATTCCATTTTTAATATACAGAGTTTCAAATGGATATGCCATGTGTATGAAAGTATATATTGTACTGTTATTGTATTGCAAAATAGAATTTTAAAAATGACATTATCTGCAATTATATCCAATGATGCTGAATGAAAATAATCCCAGTTGCAAATGTGTTAATAAAGAAAAGGCACGTTGCAGGTGTATGCAAATTTTCCGGAAAGTTTTTTTTTATTAGGTTAAGTTTATATGCAGTAGAAGAGATTATAGAAACCCTTTTTTTCTTTTAATGCAAAATAAGGATGAGAGGTATTAAATGTAGATATCGTGATAATCGTTTGAATTTTTAAAATAAAAATTTAAAATAGAATTCAAAATTGTTATTATTTCAAAAAAATACTTAAATTATTCTTTGATTATTTTATTTTTTTATTTTTATTAAAGTTGAAATTATTACATTCCTAATACATATATAGAAAATTCACAATTTCTATATTTCGGATATGAAAGACGATGAGTTTTTGAGAATTTTCAATTTTGATTTCGAAATTAGATAAAAAAGATTTGAAGAGTATAATAAATCCGGTTCATATCTGGTACGATATCAGTGTCAGATTAAAAGAACAACTGCGCGAAAATTTGAAAGAAAGTTCATTAGAGTTTGTAGAAACAAATCCCGTAAGCCCGAAACTGGATATACCCATTAGATATAAGTTTGTAATGAGTCTAAAATAAATAGGCTCGGCAATTTTATTATAAAATTGATTAGAAATCATTTCAACTCAATAAGCCTTAGAAAACTGTTTATTTCACCATAACGAGGAATATATAAAAAGCACATTACAAAAGGGGTTTAAGAACGCGAATATCTTATTTATCTAGATAGTAGTGGCTATATCCAAAGTCAAAATTTCATTCCATTATAATAGACTGACTATGAATAAAAAATATTAGAGTTTATTTCAGACAATTTTAACAGAGACTCAATGAAACATGACATATGCATTCCGTTTAAAGATACATTTATAAAACGAGAGTTTTGGTGGCTTAACAAGAGCTAGAATCATTTATTATCAAGAAAGAGAATCTAGTAAATAGTTTTTGTAGATTAAGGTGGGTTAAATTTTATATTCAAATATATTAATTAATTTGTTTTTGTCAACAATTTTTACCAAAAATTAGTAATAACACAATACAAGAGATGTAAGTAATACCTTTTCAAACTAAACTTAAAATGAAGAATTAATAAACAAAGAGCCAGCCAATTTTTACATTAATTGCATAGAATAATCAATAACATTTTTACAAAATACTTTTAGATTACAGCAAAAAAGAGTATATAAAACCTTGAGATGAGGTCAGTTATCTTAATTATGTTTATTATCTTCAAATTTCAATCAAATATTAACTAAGAAATGTATTTCAGTCAAAATCATTTAACTATATTACACTATTGAAAAAGTTTTTGGTCTCAAAGAAACTTAAACGAAGTCGAGATAAAAATAAAAAGAAAAATTGGAAGAATTAATTTTTCAGATAAATTCGCAAAATTACAAATCGAGCGTGGTTGATGAGCAAAAACAATGTGGAACGAATATGTTTGAAATATAAAATTAACAATGATTTCCCAAAGTACCTTTGAGTATAACGTTTACAAAATACCAATATTTTATTGTAGTATACTTGTAACGTAAGCTAAGTCCATACAATAATGTAACACAATAATAATTTTATCTATTGATTTAATATTATCTAGCTGTGAATTCAAGGCCAATGTCATTACCATTTCAAATTTTCGGTCTCCTACACTTTTTCCAAAACTTCGGAATGAAATGCAAATGCGTAAGTCTTTGCTTACTTGCCAGACGAATATACCAGAATCGTTTAAAATCTTGGAAATCATTATGAGTATTAACTAAGATATTGCGGAAGATTGGCTTTTCAAGAACCTAAAAATTAATCCAGCTTTAAAATTGAATTTCGGAATTTCTAGAGGCATTTACCTTCAGTTTGTCAAGGCAATTTTAAAATAAGCTCAAAAGACTCAACACTGATTATGGGTAGTCTACAGTCTCGTTAAGTTTACGCTACATACGTTTTCCAAATGTGAATTTTTATTTCTAATTAAAAAACAATAAAACATGCTATCGCAGGCTGTCAGAATTACTTACAAATCCAAAGGCATTGAAAACATATTTAGAATGCTGCGATATTGTATTTTTTCAAACTCAGTATTCACCGATTATCCGTTTATCGCTTCCGTGGCCTAATCGGTTAGAGCACAGAAATGTGTTTGTTTAAAATTAATAATCAATAAAAATAATTAATATAATTAATACTTTATATAACTAAACATATTACCTATATCAATATCTATATCAATAATCATATTATATCTCATACAACACAATAACCAAATAACACAATAAATAATATTGGAGAAACACTAATAATAATTACGCGATTGTCAACAACTAACAAAACTATGTGATATGACGTACCCAGTAAACATAGTAACGTCAGGCATCTTAACATCAAAGATGGATAAAATCGCAGCGACAACTTGCAGAAAAATGACGTCATCTTACCACGTAGGCGCAGATAAAGTTATCAAAGTGGTCTTCTACAGTAGACCAAACTTAGACAGTACAAACAGATTAAAAATGAAATTAGACATTGCCTCGGAAATACAAGTGAAATTACCAGTTAGAAATCGAGTACGATGGAAATGTCAAGTGGAACACCTATGCTCCCAAGAAGAGTAAGGAGAAAAAAAAATCATCGATTAAATCAGGTAATCAAGGAGACTGAGCACTGACGTGGTTTATCACTGGTTATCGTAGGTCATATAAATATTGGGGAGGATTTATGGTAAACTCTTGAGATATTCGGTTTTTCAAGAAAGAAAATAAAGATTGATTTTTTTTCCAAAATTTTCTACTTTGAACTACAATATCTTCATAACGGAAGCACCAATCATCATCAACTAAATATTAAAATATTTTCGAGGCCGTTATGTTTCTAGAATTTTATAACTGAATATATATATATATATTTAATGGATCAACAGATATAACGGTTTTAATACAAAAACATCAAAACAACAAGGATACTTTCAAATGTCCTTTTCGTTCTTAAAGGATAAGATGCGTCACTAAAGATATATATTTTTGGAAAGCCAGCAATTCCAGATATCCTTAAGATATGGTCATTAGGTCCTACGTCGATACAACATTTCTCTCAGAATTCCCACACTTTCAAACGTCGTTATTTGTTTTGAATTCAATCAAGTAAAATGGTGCATTAAGCAACAACTGAATCTAGAGAAAGAACTGCAATCTATATTCAATTAAGAAGGAAAATTTTCGAATCAAACTTGCTTCTCTGGTATTTTCCAGATAAATTTATTTTTTAATAAACTCAGAATGATCCTTTTCAGCATAACTTACCTTAATCATAACTGAACTTTCTTTCGATTAGCTGAGTTATTAAGTAGTCTGCTTTCAAGTTTATAGAAAAATTGCAACTTAAATTTTTTTATGTGGATCAAAATAAAATATGAAAATTTTAGCACGTACTCTGTGTGAATATTTAAAATAGTAAAATTTAAAATTTGTTTCGAGAAATTTTTAAAATCCCCAATATGGTTTTTATTCATTTTTTTTTTTTTACTATTTTCTTCAAAAAACCAATTTACTTTGTGTATACATGACAGGATTATTAGAAACTTTAAAATAAATTTTTTATCCTTTTGCCATATCATTTTCTATTGGTTCTTAACCATACATGACACATACATTTTGTTTTTTTATTTAATATTACATCGATCGTTAGATCCAACTATAAAATGCAACAAGAAAATAGAAAAATATGCAGAAATACAGCAGCCACAAGAACGAAGTAGAATTATTATAAAAACAAATTGAACCTAAACATGTAAAATGTAATTTTGGTTGCATTCGTTTAACTTTTTTTTTCATGATTCATAATCATAATTACATTAAATTGGAATCTTTTTACATCAAATGATTGTTTTTAAGACACAAACGAAAATAATAAACTTAATATCAATGTCGACCCAATATGAATCGATTCTTATTGAATATCAAGGAATATAACTAAAATTAGATTTGATGCATCTAATAGCAAATAAATACATAATATAAGTAGATCCTATCCCTGTGTAATTGGTATTAAATAACATTTTCTCTATATTATTTACTCGTAAATATTGAATGAATTTTTCTTGAATGAAGAAAAAATGTTGCATTTATTTGTGCATCAGCAGAAGCTTATCATAGTGTGGATGGAGTAAAGAAAAATTAATAAACAAAATCTTCCTATGATTGATTTACAAGGATTTTTACATCAGGACTATACAGGGTGGTCCGGTTTAGAGCAAACAGTTTTTAAGAGGTGATTCCTTGGGGTATTTTAGGAAAAAAATTGTTCAAGAAGAGGGGTCTATCTATAAATTTACCTGGGCTACAGGGGTAAAGTCATATTTAATATTTTTTACCCATGTTTTAGTAAGAAAAATAATAACTGAGAGTTGAATATTGCAACAATTTTATTTTTTAGTCAAAATTAGTTAAAATTACTGAAATTCGTTAGGGTTCATGAAATTTTATATGACTTTACATGAAAAACGGCAAGTCTTATAAAAGTTGTGTATGAAAAAGTTGAAGGGGATGATGCGTTATCAACACAATAAAAAAAATAAAATTAGCGAATTTTTTCGAGATAATCAACGTTTTTTACAAAAGTTTCAGTTTTAAAAAGCAAAATTTTAAGTTTATGCAGTTATTATTCAAAAACGGTAAGTCTGATACTGATTCAACATATACCGTTAATTAGGTGTATTAATTCTAAAAAAAAAGCTATGAAGAAGATGTTGCTCTAGTTTCAATTTCTTCTGAGCTGTAGTGGATATTCTTTAGACATAATTTTTCTAATCCGATTTTCTTTAACCCTCTGTAGCCCAGGTAAATTTAAAGATAGACCACTCTTCTAGAACAATTTTTTTCCTGAAATACTCCAAGGAATCACCTCTTAAAAACTTTTTGCTCTAAACCGGACCACCCTGTATATGAATTTAAAACAAAATTTTATATTAGATATTATTCAAGATTATCACCACCATTTTAATTTATTTTTAATTTTGAAAAAATATCGTATCTAATTTTAAAAAATTGATTTATTTATTTCAATTTTAATGCCAAAAGAGAATGGTTCTATTGATTAAGACTTAATTTTTTATTGTTGTTGTTAGAAATGAAGAACATTTGTTTTCATACCTAATTATTAAAATTTTGAAATTAATATTTTTATTAACCTACTTTCAAAATTTGTAAATATGATTGATTGGTAATTCATGATTTATTGTACAAGTGATGTTTATTAACTGTGAGGTCAGCAGAAAAAATGATTTGAAAGGAAACAAATTATAATATCGGTTAACAAATATCTCTTAATAATTATCGATGAAATGTAACATCACTTCTAATTTGACGTGATCTTCATTATTTTATTCTTATTTAAGGTAGACCACAGTATGTAGGTGTTGATTCACATGCTTGTCACTGTATGAGTGATATCAAAAAAAGGAATATCACAAGGCTCACTTTTTGACCCTGATCTGTTCTAATTACATATTGATGACTGAGCAGGTCTTGCCTTAACCTTCGCTTGAGTGGCAAACCAAATATACGTAATCAGACAAGATTAGCATATATTAATATTTTTAGTTTTTCCATATATTTTGTATGGAGAATTTTTTGACAAAAATAAGTGCTTTTTACATCTTTTTGATTATTTTTGCATGTGCATTACTGTTACTTTTATGTTTGCTTTTATTACCTGGGAATATCTATCTTCTAAGATATTTTTTTTGAAATACCGGTATTTTAGAAAAAGAAAGTGCTACTGGGCACTTCTGTTTGTTACAAGGTACTTATAACAGAGTTAGTAGCTCCGACAACAACAAGTCGATATGGAATTGGTTTGCCGCATACGCCAACTTGACAATTTTGAGTTAGAAGTTGCTTCTTAGGTTTTAAGTACCTGAGATTGCAATGCTGCTGTCAGTATTTGACTACCTCAAGTAGTTTCGGAGATAAATAGTGCAACTTTTGCCGCATATCCAAAATTTTTGAAATTTATTAGAATTGGTTTGCCGCACTTCATACATTTGTAAAATGTTCATGCATATACAGCAGAATATTCATACAAAATTTTTCAAGTTTTAAGTTTGTGTTGTTTTGCTGCAAGTCAAATACGTAGCGACGTGCGGCAAATAAGTCTAGTTTTTATTTCGATATTGTTTTGCCGCATAGTTAATATTGTATACAACTTGAGGCAAATAAATATTGTTTTTGTTTTGGTATTGTTTTGCCGCAAGAGTATGTACATATTCATTATTGCATAAGTATCGTACTTTTGTATTTATTTCTCTATATCCATAAAAGAGAGGTGAATTGGTATTTTAATTAATAAATATAATTCAAAAGCTAGAGAAGTTTATACCAGTTTGCAGAATTTTTTTTCCTAATACTTACAAAAATGAATTTATTATAATTTCAAAAATGTGCACTACAATTCTAATGGTGTTCCACTACCAAGACGAAAAGGCAAACATTGTAAGAAAAAAATTGGTGAAGAGCAGTTACATGAAGTTCGTCAACACATAGAATCTTTTCCCACAATAGATTTACACTACTGTAGATCTACTTCTCAACTTAAATATTTAGATTCCAATCTTAGTGTCAGAGAAATGTTAAGTCAACAACAACTAATGCAGTATCCAGCGATTATTATGGAAATGTTTTTAACTTTCAATATAATTTATCGTTTTACAAGCCTAAACAACACAAAACATCCTTCTTAGATTGAAGTTATAGATAATGAAATTCACACCAAAGAACGGAAGGCTCTTAAAGTAGAAAGGGATATTGATCGTTATAATGCAGATCCTACACACGTTTTCCTTACCAAAAAGGATTTGCGTCCATATTTTAATATAAAAGAAAAATAAATACATACAATTTAACAGCAAGTGCATGCTTTTCGAATGGTACCCAGGAGATTTACTGCGTTTTATGGGATGAAACAAAAAGCGGTCGATCAGGAAACGATTTGGCTAGTGCAGTTTTGGCTATGCTTAAAAAAATAATGGATAATCATCATGAAATTGCAAGTATAGCATTTTGGAGTGATTCGTGTGTACCCCAAAATAAAAGTCAGATAATGGCAACTGCTCTTAAATATTTTTTACACCAAAATCCCAAAATTAATCGAATTATTCAAAAATTTTCTGAGCCAAGCCATTCGCTTATTCAAAATGTTGATTGGATACATAGCGTAATTGACAGATATAAAAAATGTGGAAATATATAGTTTGGTTTAACTTATCAAACTTTTAAAATTAGTTAAAATAAAAGTCGAAAATCTGTAAGTGGTACAAATGACTGATAAACATTTTCTTTCATTTAGTAAAAAGTCATGTTTATTAAACTTTCAACAAATACCATTTTCAAAACTAAAAATTGTATTGTACAAGAACGATCAGGAATTTGTTTTACAGTAAAAAGTAACTGCTACTCAGATAGAATTTAAAAACGCGTACATTTTACTCAAAGCTCCTAGAAAAAGTTTGGGAACACCTAAAAATATATTTAGCTATTTACCTCCACCATTGGACAAACCAAAAATATCCGAAGATAAAATAAGAGATATTAAATCTTTAATTGGATGTTTAGATAATCAAGATCGCGAATATAATAAAGTGGTATTAAAAATTAAATAATTTGTAGCTTTTTTTATTTTTCTATAGTTTTTTTTGTAATCCATAAGAAACTTTAATATTAATTTCATAGTTATTAAGCAAACATTTTGATAGCCAAGAAGGCAAGTTATATTGTGATAGTCAAGACGGTCTATTTATTTTGCGATAATTAATAAATTTTTATAATAAATTAAAATAGTTTTTTTTTGATTCATTTTACAGAAAATTTATATGTTAAAATTACAATTTACATTTGAATTATTAATACTAAATTTATGTAAATTTTATATTTTATAGTAACTATTTTTCACACCAACTTCAGTGCGCTATACTTCACTTTGACGCATGTCACTAAAAATATATGGTAAAAACAAAAAATCGAAATTGTTGGTTTGGTGCATGTGAAAATTGAGCCGTCTTTCATCTATTTTATAAAAAAAAATTACATTATCATCCTTTATATTATACATTTTACTAAGACGACATAAAAGAAGCTACGTTATATGAAATTAAAAAAAAAATTTCATCGGACAGTTTTCGAGAAAGAAAGGTCTAAACTTCACTTACGTTTTACTCAAAACTAACATCTGGCGTATGCGGCAAAACAATTCCATAGCGACGAACAGTGAAATAAAACAAATTAAATAAAATATATTTATTTTGGAAAGATTATTTATTGAATTTTGAATATTTGCAATAATATGGAAGAGCTTAAAATTTTATAGGTCGTTCAGATAGGCAGGTAAGTAAATTTTGTAAATTTTAGTAAAAGTGCAAAAAAACACAAAAAATTAGTGTTTTTCTTCAAAAAACCCATTTTTTAAATTTCCTAATAAAGACAACGGATGTTTTTTTTTATTTTGTCGATAATTATTAAGGTATGAGCTTTAAAAGTAAATTTTGGATCTAAAGTAATACCAAAATATTTTATAGAGTCCGCCCACGGTATAATTTTTGAGTTACAGGTAAGTGTACCTTGAGGCTTAAAACAAGCTTTACGATTCCTTGTAAAAAATATGGCTTTTGTGTTGTCGACGTTAACTGAAATTTTCCATTTGTTGTAGTAATCAAATATTGCATTTATGCCGTGTTATAGATTATTACCAATTTCAGTGCCCATGATGCCTGCCGTCAATAAGGCTGTATCATCCGCAAACATGGATATAAGACAATTGTTGATATTTGGCAAATCTGAAGTGAAAATGTTGTATAATATAGGTCCTAATACCGAGCCTTGTGGGACACCGGCTGCAATATGAAAAGATTCTGATTTTGTGTTGCCTATGTCAACTGTAAAATATCTATCACATAAAAAATTATTAATTATTTTTGTAAGGTACATGGGAAAACCAAATATATTTAGTTTGTGAATTAATCCTTCATCCAAGAAACAGTCAAATGCCGCATTTATATCCAAAGTTATCATCCCATGTTATCATCCAAAGTTATCATCCAATGAATTTTTTAATTCTCATCAGAGGATGTAGTGTGCTATGTTCTGGTCTAAAACCGAATTGAACATTTGGCAGAACACTATTTTGTTCTGTGAATTTTACAAGTTTAAAAAAAAGAAGATTACGTAGTAGACCCGTTTTATTCACCCAAATAGTTAATGAAGTTTGGTGTGCTATTTGGATAGACCAATTTTAACAGAGCTCATCAACCTACCTTGTTTATTTTATTAAATATTATAACTATATGATTATACCTTACCTACTCATAATTTAACTTTATTAAGCCTTCAACTGAGGAACACTTAGTTACCTATGTTAATAATAATGTCCAAAAAAAAAACAAATGAATTCTCTCATGTTCATTATTTTTCTTTATTATCCTTATGTTATGGAACATTAACAAACAAAATAAAATAAAAAATAAATTTAGTAAATAACTAAAACTTTTTAAATTTAATATCAAATCCCAACCGGATTTCCTAATTTCTCTTTTAATTGCTTTAAAAACCTTAGAGTCCATTTCCTTTATTTAACCAATATCACTTTTTATATTGTACTCTAGCTGTTATTTTTAATTCCGGAATTCATCTAAACAATTTCATAGTAATTTATTTTTATTTGTATGGCAAATTTATGACTACAACTTTTCAAAAATCTACACAACTTTAAAAGTTTTAAGGCCATATAACGAGAAAGTTTTTTCTTTTACAACAAAACACAAAACACAAAACAAAAAAACAGAAAAAGAAAATCATAAACAAAAGAAAAACTATACAAAGGAAGGGCCTGGACTGTGAAACTATGTAAATATATATATATATAAGTAACATTTCCTGATGGTATTTTATAATTTCAAAATCTTTGTAATTTACATTACCGTTTATAGGCCTGTAAACAACGACATAAACAAAACTTAAAGTTTTGTTTTTCCAATTTACTCGTGACTTGTGATTTCCTACTTTTCTCTATAGTTTTTCAATGATGATCCAACTACAGCATTAAAATAAAATAAAAAAAAAAAAAATAAAAAGTTTTTTTTTTGTTTCTTTTCGAAGAAAGAAAATGAGAACCGACCTAAGTTTAAGTTGGTTACTATAACAGAATTACCAATTAATTGGAATTGAATTTTTTTTATTTTTTTTTATCTGAAATCTGATGAATCAAAAGAAGAGAAAAAAAATTATTTGGAATAGTAGATGAGAAATAAAAAGTGGAAATTAAGTTAAAATCATTTTCAAGGACTCAGGGGTTTTTTTTTTAATTTTTTTTTTCGATTTTCTTTTTTGATAGTTTAATTAAAGGTAAAGAAGAGATGAATTCTAAAATAACGATTAACTTTGATTTTAATTTTTTTTTTTGTAGTTAACAACAACCTGAAGTTGTTTAAATCTTACCTACTCAACTATTAAAAAATAATTAAAGTTTATTGGATAATTTACCATTATATTTTTTTACGTACTGATGAGTGTTAAGAGAACAAAGATTTAAACTATAGCTATTTAAAATTATAAATTACTTTTACTGTTAAAGCTAACACTTGACGTATTCATTCCAAGCGATCAACTACTAATGCTTTGGCACTTATCTTATAATTTTGAGTATTTTTTAAAATATAAAAATTCTTCTTTGGGTGTTGTTGTTTTTTTTATCTTGTCGGTTATTTTCTTAGACTCAAATATGCTTTTGAAATCCATAAATGTGGGCACTATAAACACAATTCTCTGGATTTTGTTAATTATTATTTGTATGGGATAACATTATTATGTGGAATATGGTTTAAGATTACCGGATTAAGTTAGTCAAATTTTATGCACCCCGTCAAAAAGTGTAAGGCAGTGTTTACACTTCAATATAATATTGACAGTATTTTTTGATGAAAGAGAATATTGAAGAAATATTGATGTGTGAAGTGGACACAGGTTGATATCAATATAAATTGAAGTTAAAAATTGAATTTATCCTATTTTCTTCAATATTTTTTGAGAGAGACAAAATTAAATATGACGAATAATGAAAAACTTAGCAACATTCATATGTATGATACAACAATAACAAGACATGGTATTGCGCATATATCAGCTAAATTCATTCTATTTGTCTGTGACATCACAATATACTTTAAAACAAAATTGTCTCTCGTCAGTCTTATTTTCTTTGATTTTATTAGAAAAAATAAATAAAGTGAAAGTATTATTAAAAGTTATATTTTAATTTGTGATAAAATATATTTATATATATATTTATATATATATATTTATAAATTTTTTGTTAAACACTGAAATAAAATTAGCTAAAATTGCTATTTTTTTTACATTCCATGTATTATTTAAATAGCTTATATCGGGATAGTGACGCTAAATAGCATAAAATGATATAATTTATATTAAAGAATTATTTAATTATTTCTAGTAGAAAAAGCCATCAATTCCTTTGTAATATAATAAATTTTCCGATAATAATTAGAAACTCTTTAATGCCTAAAATCAAGTTCAGCTGTGCTTATATAAGGAGAATTCTAGATACCAAATATGACGAGCTCTAATGCTGAAAATCAATATTGAGTATATTACATAAGAAGGATTTATATAATAAAATAGCTATATTTGCAATAATTTTAAGTAAATCGTACTAACACGATAAAGCTAATATTCATTAATTAAGTTATGAAAATGCGCAATTGTGAAAATCAATTTCAGCTAGTATAACTTTAAGAAGTAAATAAAAAAATAGCAAAACTTGCAATGTTACCTTACAAATTTAGGTAAAAGTTCCATTTTTAGAAGTTACTCCAAGCATTGCAAATTTTGCTATTTAATTTGGTATACTCTGTAATTTAATGTTAGCTGAAATTGACTTTCATCATTGCAAATTGTCATATATCACTTAATAAATAGCTTTATCTTGCTGGTATGATTTAGTTTAGATTATTGTAAATATAGGTATTTTGTTGTAGAAATGTCATATAAATTGGGAGGAAATGCTGAATCTTTTTGATGTAACGTTCTGTTTCTGTAATTTAAAAAGTATTAACAATAATGAAACATATACATATAATTAAAGTTTTTATATTTTAAGCAAATGATATTTAAACCTCCATATGTACAGTTCACAAAATTTTTAAAATTTGATACAGTTCTTAGCTAAATTTTAAAACTTACTGCAGTGTTATAAAAGTTCGAACTAAAATGGAAATTAAAAAAATAATAAAATGTTATTCAAATAAGTTTTAATCGTATTTATTTGCTTTTTTTACATCATAGATATTTAAGTCTAAAGATATTTACTTGTTATTTATATATCTTAATCTATATAATTATTTAAATATTATCATATTTCTAATTACAAGTTTTTAACTTTTTCATATTTATATATATATACATATAAATTGTTGTAATTACAAAAAAAAAAACGCAGAATTAATTCAATTACAAATAACTTAAAAATATACTTCTTTCATTGTACTAAAAACGTGAAACACTGAAAAACGTGTTTTTGTCGAGCGAGCAATGCCTTTGAGGATTTTGTGTTTTGCATATAATCTAAATTTTTGTGATTTTCTTCTTTTAATTTATGTTGCTTGTTTTTTTACTTAACTTTTCTTTTTTTAATTTATTTTGTTTTGTTTTTTTACTTAACTTTTTTGCTTTATATTTTATTTTGATTTTTTAAGCATTATTATTTATTTTATTATCACATAATTATATATTTTCTTTTTTCTATTTTAAAAAATTCACATCTATAAATTATAGTCAAAGTTAATCTGTATCTAAAACTTCATGTGTTATTTGGATAACCTAACCAAACTATTTCATAACAATTAGGCTACGTATTATTTTTGAATGTAAATTATAAATCTTATTAGTTCATATACTATTTTGATTTAACCATGTACTTAATACTTTTATTATGATTATTAGATATTATTGCACTACACTATATTCAATTATTTATTTAACTAAATAAATTAGCTTTAATCACTTAATTCAACTTTTTATATCACGAGCAAATCAATCAAAGGATATCTATCTACTGAAATAGGTAACAAAAGCGCAAAAGTATTCACTAAAATCTTTTCTTTCACACAAATTCATATTGTGCGAATTTGCTGAAAAATTGTAAAAAATCGACCGTAAGAATTTTATATGCAAAAGAGAGACAACAAATACTAAAAGAAATTTTTTGGTAAATATTGCTATGTGGCTTTAGAAAATTTGTGTTACAAGATAATTAAAAACCGCAATTAAGCATATCTAACAATTTATTTCAAATTAGGCAAAGTTTAAATAAATACTTTTGTAATTTTTGTTATGTGCCCAAATCAAATATAAATAATCTACATAGAAAATTTGCAATTCTGATGCTTTATAAAAATATCAGAATGGGAAAGTAAAAATTACTAAAATTGTAATATAAAATAAGAAATATTTTTAGTTAATATAGCTAAACTTTTTAAATTCAATGGAAAATTTGTTAGAATTATATTTTTAATTTTCTTTTAAAACATTATAAATGATACTATTTTTTTTATAAAGAAAAATGTTATGATACATATGATATTATGCATTTAATTTTTTGTAATAAATTTTGTTACAAGTTAACAGTGCACAATGCATTTGAAGTATTTAGTATTTTTTGCTATAATTACCATCACAAAACGTTATTTTTATACTATCATGTTTTTTAAGCAAATTTAGCATTCGGCTTTTTTTTCAGTGAATAGTTATAAGTAAGCATTGTTAAATTAAATTATCTGTTGATTGTTGATATGTGATCGATTAATGGATAATGAGATATACACTGTATAGCATTTAATTGTGATAAAAACAGTTGTATGTATGTATACAATATAACTACCGCATGTTATGAGCTAAAACAATCGGTTACTGTTGCCAATGTCAAACCAATCGAATAAATGATAAGAAAACGAAAAAATATGTCATTTCTTCTTTAATAGAAAGAACTAGGTTTTGAACTAGATTTAGAAACTTTGAGGCAAGTGAAATGAAAACTCTAACCGTAGATGTAAAGATTCCTAGGTCAATTAAAGGAAGTTCTGCTCTTAAGGCAGAGATGTATAAGTATACATACATTGCCTGCTTTGACTTCAGGGGTGCATTAGCAAAAAAATTGTTTTTTATATTTTGCATTTTAGAAGTAATTTAGAAGTAAAAAATATTTGATTTCAAAAAGGTGGAGAATTTTAATCCCTAAAAATAAAAGCGGAAGCAGAGTGAAGTTCATAAAATTAATGTGGAAAAATATTAGAGGATTTTTACCCCACCCAGGCCAAGTTAAACCATTTAACAATGGCTCAAAAAGGCTGAATTGGGCTGAAACAAATATTACCAGATTCATTGTATTCGGTAAGTCAAAAAAAGTATACAAATACTACGTAGAAAATAGTTTCCCCTGTCTCCACGGACACTTACTCCACGAAATAGATGGGTACAAGTGATAGACATATCAACTGGAACTATAAATCATCATTTCTAAGTACATTTATTAATAAATTTGACTACATATTAAATATAAATTAAATTAAACTTTTTTCTTCATCAAAAATTATTTTGTAATTAAACTTTCATTATTTAACTAGATTGAAATTAGCAAACTCTATACGAAAAACAAAGTAAGTATATTGTGAGTTGTGGCGTCATGCGCAAAAATGAAACACAGGAATGCCATATCTTGTTTAGTTGTATCATGGGTCTCGTTAACGTCTTATATCTTTGAGTCTAAATTCGAAGATTCTCCTGACTGGAGCATTTTCATACATCCGCTCTATGTGTAGTTAACCTAAGGTCAATCTTCAATCTGGAAGGTTGTTTGTTCACTTACAATAGTTTAGTCTACAAGCGGTTGTTTTATAGTATAATTTCCGGAGGCTGTAATGTAAGCACATGCTCAGATACTTGACAGTTACAAATCTGGGTTGGCAACCGATCAGATGTTAACCTGTCATTCCTATGGCAGACGTCCTTTAAAATTTAATAAAGCGGTATTCCAATATATACACCATCATAGTAGAAAGCAGGCAAAACTACATATACAAACTACATATTAAAGAATGCGACTGCATATGTATGAAGATTTAGAAGCTGTCGGTATAAATAAATATGCTACAACTGCTGGAAAGATCACTTTTATATAGATATACGATATATATACGAATACAGAGAAACTAGTAAGTTTCGGTCAATATGGCATATAGGATCAGGAAGGTAAGTGAAAGCCACTTCATTATCCTACCAACAGTACAATGCAGATGAAAAGTAGTACTTTTGTTATAAAGATGCTACAATAAAGGATCAGGGATAGAAAGTTCTAAATAAGTTAAATCTACTCGAAAAAATTACCTTTCCGAAAAAGATAATTTACATTTTCTTAAAAGAAACCTTGGTATTCAGAAGATTCACGTCTGCGGAATATTTAAAACACATTGAAAAGGTTATGATAATTTTTTAGCAAGTAACCATATATATTTTATTTCCTGGTGGTGCCGAAAAATAACTAAGAGATGGAGTAGCTTTAACAGTTATGTCACCATGATCTGATTAGAGTAATGGAAAGAAGAGGAGTAGAATTACAAAAAAATTACTAAGAATAAGATATTAAATTGTGCTGATATTTCTTCTTCCACTGCGTAAAATCTGTAAGAGCTAGCAGAACGATTATATTAGCTGGACACAATATTTTTCAGGATGATAAGATTTACTTGACAAGCTTGACATTTTATCATTAAATTAGTGCTCAAATTAAGCACAAAAAATTTTCATACAGCTTCCTCCAATTTTCCAATGAAAAGTTTTTTTTACCTTATTTTGACTTTAAAAATTTTCTTCAAAATACTTTGACCTCTTAAGTTGTTGTTTATTCCTTGATTAATCACAAATTATAATTGTTCTTTTTTTATAGAAGCTAGCCAAAATATTTATAATACTAAATGCACTTCGGTACACTACTGTAGCAAAATACTGAATATGTAGTACACAATACTTGACTGAGTAAATGTTGTACCCGCGTGGGACCAAGTATTTATTTCTGTAGAATAGGATGTTTCTAGTTTTTCAAAAATATATATATCCTCGTATATATGACGTATTTTATCCTTTAATGACGATTTATAATTAATATTGGTGTAGTTTTTTGGTAAAATATTAAGATATAAAGCTAAAATGTTTCCATAACGGTAGCACATCATTTTCAAATAAACGTTAATTAATTTTTTAATCCATTATCTTATTAGATTAAAATCAAATATATATGTATATATATCAACAGATATAACAGTTTATATACAAACATATGGAAAAAAACAAAACAGACGCTTTCAAATTTAATTTTCATCCTTAAAGGATAAAATGCGCTATTAAGGATATATTTAGAAAGCTGAGACCACCAGGTGTCCTTGTGATATAGTCACTTGGTCATTGGTAATACAACATTTGCTTCAGCCCCATTAAAATAAATTTTATTAGGTATTCTGAAGTTTTATTGACTTAAATTCAATTGAATATACATATTTGCATACTAATGAGGTTTCCATAAAAATAAGAAGTGAATTTCAGCTTCATTGGGTTTAGTTCAAAAAAATAAAAATCATTTAGGTTCAAATATCTAGTTCATATCATTTTATTATTTTATAGTGAACGTCAAGTTGTATCAGAAATCTGTACTCTTCTTGGGCCGCATACATTTTTAAATATGTTAAAAAAAAAATTTGATTCGATAAAATTTTAAAATGTATAGAACGGCTAGCAGAAGAAGAAGGAAGGAGTGAATATTATTATATTATAGATTTCAAAAACTTTTAAATAAATATTTATTATTATTATTATATTTAGGCAACAAAAATAATTAGTTTTAAAAAAAATTTAGAAATTTTCATTATCCTGAAAAAATATAATATTTAAGGATAAATTTTTTCATACAATCTGATATGACGTTCACGATCACATTTCATATTAAATTTTAACCAAAATCTTATCTTCATGAAATAGTGATTATGTGTACGTATTGAAATTTGGAAATCTAGAATTTAAATAATTTAATTTCTCTTCATAATGTGTGTGAATAAGAACACATATAGTTCTATTTTAATTTGAGATCCACTTAAGTATTCTGAAAAATTTCAATTTAATAAAGAAATTGTTTTTTTTTTTGTTTTGTATATGTTTACTTTATGTATTTAATTTCTATGACTTACGGAAATCACTGAAATATTAAGTTGACAAAATTAGTTTCAATTCGTCCTCCACGTTATTAAAATGAAAATTTCGAATGCTGAGCACGTTAAAAAATAAATTTTACATTGTTGTTCTCTTTATTTAACTTAACTTTTATTTGGATTTGGATTTTTTGTTTTTAAAATCAACTTAACAGAAATAAATCCAAATAAGGATAATAAGAAAACAATATAGTGAAATTTCTCTAAATTTTTCCTTTTAGTAATATTGACCTTTTTCCAATGAAAATAACTACCTACCTTTTAGTATAACCAATAAACAAGAAATTGCTACTGTCATTAAAAAAATTTATTTTTTAAAATGTAAACATTTTATAAATTGACGATATGAAATGGTCTGATTCTGTCCAAATTAATTTTTATTCACGTACAGGATAAAAATATACTATTCACTAATTAAAATAATTTGGCAGAAAACTAAATTAGTGATACTAAATAGCACGTGAAGTAAAGTTAAAAAATAGTTTCTAAGGTGTAATGAAAATTCTAGTTTTCCTCGATAGAAGTTTTTATTTTATATAATTCCAAGTCTATGATATGTGCATCCTAACCGCTTTTACACAGAGATTGGAGCACACAATTACATACAATATTTAGAATTTTTATGGTATATCTACTAATTTTAAATGTGGAAAATTATAGAGTAGATACTATTGTATAGAGTACTTCGCCTTACTAATAGCATACTTCCATTTTATTATTAGTTATAACCAAAACTCTCAACTATTTTTTATTATGCATTCGATCCCAATGACAATAATTGAAAATAATAGAATATTTATTAAAATAAGTAAATTTATGTCTTGGTCCAGTGTTTAGAGATGGAGGGCTCACATTTCGCCAGCCCTTAACTATTTTTTTAAATAAACTGTGCGATTGAAAATTCATTAGGGCTATTTTTGACTTCTTCGTTCTTTCAAATGTTCTTAACCTTTTAATAACGTTGTGGGTCCAATTGATCCAATAAATTTTAATCTAATTTTTCTCAACTTCTTTTTAGTAAAATCTCTCTCAAATTTTGAGGACCTTCATTCAGTATTCACACGAATGTAGATTGATTAAGACGTATTTCTATTATCAACAAAAAGTAAGGTTTTTTAATTAATAAATATAATGTGGGGTCCAATGGACCCACAACGCTGTTACCGCAAATTATTTTAGTTTTTTTAGAAGTATATTAAAAATTAATATAAGTAAAACTGGACAAAGTACAGTTAAAATATATGATGATGACGCGGAAGATATATTTAATGAATGGGCGATGAAAATGATTTAGAAGATACTAGAAATTATTTTTATGGCAAAGATAAATTTAAGTGGTCCAAAAAAGAGCCAACAAGGAAAGTTCGCATATTGTCTCATAACTACCTACTATAACACGAGAACGAAGAGATTTGGATCATAGTACACTCGACATTTTTAGAAGTATTTTTAATGCGGAAATGGAAGAAATCATATTGAAATGGACCAATGAAAAACTTGACCGTTTACGTTTAAAATACAAAGCAGAAGGAAGAACTGAATTCCGAAAATTAACATCACAGAAATTAAAATGTTTTTTCGGTTTACTGATTTACACGTCCGTATTCCAATCAAACCATGAATCAACTTTGTCGTTATTTTCCACTGACGGTACGGGTCGAGATATTTTTAGGCTTGGTATGTCAGCGAAGAGGTTTTAATTAGCTTTGCGAATCGATAATTTTTTGGATCGAGAAGAGAAAAACCTTATTAAAATTATATTGAATTGGACTGAACATTTTTGAATACTATAAACGTTAATTTCTGTGTTTTTTAATTAAGAATTGAATTAAATTATGTTAAATAAATTTAATAAATGGATTATAAAATAAAAACTTTATGAAACATATTTCAATAGTGTTTTTTACCGCATATTTACGTTGCAGCAATATTCCACCGCAGCAATATTCCACCACGATATTAAAGGGTAAAAACCACTTAGTCTGCAATTGAAAATCTAAATATCGGAAAATTTGATTTGATGATTAATTTTGTTTTTTAAAATCTGGAGGAGAAACTAAAATGATTTATCATCTCTAAAGGGTAATTAGGTAATCAGCTTGGATGATTGCTGATCATATCAATTGGTTATCCGTGTTTAGTCGGTCAAAGTACACCGCCCTTTTTATTTTGTTTTATATAATTCCAAGTCAATGGGATGAATACCCTAACTGCTTTTAAACAGAGATTTTGAATACACAATCAAATACAATAGCTATTTTTCTGTAGAACTTTTATGTTATATCTACTAAGTTTAAATGTGGAAAACTATATCTATTGTAGAGTAATTCGCCTTCATAATAGCATAGTTCCATTTTATTTTAAGCGATAACCAACACTCTCAACTATTTATCATTTATCTTATCCCAATGATAAAGGTTCCTGGACCAGGTCGAAAAATCCAGAAAGCATTTTTTTTCTTTTTTGCCTTCGTCGGGAATCGAACCTTCGGGACCCTTCGGTTGAAAGGCAGGCGTTCTACCTACTGCGTCACCCAGCGTGTAAATAGTGTTTTTCTGCACAATTTTTGTCTTAGATTTGATACAGACGAATTGAAGTGTCAGAGGAACGTGTCATATTTATTTATTTATTTATTCACCATTTAGTTCAAGCGGTTTACAATATTGTAGTTTAATTAACAATGCTTCTATTTCATTTGCCTCTATTTCTTGCAATTTGCCTAAAATTATCATTTGACATTTTGCATGATAAATATTATACATATGTAATATATGTAATCAATATATGTATATGTGTGGTTTTGGGTTAGGATCTTAGAGTTGGATTCAAAATCAAAGCTCTACGCCCTCTTCCAGAATATTTATCTAAATCTTTTTAATGCATTGCCGCTGTTTGATACAAACAAAATTATTGAATTCGAAAACACTGAATGAAATTAAGTCGGATTTTGGTATTTTAGGATTTTAAATTTTTAGGTTTTGGTATTTGACGGTTTTCTATTTAGGATTTTGTATTTGGGTTTCGAGGTCAAACAATAAATTGTACTTATTATCGATAAATGACATACAGGCAAATAAAAATACATGTAAATGATAATTTAAGCAAATAAAGATACAGGCATGTGATAGTGAAAAAAAATCAGCCCTAGATATCCGGTGTATATCCTTAACATGTTAAAAGAGAAACGAAAAGCGAGAAAGAGGTGGCAACAAACGCGTGACCCATCCAGGAAAACGGATCTTAATAATAAAAGTCAGGAGCTAAAGAGAGAAATAAAGAAATTGAATGATAGATTTCTGAATTATTACCTAGAAAATTTAACAGCTACTAAAGAAACAAATTATTCTTTATGGAAACCTACGAGTAAAATGAAGAAGTCTATTGTGCATTCTGCACCACTGAGGAAAAATGATGGCTCATGGGCAAGGAGCGATAAAAAAAAAGCTGACACTTTTGCAGATCATCTCGCTGAAATTTTTAAGCCCAATGAAGTGAACACTGTTAATGATCTAAATGAAATAAATAACCATGAAGACATAAATACTCCCTTAATAAGTCGAAAAGAAGTAATTAAGGAAATAAAAAACCTAAAATTAAATAAAGCCCCAGGTTTTGATTTAGTAACTTCAAATGTGCTGAAAAATATACCCAACAAAGTTCTCACACTCTTGGTATATATAATGAATGCCTGTAAGCTTAAACACGTACCTAGTATATGGAAAGTTGCCGAGATAATAATGATCCAAAAACCAGGAAAGCCTGCTAACGACACCAAATCCTACAGGCCGATATCTTTGCTCCCTACAATATCGAAGTTGCTTGAAAAATTACTATTGAGAAGGATTCAACCCCTCATAGAAGACAGGAATATAATACCTAATCACCAATTTGGGTTTAGGCAAAAACACTCAACAATAGATCAAGTACATCGAATAACAGACATTATAGAAAGGGCACTGGAAAATAAACAAATTTGTTCTTCAGTATTTCTAGATGTAGCCCAAACTTTTGATAAAGTTTGGCATGAAGGACTCATCAAAAAGCTAAGTTGTTTGCTCCCTAAAAATTATGTTGAATTATTTTCATCATATCTCTCAAATAGAGTTTTTCGAGTTAAAAATGAGAATGAATACTCCTCTCTAAGAGATATAAAAGCTGGAGTACCGCAAGGTAGTATACTGGGTACAATTTTATATTTGTTATACACCAGTGATATACCCGAAGTAGAAAATATAAAAATAGCAACTTTGCGTTGATGGCAGTTGGTTCAGCTATAGAACACAGCGTTGATGGCAGTTGGTTCTACTATAGAAGAAGCTACAAATAAACTGCAAAAAGCTAATGACAAAATTTCCAACTGGTGCAAAAAATGAAAAATTAAATTAAATGAAGCCAAATCTAGTCATGTAAACTTCACCTATAAAAACATAGTAACTCCTCTCTCAGTTAAAATTAATGATGTCGTGATTCCATACGAGAATAAAGCTAAATATCTTGGCACGACCTTGGATGCAAAACTGAAATGGAAAGAGCATGTGAAAATCAAAAAACAAGAACTCCAGTTCAAATTTAGAGAAATATACTAGCTGATTGGGCGGAATTCTACGGTCTCGAACTATAAAAAAGTTTTGATGTATAATCAAATATTGAAGCCAGTCTGGGCATACGGTATTCAAATATGGGGATGTGCTAAACAAATCCATATTCAAACTATCCAAACGTTCCAAAATAAGGCACTGCGCAACATAGTCAATGCTCCATGCTATGTTCACAATGCCGATATTCATCGAGATATGAAGATCTCATCTATAAAGGACGAAATAATGAAATGCGCTGCACGGCATAAAACTCGTCTGATCCAACATGTCAATACCGAAGC
Source organism: Argyra leucocephala (assembly GCA_963942445.1). NCBI lineage: Eukaryota > Metazoa > Arthropoda > Insecta > Diptera > Dolichopodidae > Argyra > Argyra leucocephala. The sequence goes on from OZ012678.1 coordinate 81,125,978, forward strand.
TTCTACCTTAATTGACAATCAAAATTTTGTGAAGCGACTAAAACGAACTAGACCAATTGAGTTAGGTTAAAACCTTTTATCTATTAAAACCTTATTGGATTTTGGTAGATCAAAGGTATCTATGTTTCTTTGAGTTAAATGTAAATTAATGGTTAGTCTATAAGACTAGTTTTAATGTTGCAATAATGATAGGAGTTTTTAGTGGATTAAAGTCCCACAGTCCTCCAAACTGCCTTCCCCGGTAATAGGTAGTCCCTGAAGCCTCTTTCGATGATTTACTACTATCTGGAAAAAAACTGTGATAGTAGCCCAAACGACAGTGAAAAAAAAATGCAAAAGCAACAAATTTTATATTTTTGGTAGTTTGCTTTAGCAAAAGTAATTTTTCTATTAAATTTACCTTCATATTCAGAAACTAAAACTTGTTCCAGCAGAAGAAAAAAAGAAACTAAAATATATCTATAGAAGCATTATGGTTCAATAAATCTTCAATATGTTTTCGTATCTGTATGAAATAAGATGTTTTTCGTCAAAGACTACTATAGTATTTTCTTAACAAATGCTTAACAAACCATAACATTGGCCCATGTTTCCTTTTTTTCTTTCTTTTTTAAGTTTTTCTCATTCTTGTTCTCTCATTCCTACTAATTATTTTGAATACATATCAGAAAATAGTGTTGTTTCTATTTTTGTTAAAAATCAGGAAAAAAAAGCATTTTTTTTTTATTTTCGCTATGAGAAAATTGCCAAAGACATGAATACCATAATGTCCAGATTTTATAATATGTATAAACAGGGTGGTACGAGAATAAATAATTATTATTGGAAAATATTATTCCAGGAAATATTTACCAGTGGGCTTTGAAAAAATTAAAATTATTTAAGAAAATTAGTGTCTCTGTGAAACCTATATATATTTATTTACTCTTCATAGTTGAGTTATTCTATATTTTACATTACTCGGCATTTATATAAAAATTATCAAACGGAAGTACAAAAATTTAATAAAAAGAAATAGTAGAGATGTACAGAAGTATCAAGTCTGGTAGGGATCATTTCGGGTCACTAGTCAGTATAAAGTTATGTAGCCCAGCTGCATATTCCGTTCAGCTCATATTATAACAGCTGAAAGGACGAAATAGAAACTCTTGAACACTTCATTTGCTACTACCCAGCGTTAGTTATAGCCATATTTCGAGCCCTAGGTAAAGCCAAAATTACTGATCAAATTGAGTTTTCAAGTTGCATTTAGTATTGAGGATCATTTTAAATTTAGATCATTCAAGTTGTGCTATAAAAAAAACATTAGTTTTTCAGAAGCAACTAGAATAGTTTTATCTACCTAATAATCGGAATATTAGAATTAGACAATTTTATTTCTTCTATTCTCAAAAAGAGCGTTAGCTCATACAGAGTGATTATTAGTACTTAAATTTTAAATAAAATGTTAATTATAAATCATTATGAGCAACAACTAGAAAGTATAAATAGCAATATGATATTTTCAATTGTATCAATTGTAGCCACATTCACTCTAGAAAAAGAAGCTGCTGCTGTAGCATTAATAATTAACGAGAGTAAAACTAAATATATTACGATGGCGCAAATGGAAAAAAGACCAATAATATTACAATAATTGACCACAATTCTGAAGGCATAAACAGTTTTACATACCCAGGTGCTTGACAAATAATAATATAATCCACAAAACAAACACAAAGCTAGATCTACGCATACAAAGTTTTTTTGAAGTCTAAAATTTTTCACACTAATTAAATTAATGTAGAAAACCATATAACCGGTCTTAACTTATATCAGTGAAGCCACCATAATGACATTTAGACACGAAATAACTTAAAAGTATTAGAAAGAAGAGTATGTACTGAAAAAATATTTTGTCTGAAATTAAATGATGATGGTGAGTACCAGCTAAGACAAACGAGGATCTAGAACCACTAATTGATGGATATAATATTATAAAATTTATTAAGTTACAAAGACTAAGGACATGTATTGAGGATGAAATAATGATGATATATAAAATATGCCCAAAAATATAAGACGCAGTATCGTATAATAGTTGTATAATAGTTGTGCAAGAGGTAGAATAAGTTCAAGATGGCTGGACCAAGTCGAGGACAACTGTCGAAAGATTAGAGTTAACGAATGAAGCACAGTTGCACAATATAAAGCAGAACGGAGGAAAATTGTAAACGGGATTAAGTAGTCCCACTGAGCTGTAGAACCAGTAGATGATGATAATGAATATGATATTTACCATCGCCATTAATTTTGGTACCAAATTAATTAAATATCGTTCTTTCAAATACTTTTAGTATTTATTTTTCTCACTAATTCTCATTGCCAAGTTTTTGCAGAACCCTGTTAGAAGATCAAATTATGAGTAAAATTTCGAGCTTCCTTCAAATTAATATAATTAATTATTCTTATCAGAAACAGAAACCCTGTATTATTATCAATAAGTACTTACATATTTTTATATTTCGTTATTAGAAGTAATTTTTAAAATTTGTTGTAAATAATTTTAAAAATAAAGAAGTCCTTATGAAATTAAAGAATTGGGAATGGTAATCGGAATGGAAATAATTTTAAATTCTTTGGTAGAATAGCCATTACCATTAAAAATCAAAACACGTGTTATATGTTAAAAATATTTTTACCATGTTTGTTTGTTTGTTTGTTTCAAGGTTTGTTTGTTGTTGTTGTTGTAATTTTTTTTTGATTTTTGTTTTCTCCTTCTACATTCCTAAACTAATAAATTTTATTTTGTATATTGTTCACGACGATTTCAACGACAACGAAAACACTTTCAAAATAATATAAACATGTAGGCTTAAATGTTTTTCACTACAATGGAAATGGTTAGCCCATTGTTGGAATTTTAAACAAAAAAAAAAATAGAATAAAACAAAAAAAAAATATTTTTTATTTTTTAAAGCTTAAAAGGCTTAACTTTAACAATGGATGCTATGTCCCATGTTTTATGTTAAAGTTAATATCATTTGCCAAAAAAAAACAAATTAATAAAAAATTTGGCAAACAAATATTTCAGTTCTTCAAGTTTTTGATATAATTGAAAAATTTTCTTTAGAATTTTCATTTGAAAGAAAATTAAATTTTGGTAGTAATTTTTGAAAAATTGAATTTAAAAATTTAAAAGATTGAAAAATTATTATTGTAGTCTTAAGGATACAACTTCTACGATTCAGTTAATCAAAATTGTATTATAATTCGGTATTATAATTCGGTGTGAAATTTAGAAACATAGAACTGGGCAATTTTTCGTTTATCATTTTTATTGGGGTACTGGCAAAGTCACCCGACGTTTTGCGGGTCTAACACACAATTTATAAATTTTACTTCAATAAATTTTACTTGATTTATGAACCACATAAAACAAAATTTTATCTAAAAAATATTGTAAAACTTCAATAACAGATATTTAAATACATTGGTCAAATTCAAAATTTGTAGTGCGTTTGAATTTGTTTGAATTTGTTTGCAATACTTTTATATTTGTACTTTATTATTACTGTAATATGGTATAGTTTTTGCTAACTAGAATTTGGTAGAAGCAAAATGGGAGCTCTTACTTTTGGTTCTGGCTATTGAGGAATTAATGTAAACAACCTGGTCAAATCCAATAAATTTAGAAATTATGTCAACTAGCTAACTGCTTCATTTTCCTTGGAGAGTATCGTCGCTATTTAAATTTACCATTTAAGCTTTAAGAAATTATTCTTTCACTAAGCTAATGTAGGTTCTGGGCGAAAGAATTATTTTTACCACAAATTTTTCTGACTCAGTTAAAATTTTAGAAAACGGTAAAAAAACATGTTTATTTGTTTGTGCAAGTACTTGATTACTTATAATAAGGTCTATAACATATTTAGTTTTCGAAATATTATATGGCCGCTGCCCGAAACTGTCCGAGCTACACCCGCATTATCCCATAGGCACAATAGACACAGTGCCTAGAGCCTACGAACTGTAAATGGCCTACGAAAATGTATACATACTATTATTTACGAAAAATTTATATAATAAATATTCAACCAAAGCATGAAAAGAAAAACTTCCACTTAATCCAAAATAATTCAAAATTTATTTTCAAAAAACCAAAAAAAAATCTTTAATTTAGTAAACAATTTATTTAATTATTTATTAAATATTTAATTATACCTAAACTAACCTCCCTACATTTTTTATTGGCGAATTCGACAATAACATCATCGAAACTAATTTCTCGCATTAAATCATTTTCAATTGATAAAAGCGTAAGAGATGATAATCGTTCCTGTCCCATAGTTGATCAGAGGCAATTTTTTATTTTTTTAAGCTTTGAAAAGCTCCGCTCCCCTTCCGTATTCGTTCCAAATATCGATAAATAAATTCTTAACACAACATTTACATTAGAAAACTGGTAACTAGTTTATCATTTATTTGTGCAATTATCATTTCCTTCACTGATTTTTTATTCCCATACATTCGTGAAAATAATAAAAATTCGTCAACAAATGCATCTTCAACATCTGAAGAATATATTTGCACTAACTGGTTTGCTTTCGAAACTATTTCATTATTTGTTAAACTTCTGTCCACCAAAAAATTAAACCTGTCATATAACATTTGATATGCTCCAAGTCGCTTACGCATTTCAATTATAAGTCTATCTACTATTATATAAAAAGATTCTATACAAAATTTGTCACTTGCACTTAGCCTCAAGCTAGGATCTGGGTTGTCTAAAGCTTCATCAAAAAATCTATTTCGTGTTCGTTTACGTTGTGTATATTCTTTATATTCGGAGGATGTAAGCTTTTTTGCCATGGTTTCAAATTTATGAAACTCTAAACGAATATCATGAAAGTAAGCTATGAGAGTATCAAATAATTTTACAATAGTGCATAATTCTATGCCAGTCTCCTGCAGAGCTTTATTGACAATATTAATATTTTGTAATAAATCATTCCAAATAACACACATCAATGCTGTTTCAAAATTGTTCAGCTTTTTTATTAAAGATTTCGTTTCCTGCACAGCCACAGCAGGTTGACGTTCGCTTTCAGTTATTTCAAACAATGCTTGTTGAATTTCTGAATAATTCATAAATAGACCCTTAGTAGCATCATGTCGAACAGACCATCTGGTTTCTGATAAATTTTTAACAACACAAGTATTTTCTTTCATATTGTCTTTAAATTTGGACCATCTTTGTGGTGAAGCACAAAAAAAAGTGTATATTGCTTGTAAAATTCCAAAAACCTTTTTTTTGCTTCCAAGCAACACTCCACAGCAGTTGAACCTACCAAATTAAGACTATGAGCAGCACATGGAACCCATTCAGCCAGACTATTTATTTCTCTAAATCTAGCTTGTAGACCTGCATTTATGCCACTCATATTACTGGCGTTATCATATGATTGGGACCTGCAATTTCCAATACTTATGTTATAATGTTCCAAAGTATGTCGTATAATGTCGAATAAATATTTTCCATCGTGTTGTTCAATTGCAATAAATTTTAAAAATCGTTTAACCACATTTCCACATTTAAGTACATACCGAATGATCACTAATGATCACGATATGACTAATATCAGTAGTTGAATCAATGCTGATTCCATAATATTTTGCTTCTTTTATTTCAGATATTATCTCCGTTGTAACTTTAGATCCTAGTATACCAATAAATTCTTCACATATAGCATTAGATAAATAGGAAACATTTCCTCTTCCATCATTTGCATGTCTTCGAATATGTTCTTTTAAAAAAGGATCAAATTCGGCTATAAGATCGATACAACCAAGATAATAAAAAATATGGAATGAAACTAAACTTTGTTATTTAAATAAAGTGTGTTAAACAAAAACACTTTGGAATTAAATTAACGCATTTTAAAAATAAACCACAGCTGACTTCATTAGGGATACTGGCAAAAAACTATTCGATAGGGTTAAAGGTAAAAGTGCCTAGGGCCTACGAAGAGGTTAATTCGGGCATGGTCCGAACCTTTAAAAACGGTAAAAGATCTTTGTATAAATTTGGATGTCTGTAACACAATTATTTTTGGGAACATACCTGATAAGTGCTAGGATTCATATGGCAGCGACTAGAACCAATTTGAAATTACAAACAGTCGACTAGAACCAATTTGAAATTACAAACAGTCGTATTTCTTTATGTTTGAAAGAGTACCTATGTGTATGTTTTCAGATCCGTAACACCTTTGGTTATTAAATAATTCTTGAAGGGTGCTAGGAGTTGTATGTTAGCCACACAAATTAGCACCAATTTTGATAAACTATTAAGAATGTATTTGTTAATTTTTGATGAAGCGCTTATGTATACGTTTTCATGGTTCTAGGAGTTGTTCGGCAATTACCCGTTATTTATCTATCTAACTAACCTGTTATTTATCATGTTTATTGAATTTTTTTTAAATCAAATCTTGTTTATTTTTTAAATGAGGGTGCTTACAATTTAAAACTATATAATTTATTATTACGATCAAACGTTCTGAATCAGACGATAGTATAGCGTCTCTCTAAGAGATTAGTTTTTCGCCGGAGTATATTGTAATGTTAGGAATTTTAATTAACAACAAAAAATTTGTCAAATAAAAGACAAATCCAAAGAAAAAAAGTATTTCCAGAAGTCGGACCGGAAATTTTACTTAGGTCTTTAAACACAATTTTATAGCAATAAAATTAACAGTATATTTTTGTTTTTAATTTTTTGGTTATCTTTCCTTTAGAAAAATGTAATTCAAACAAACAAATATATAGTATAGCTACAGCCCCGCTTCTAGCCTTTTGACTATTGAGACAATTACTTTTTTTGAATTATCTTGACCCCATTACTCAATTTTGTCTTGCAAACCTATATACATGTATTTATTTACAATTTTTTTTTTCGAAGCAGAGAATTGGTAACTGGATAATATCCTAGCTCTGTAATTCAGTAATTGGAATATTTTAAATATATTTTAAAGAATCCGTCCATTGATTTCACAAAATCAAAAAAAAAACTAAATAGTCTTAAAGTATTATAAGTGATATCAAAGCTCCTTCCAAACCCGACTTCATCGGCTCTTCCCCCAATAGAAGAAAAACGTTTAACTCATAGCTTAATGAATACGTTGTAATAAAAATGATTTTGATTCGAAGTTACTTCAAACAGGCTGCTGAATGAGTCTACCACGAATACAAGAAATACTTCGAAATCACTACATAAAGAGATAATTATCGGAAGAAGAATATATGATTTCTTACAGAAGCAACAGAGTGAGATTCAGTAAATGTTACATTGGAAAAACTTCAAATCTTCCCCAAGATTGTAACAGTGCAAGAACACATTTCGTTAAATTTCTCATATACAACATCTACAGAATCCATATTATAAAGGCATTCTTTATGCATAATCTGTTTAAATAAAATGAAAATTCTGTTATATGTATATAAAATAATTGAAGAACTAATGTGTGGTTGAATATTTTATATTTTAGATCATTTACAAAAATTTGAATTTGAATAAAGTAGGATGATGATGAAGTAGAATGTTCTTTGTATATCGAATCTTTCGCTCATTATACAAAAATTTATCAAATTTCTTTCTAAACACAATTTTCTTCAAACTGAATAATACTTTATATTATTCACATCAACATGTTTTCATCTGAAATTATTTAATTAAATTAAATAAACTGTTAATTTTAGCGAACAGTATCAACAGAGAATTTTTTTTGCGTAATTTGATATAAATTTTCAACTTTAATATAAAATAGTTTTGTTTACTTTTTTCTATTAAATTCATTTTAAACTATCCTCTCCACAATGTTTTTAATATTTTCAAACAATTTGAAATTTAAATACACACTCCAGAAGTGCCTATAGAGGAAGAAAAAAGCTTTTCAAAATATTTCAAAACAGCAAAAAAATATATTCTATATAATATGGGGTAGGGAATTTTAATCTAATAAATTTAGAACAAAAAGATGATGTGGTTTAGAACTCTTCAATCTGACCCCATATGTATTTTCATATATTTTGTATAAAAAATTTTAAATTATTTTTAATTGTTTTTTTAATCTCGATTTTATTTACAAAATGAAGCAAAAGAAATATAATTAAGATAAAACTAAACAAAACTTAAGTACAAAATTCAATTTAAACACAACAAAAATCAAGAAAAATATTCTAAGCTTAAACATTGGTTCGATGTTGTAAGCTTAATTTCTTCTTGGGAGGAATCTATCATTTCTTCGTTGATGCAGTTTATGCAGATAATTTTTAAATGTGCTGCACAAGATGCTTCTTTACAAATGCAACATAATGCTCGAGTTTTAATATCAGCAGATCGAGCACAAATATGACACCGTTGACGTTTACTGGCTGTGTTCATAGCTATTTCTTCGTCTGTTGCAACGCGTCTTAGGTTCACTAATTTTTAACCTATCTCCTGCATAGCGAATTTAAATTTTTTTTCATTGCTCTAGGCTTTGATATACGGCTTAATATATTTTTTTACACCAATTGCATGGCCAACTTCTTCAAGAACAAATTAAGTTGAGATGACTTCGGCTGGTTGAATAATTGAGTGTTTGCAATTTTATACAAATTAAACGTTGCAACATCAACGATGTCGATCATATTAAAAAATAAAACCATTGGCTATCGCTTAGTCTTCCTTTTGCACGTGTATGTTCTCACTAATTTGTCTATAGTATCTACTCCCCCTTTAGTTAATTTGTAATCCAATATGATGTTGAGTTTATTTGAACCGGAGTCAACACCTTTATCGTTATGCACATTAATAGCACTAATATCATATTATACAATTAATATTATAATAATTTTTTAACCTTCGCTTGGGCGGCAAATGAAATATACGTAAGCGGGTAAGATTAACAAATGTTAATATTTTTGGTTTTTCCATATATTTTGAATGGAAAATTTTTTGACAAAAATAAGTGATTTTATATGTTTTTATGATTATTTTTGTATGTGCATTACTGTTACTCTTATGTTTTGTTTTATTACCAGCGAATATATATTCTATAAGATATTTTTTTGGAAATACCGGTATCTTAAAAAATGGAAGTGCTACTAGGGACTTCCGTTTGTTACAAGGTACTTATAACAGAGTTAGTAGTTGCAACAACAACAGTGTATCTATTTCAGTGAAATAAAAAAAAAGTTAAATAAAATATAGGTTTAATTAAATAATAGGTTTAAAGATTATTTATTGAATTTTCAATATTTGCAATAATATGGAATAGTTTAAAATTTTATGTGCCGTACAGGTAGACAGGTAAGTAAATTTTGTAATTTTTAGCAAAAGTGCAAAAAATACGAAAAATGCGTGTCTTTCTTCAAAAAACCCATTTTTTAAATTTCCTATATTTTGGTGTAAATGTTAATAAATTTCTTCGAAATCAAGCAAAACTATTCAAAATATATGAAATTTAAAAAAAATACTGTTATAGGTATATGACACTTTTTTTTTGATTTTTAATATGAGAAACACAAAAAATCAAAAAAAAATTATAAAAAAAAATACACACAAAAGATACAAAAAACTTATTTTAACAGGTTATCGTTTGGTGGAACATGTGCTAGATGATGAACATGCTGATGTAGGACGTTCGGAAGAAATAGTATTTGAACCAGTTGCCAGTCCTTCAAGAGTCGAAAGTGATGATAATGATGACAAAGATGAAAATGAAGATTTCGCAAAATGAAAATAAAGAATCAGATGCTTTAAAAATACATCTTAGACGTAAGTGATGGTCATGATTCTGAGGATGAGTCACTAGATGTTGAATCAAAAGTGATAGAAGAAAATAATCGCATTGTTGATTCAAATCAATATTTTATTGGAAAGGATGGCACAAAGTGGAATAAAATTCCATCAACATATCAAAGGGCTAGACAACAAAATATTTTACGACAAAAATCGATAGGTCCGCCATCCATTAACAGAAGTTTAACTGATTGAGAAACATTCGCCGCAATTTTCAATACATCAATGGTTGACATCAATTTTTAATTTAACTTCGTAACAGAATTTTTCTTTTTTATAAAATACCAAAAATAAAATTCAAAACAAAATTTTTTTTTAAAAAACCTTTGGTGCTTTATTTACTTTATGTTTTAAAATATATTAATTTTAGTATATTTCTATTTCAATTTAAAATATTTCAGAACCTTTTATCTTATTTATCAACTTTTATCGAAATAATTACAAAAATTTTATAGAATACCATAAATTTTGTATGAAAAAAGAAATATTAAAATATGTTAATCTTGCCCAACAACGAAGAAAAAAAATTAAATTGCCGAAAAATTGGGCATCGACATGTTTTTCCGAACTTTTCTTTATATATTTAATATCTACTAAAAAAATTAGGCACTGATCTCTGATTTCATTAAGATCGGCCAAATAATGAAGTTTTTATGCAAAAGTAAAAAAGTAAATATTAACATACCTGCCCTGTTAATCCTGCCCTTCAACTGAATATAGCAATACTACTATCCTGAAAATGTCAACTTGAATATAGCAATAAACTCATATAGTATATAGAATTTTTTGAAATAATTAAAATAAAGATAACTTTTGTAATAAAGATTTCTTATTGTATATTATGATTATAGACAATACTAATTTAGGCTTTCATAGGCTGGTTGATTGACTTAATTGACGCGAAATCAGTTTTACTTTATTTTAAGAACGATTGGGGTCAATTTGACCCCAATGCACCAGAGGAAAACATCCTTGTCATTATATGCATATATACTAGATTATATATATACTCGGTTTTTTTTTATTTAATAAGATAACAGTCTGGTAAAATATTTTAACGTTTATTTGATAATGGTAGGTGCTACCGTTACGTCGTATTTTTAAAAAACCTTATAACAAAATATTTTTATAAAAAAATTGTTTTTATATAAAACTAGTAATGTGCCTTGTACGAAGTAGCAGTCTTTTGAAGACCAGTATTGACCAAAAAACAGTATCACAAAAATAACTGGCCTTAAACCTTTGTTTAAAAATATATATTCTTAATGGTCTTTTAAGTACAAAAAACATATTTGTTATTTTAGGGTTTTTATATATAAACAGTTATATCTATTGATCTCTTAAATATATACATATATATATATTGGATATTCTTATCTGTTAAGATAACGGTCTGAAATGCTTTTCAGAAGACTATTTCACCAAATAAACCATATACATATATCTAATGTATCAATAGATATAACGGTTTATACACAAAAGTATTAGAACAACATATCCTTTTCGTCCTTAAAAGATAAGATGCGCCTATAGGAATATATATCTTTAGAAAGCTGTGAGCACCACGTATCCTTGAGATATAGTCAGTTGATCCTAAATGCGTACAATATTTTCTTCAGAATCCTCCTGGAGTTTTATAATTCATGAGAAATATCGGTTCATCTTTCTTCAAATTATTTCAGTTATGCTTGACAATTATTTATTTTTATTTTATTCATTTATTTACTCAAATGAGCTCCATTGATCGTACAGAGTGTTTTTAGTTTTTACAATTTTACTTATAACTAATTAAGTTTTAATTCAGTGGAATTTTAATTTTAAAATAAGGAATTTTTTTGTTTTTTATAGAAGAAGGTATATTAAGTATTATTACTATTGTTTGATTGATGAAAATAATCACTAATATTTTACATTTGAATTTAGATATTTAAGCAGTTTCTTATTTGATCGAAACTGGTAATTCATTATACGTTTTGTATGCTGTATTGTATATTGTGTCATGTTTGTTAAGTCTTTTTGTTGAAGATGTTACCCTTATATGAGTTGCATTTCTAGTTGAGTATGTATGAATTGCATTATTCATCATCGGCTTAATATCTGTATCAATATTCTTAATAAGTATGAGATGTAGCTGTTTGACCTGTTTGAATTTTATAAGAGGATTCAATTGTAATATTTTTAAGGTCAAAAAGTCAATTCACCCAGGCTTCATAATCATAAATCATCGCCCAGATTTTATTTACTGCATTTGGTAAAAAAAATATTGAGTATCTAGACTTTGAATCCAATGCATATTATATTCGTTGTTACTTTATGCAAAAAGAAGTCCCCATTAGGTATGTATGACTTTAATTTTTCCCATTCTGAGATTCTTCAACTGATAAGTTTATTATTTTTCAATGATTTGAATTGAATGTATGAATTCTAGGCGATGAAATAAATTCTTCATTTCCGATTATTCTTACCTGTCCTAGAAACCATATAGCTCTGTGCTTACAACGTTATGTTAAATCGTATTGTTTTAATAGATTTTGTTGTTTTGTCAACGAGTGATCAAATAACTACGGAGATAAAAAAACCTATGTTCAAACATTTTTTTGTAACTTAAATTAATTTAATCGTAATTCCGGTCTCTTTTATATACTATTATAATTTGTATAAATAAATTAATATTAAAACATTTTATTTAATAGCAGACATTCTATCTAAATAATTAAAATTTTAAAATAGTGTTGCATTCATCATAAGTTTTAAATTTTGAATTAGATATTAAAAAAATAAACCTGAAAACTGGTTAAAATGTTGAATTTTATTTAAATTACAATTTTTATTCACTCATTTATTCTATAAAAATAAGTTAAATATATTTTTTTTTTATTTCTTTTCTTTGTGAGTTTTAATTAGACAGTTCTGTCAAATCTCAGATCTAAAAAAAGTGTTTTTTATCAAAACATTGTTGAATACGACATGGTGAATATTTAAGTGGTAATCAGAAAATTAATAGCGGTGTAATTAATAAAAATGTATTATGTATAATAATTTTTTTTAATTAAAAATATTTTATTTTAATTTTTTATGTAATCAGTTGAATAAATATAATTCATTAAAATTATAATAGTATGCAATTATATAGTGGTATAAATAGTTGTCATAATTTCCATTTTGAATGTTATTAAAATTATTTTTAAAACAAAATGTCACTTGTTTAAATATGAATATTCAGTTTTGAAGGGTTGAATGTTCACAATGTACCTATTATAATGTAATAATTTTAAAGAATATCTGGAAATGGCATTCATTTTTTGTATTAAGAAGGTAAAAATAATTTTGTAAAATGTAAAAAGCCTGAAATTTCTTTTTGTGATTAAATTAATTATGTAAGTAAAATGAATGTAATAAATTGAATGTAAAAAAAAAGTTAAATAAAATAAAAAAAAATAAAATATTTTTTGATAATAATTGAATAGTGATTTTTTTGCTACAATTGTATTGCATCTGAGAGAATATGGAGCAATATCAATAAACTTGTAATACGTAGTGGATTGAGTTCTTCCTACGAACTTATAAAGAATTCAAAACGTTAACTATGAAGTTAAATAAAGTGTAAACGAACAAAAATGAGTTGTCGTAGAACAGCAATAAATTATGCAGCTCATTGTGCAAAAACTTGGAAAGAAGGAAAGGCAATATGTCAACATTGATTTCGGGAGAGGAAGCTTTGGTACTCATGAGGAGTAATAGAATAGATAATGATGATGATTTGCTGGTTGATAAATTAATAACCAGCTCAATAACTAACTATCACAACCATATTTTCGTTAGAATTCTAATACTGTTTCTCTTTGCTATTTCATTTGCTTTAGATTATAATTTCTCGTAAATAAGTTTGTAGATTTCAAAACTTGCTCAAAAAATGTAAAAGAGTCTGTTTGAGCTATTTTCTATTAGGTACTATTCACCTTTCAAACTTATATATTTAAGCCGTTGAATGGTTTGAAACTAAGAATTGTTTTTTCGATGGGGAGTTGTACGTAAACGCAACCTCTTCAGATCTATTGTACTTCCTTGTTTGGTTGGTAAAAAATGTAGGTCTATGTCGGTGTTGAACGTCATTATTGCAATTTCAGAATCAGGCAATGTCTATCCCTGGGAATATTTATGTCTTTTGCGATCTATGGCGACGTAGACAAATAGCATATATAAGAATTACAATTGTCTGTGTTGAGCTTACCAATCTTGAAAAAATGTTTGTTAAATAGACCATGACCTGTGGCAAACCATGTCAGTGTTCTGACATTGGATCTAGTCTCTTAGTGAATACTAAGTTGCAAAATGCTTTAGACTACGTAATTTTTTGGCAACTATCCCAATATGGCTTTAGGTTCTGCAGTCTTCTTGTTTGAAACATTTTTTTCTGGGTAGGCGTTGAAATGAGCAATGTTTGGCTTTGGTCATAATAATTGACTCTTCGCAAGTGTTTGCAAGGACATTTGCTTCCTCATTACCATGTATTGCATCATATCCACGAGTGAACATAAGAGTAACTCTGTTTATTTCCGTTCATTTTATTGAGCTTTTGTAAGAGCTACAGATGATTGATTTAAAAATTGGGGAAGTCATAGCTTTTTGAAGCAGTTATCTGAATTTATGAATATGTTTCACCTTTGTGTCCATTTTTGAATGTTGAAAATTTGAGTTATGAAATAAATTTTCATTTAACGTAATTTAATTTCATTATTATTAGAATAACAATTCTATACAAATTTTATTTATTAGAATATGTTTTCATGCAACAATAGTCTCATACCATAAGCAAATTGTAGGTACCTATACATTTTTTTTAATATTATCGACTTAATAATATGGATCAGTAATTTAAATATTGCATTAGAGAATTTTTTTGTTGATTAGAAATTGATTCTGTTGTTGTTATTTTAAAATTTTGTATTTTTTTTAAAAATAAAATAATTTTTTTTTAAATGAACATGTTTCAATATTCCCAGGGGATGTAATCAATATTAGATTATTATTGATTAGAAAGCATTTCATAATTGAATAATTTTTGCATTAAAAAAGTTTTTTTAAAAAAATTTGTTGAAATCTGACTTGTTGATTATTTTTAAAAATATATATATGTATATATTTCTTCATTCAAACCAATTGTTTCCAATCAATCAGTTCCAAATCACAAGAAGCTGATGATTGCATATTAATGTGTTAAGAAAATTATTTTTATTTTCAGTATCTAAACTTATCTATTTCATAAATACACAGTTATGGTGCTACCAAATATGTATTCAACTCTTGGATAGGAAAAATTACTAATCGCTGAGGCCACATATAGATAGTCAGGTTGTAGGAGTTGTCACATATAATTACTTACATATATAGCTTAAAAACTTATTTCGCAAAAGCGAATTTGTTAATGAGGGTAGATGCCAAATGTTTACTGTGCCAAACATTCGTGTGCCAAATTTTAAAATAACATCAAATGGGGTATCAAACATCGTATAACTCTGATTTTGTAACCAACTTTAAAATTCATTTAATCTGCATTTACATAAATAAGATATATTTCTTTTTTTTGTATACAACTAAAAGTTTGGCCCTAAACAACCGCTATTAATTTATTGAATCCCTGGTTTTTCCTGTTTTTCATGTGAGTAAAAACTATGATACGACGCTACTTTTTTATGTTCGATGATACAAACCTATTTCATTGTTACCAGCAACATGTAAGTTGTTTGAGAAACTACTTTTTAACAAAATGCAGCCTCTGATTGAAAGCGGAAATATTATACCAAATCATCAATTTGGATTTAGAAAACAACATTCAACTGTCGAACAAGTCCATTGAATAACTGACGTCATTGAAAAAATATTGAAAGGAAAATGCATCTGCTCTTTAGTGTTTCTTGATGTTGCGCAAGCCTTTAACAAAGTATGGGAAGAAGGGCTTATCTACAAGCCACATCACTTGCTCCCTAAAACATATGTCGAACTGATTTCGTCATATTTATCAAAGCGATTATTTCAAATCAAATAAGGAGAAGATTACTCTGCTATACAAAATATTAACGCAGGAGTACCACAAGGTAGTATACTGGATCCCATACTATATTTACTATACACTAGTGATATTCCAAAGATAGAAAATGCGACGGTAGCTACTTTTGCAGATGAAATGGCTAGATTAGCAGTCACAGATAAATTGCAACAAGCCAATAATAAAATCTCTATTTGGTGTAAAGGGTGAAGAATTAAACTGAATGAAGCAAACTTCACGCACGTTACATTTACAAATAAAAAAGTTGAGTCGAACATTCCAGAAAGATTAAACAATGTCATCATACCATATCAAAATTCTGCAAAATATCTTGGTATGACGCTTGACGCAAATCTTAGACGAAAAGAACACGTTAAGAAAAAAAACTAGAACTGGATTTAAAATAAAAACATTTGTATTGGCTAGTTGGGCGGACATTTACGCTTTCGACGTATAACAAAGTTTTGATCTACAATCAGATATCAAAGCGAGTCGGGCCATACGGTATTCAAATATGGGATTGTGCTGAACAACTACATATTCAAACTATTCAAACGTTTCAAAACAAAGTATTGCGAAACATCGTCAATGGCCCATAGTTTGTTCGCAATGCTGATATTCATAGGGATGTCGTTCCTCTCATAAAAAACGAAATAAAAAAAATTAGCTGCATGCCATAAAAGTCGTCTTTTTCAACATGTCAATATATCGAAGTTTCACGTTTAGCTGACTATCAACATTTTGTTAGAAGACTTAAACGGACTAAACCGTTCGAACTGTGTTAGGATAAAAATTTTTATCGTACAATAATTCCTAATGAAATTTCGTTTGATCAAAGATATTTGAAGTAATAGAACCAAAATTGTATTAATCGCTAGTCTTAGAGTTTTTAGTGCGTTAAAACCGGTACAGTTCTTCACTTCGTTCTTCCCCGGCTCAAGAACAGAAGTTGAAGACTCTATTGATGATTTTCTTCTATCTGAAAAAGAAAAAAATAAAATAATACAAACAAAAATTTTTCAACAGTATTGACACATTAATTTACAAAGTCTTTGTTGAAAATAAATTACAAAGTCTTTGCTGAAATAAATTTATATTTTCGAATTGCAAAATTTGTTAAGTGAGAAATTTGCTAATTGAGTTTTTCCATTGTGAGTTTTTTGATAAGTGGACTTACGGGAAATACATGTTTTTCATCATTGTCTCTAGTTAGCTATATTCCAGAAATAAGAGCACTGGTTATGGAGAAGAGAAGGGCAGGACGAAAATGGCAATCAACGAGGTACCCAGGTGATAAAGTTATATTCAATCCCTTAAATAATCAACTAAAATAGCGAATCAGAAATATAAAAATAGTTCATTTAACAAATTCTTAGATAATTTATCAGCCGATGCTTATACTGACTACTCGCTTTGGAAAGCAGCTAAACGAATAAATAGACCACAGGTGCAAGATCCACCATTGAAAACACAAGCTGGTAACTGGGTCGGTAACCGAAAAGAAAAAGCTAAGATTTTTGCTGACCACTTGGCAGAGGTTTTCACAGCACCAACACAAAATCTTGCAAATGAAAATATAACTCTCGAAGTTAAAATAGATGAAGCGGAAATTTCACATGTCACTCTAAGAGAAGTTAAACAAAAATGCAGACACAACCTGAGCGTCAAGAAAGCACCAGGTTACGATCTCATCAACGAACAAATCATGGGGGAAGTACCAGATCTAGCTTTGTTAAAGCTACAACATATATTTAATGCATGTTTTAAGTTCCCATATGTTCCGAGACAATGGAAAATTGCAGAAGTAATAGTAATACCGAAGCAAGGAAAACCGCCTTCATAGGTAACATAATATCGACCAATATCGTTGTTACCTATTATATCGAAAATATTTGAGAAACTGCTCCTCAAAAGACTTTCCCCGATTATTGAAGAAAGAGATCTGATCCCGAACCATCAATTTGGATTCAAAAACAAACATTCTAGAAACAAACATCATACTGAGTTATCAGTACAGAACAAAATATTGATATATAAGCAGATATTAAAACCTGTATGGACGTACGGTATCCAATTATGGGGCTGTGCAAATCGAAATGTTGCAAAAATTTCAAAACAAAGTGCTCCGTGGTATAGTAAATGCACCATGGTACGTACGTAACAAAGATCTCCACCGTGACTTGCACATTGAAACAATCATGGAAGAGATCAAGAAACATGCAGTCAAACACGAGGAGAGACTGCAAACTCATGTGAACTCGGAAATGGCAGCAGTTCTTCAAATCGACAGCAGTGTCCTTCGACTCAAGAGAACGAAACCCCTGAGCTGGTCACTATCTAAAATGGAAAACTCTACGATAATAGTTTCCTTTATGGAAATATCATAGCGTTAAAGTTCCTACATGGTGATTATTATCATGTTAGCGATCTTCCACGGAAACTATCACTATAATAATTTCTTAAACACGTGACCGAAAATTTACGAAAAAAAAAGTCATTAGTCGATCTTACGTAGATTGGTTATAAAGGAAAAAAGATAGGTTGGCTTTAGTGGGTTCGATTTCTACACTATCAAGACGCACACGCGGTTGGAGCTCTTGATGTCCTTCGGGGATTACCTCCTAACTTTCGAAAAAAAAAAAATGTCTCTAGTTTTGAAAAGGGTTAGGCCATAACAAAATTATATAATATATAATATTAAAATTATCCACAACGAACAGACGCCAACTATATTAAAAAAATAAAAAAACAAACCGATTAAAATGATTTTTTTTTTCAATAATTTTTATTAAAATTGTCCTCACAATTTATTTCATTTCTACGTTTTTATGAATTAAGGAGAATTAAAATTATAAAATAAATTTCACCAAACCTTCGTGACCTATACCACATCACACTATAATAGCTCTTTCTTTATTTCTTATCAAAATATTTCTTATTCACACAAAAATAGTAATTATGTTAATTTGGATTAAATCACAAAGAAAGTCTACATTGTCATTATAATAGAAAAAAAAAATAAACAAACAAACAAACAAAAAATAATAAAAACATTCAACATAATGTCGTGAAAGAGAACACAAAAGAACGGAATTAGGAAACCAAAAAAAAAAAAAAAATTACTAAAATTCATGAATCCATTTAAGAAAGAAGAAAAACTAGAAAGGACCTTTATTCTTTTGAGAAGACTTAAAAAACAAAAAGAAAAAATCTTTAAATTTACATATCTAAGCAGTTGAAGTTAATGTTTGTAAACTTTTTCAATGATAATAAATAGTTGTAGAAGAAAAACAATGCCACAAAATCTTTTCTAGAATGTGGCAAAAGAAAAATTTTCCATAGAGATAAGTTAGTAAAGAGAATCAAGTTATTTCAGACCCAAAAATTTGTCTTACTTACAACACAACACAATTTAAATTTTTAACCAACCAAACTCAAATATATTTATAAGAAGAAAAAAACTATAGTTAAACTAATGGAATACTATTTACAAGATTTGCTGTTCCAATAATCATGGTTAGTTTCAGGGGCGAATAATATTTTTATTATTTAAAATCAGAAATAATATTTCAGTTCAAATATCCAATAGAACCATTTTATTTATCTATATGTACTGATTCACACCAACGTATTGTTATAGCGAAAATAATTTTTTAAATTAGGTTATTCTTATTGAAAAAATGAGCCTGGTAGGAGATGGTTATGATCAGATTAGCCGGGAGAGGATCTGGTCCCTATATCACCACAGCTGCCAATAGGCTTATAGCATTAACACGAGTTGTGCTAATAATTTATCTGAGTCCGAAGGGATACTCGATTTAGTGATTATACTAAAGATATTAATAGTATGTTGGATAGTCCCCACTGTTCGAGGAAAGTTGTTCCCAGGTGTGTTCAAAGTCTGCTACCAGTTAACCCTTCGCAGCAGATTTTCAATAGATTCTCTATTTCACATATTCTGCACAAGCTGTTTCCGCTTAGGCCCATTTTATAAAAATATTTCTTTACTAGGCCATGCCCTGTTATTATGTCTGTCATGATTATGTATATTTGTTTTGTTGAAACTTAGAAAAATTTTAGTTTTCTTCAGAGAGCGTTTTGGCATGAGCATTTCTGTTTAACGATATCTATAGAAGCGCTTGTCTAATCCTCAGCGTTTTGCTCCACCCAAGTTTTTCAACTGTATCTTAGCTGTGCTCAATGGAATCCCACAGAATAGACGTGATGAAATGCCTTTCAAAGGCATAGTCTATGCTGTTCTGCAACTTTCCCACGTCTTTCTGCTTGGCATGTTTATATATTTTTTAACAAAAAACTTAGGTCAGAAAAACATTTATACTTTCGTACTGCTGACTTTTGGAAGAGAAAAGAAAAGGGATAGCTAAAGAAAAGAAAAGGAGAAAGAAGTAGGAGAAAGGTTCGGTGGGGAGTTGCGAACTATGTTATTGAGGTTCAATTTGAATTTTTGTAAATTAAACAAATAAAAACTATTCCTTCTTGGAAATGCTTGTAGTGGATTGCGATTCTACATTCTTGAACCATCTTGGTATTTCCTCGGTGTAGTGGTGGGCATTTGCAGCCTCTCGCGTTTCTCAACGGAATTGCTGTAGAGGCGGAAGTAGTGATTTTAGTTATTATGAGCATGTGCCTACTCCCACGAAATTCAGTTCTTGGTGTATCACTTTTTTATTCATGGATCATCATCATCAGTAATACATTTGTAAGTAACTGAACCATTGTTTCTTTTTGTGTAATGAATATTAAAGCGGAATATGTAATGGTGCGATATATATTATCTACATAACCTTGATGGTTACCTGCAAACAAGCTGAATACTGTAATTTTTTGATTTGTTTTGTGTTGTGATTTGAGTACCCTTCTTCCACCAAATTGCGGATGCGTAGATTAAATATGGCCTCACTATTTCGATATATAACCATAATGCCATTTTGGGTTATAATTCATATTTACGACCCCATAACCTTCTATATATGTCAAGAGTGCTATTCTGGCTTTGTTCACAGCATTATCTATATGACCATTCCAGTTTAGATGTTCATCAAGTACGCTTTCAAAGAATTTGACTGGAATTTTATACTACAATATCTAAAATAATATTTCGAGCATTTATTTATCAAATTACAAAAGGCAATCGTTACACCATTTGTATCGTTACAGCATGTTATGGAATTGAGAGTTAAAAAGAATAGTTCTACTTAACTTTTGAATAATTTGGGATATTTAAATAAATTGTGAACGCATTTTAATTTCTAAAGAATTACTGTCAGATATTACTAGGAGCAAAAAGCAATTCTTGTACATTAATAAAAATTAACATTCGAGATAAAAATATTTTTAGTAAAGGACGAAGCACTCTTATTACACAAACTTAGAAAATAAGTTATGTTTGTATTTTTTAAATCACGTCGCAAACCATTTATTATCGAGGAATGACCTGAGAAAATTTAGGTATCAAAAATTTAGAACTTTTACTGATATAAGATTGATGTTTATTAAAAGTTTGACTTACCCCTGACTACTAATAAATTTATACACTCTTTAAAATATTTTGATTTTAAAATAGAAAAGGAAAATAAAATGTTAAATTCAAATTATTTCATTCATTTTTTATTCTAATATAACAAGATATTCCTGCTGATTTAAAGAATATTCCATTTCTAGATAATGGTTGTAAAGAAAAAATTCAGATTTTTGATTCTTTGGAAATATTTTCGACCATATAATTTTATATACCTATGTGTATATATTGAGAAAAAGAGGCTTTAGAAATTTAATACAATAACGAAGAAGTATGATTATTAATTGATTTTAAAATTGTGAAATTTAATTTCTATACAAATACATGTTCATGTGTAGAAAATTTAGAATTTGATGGAGAGTTTGAAAATTTTTGAAATTTTGGTTTTGAGGAATTGGAAATTCATACTTTAAATAATTCAAAATGTTTCAATATACACTAAGAAAGTATAAATATGTAGAAAATCATCATTTTATGTACATTAATTAAATAAATAAGTACCAAGAATTAAATAATATGTTCATTGGAAATAAATAATATTATTATATTTTTCATTGCCTTTTGGAAGAAAACTCTATTCGGAAAATTATGCAATTTTCAGAAATCACATTTTGAATATTGTATTATATTTAGAAATTTACAAGAATCCCAGATTCTAAGAAAATACTTAATATAAGACACAGGATGAAATAAATATTTAATAAAGGAATACCTGGCTAAATCTTTGAATAGTTGTTAGAATATTTATATCACAATTTCAAATTTAAAAAAAAGATTGCCAAATTAGATAAGACTGACATCAAAACAAAATAGAGGAGTTCCTGCATTTTATACATTGTTAATATTTTTGTGAATTTCCATTTTGAAACCTATTGACCACAAAATTTAATTTAAATTGGAGTTTTGTCATTTCGTCGCACTATGATTGTTTTATGCCATACGCCATTCGTGTCATTTCAAGAAATGAATTTTAAATTTTGTTAAAATTTATTTTGAAAACCAGCTGAAAAACTACTTAAAAATATATTTTTGTAATATTAACAAATTAAATTTAAATAATTTTAATAAAGCGATATTTAAAAAAGTTATGTCAAATTTTGCAGAAGCGTTCCCAATGTCAATTTTATTCCACGTCATACATTTAAAAACAAAGAAAAATCGCAATGTATAACATGGACTAAATGTTTTTAGATTTATGTCATAAAATAAAAATGTTTAAATTAACTCTGTCCACAAGGCAATACATCTTGAGTCGACTTAAGTAAAATTTGAGTTTATTAAAGTTTTGTATTCCTTAATAACATACCTTATCTTCCATTTAACCCTCAAATCTCTACGACTCTTCGTTTTCTTTATATAACAATATTGAACATTTCGATATATGCTGAAAGAACTTCCAAAAAAAACCAATAACACTGCTAACACGCATTATAAACGCTGTTATAAGAATAAGGTATGTGCCGAATATGTGGAAATAAGCAGAAATAATTATGATACCAAAATTATTTGGAAAACTGCTATTGATTCGAATGATACCGATCATAGAAAATAGTAATCTGATTCCAAATTATCAATTTGGTTTTAGATCTAAGCACTTGACAATCGATCAAATACTTAGGATAACAGACATAATAGAAAAAGTTGTGGGAGAAAAGCAAGTATGCTCTACTATATTTCTAGATGTAGCTCAAGCTTCTCATAAAACATGGCACCGACGCTTAATACATAAACTAAATAATATGTTATCTAAACAATACGTAGATATACTCTCATCATATCTAGAAAGCAGACTATTTAGAATTAAAAAACGAAGAGTATGCTACCATTAGAGATATTAAAACTGGTGTGATTCAAGGTCCCATACTGTATTTGCTCTAAACCAATGATTTACCACAAATGGAAAATGTAACTGTATAGCTACATTCGCTGACGATAAAGAATTCAGTATAAAAAAATCTTAAACATTATAAATTTTTAAAATTATTTATTATTAAAATTACTATTTTTATTCAAAGTAACGTTCAAGTTTACCTTCTGAAATTATATTTTATATTTAATTGCGATGATTATTTTGTTCATACATAAAAACTTTTATTTTTGAAAATGGGACGGCTTGTTAGTGTAATTTGTCTACAACAGCGGAAATTTTTTTAAAATCGTCTTGAAGTATTTTTTGTTTAATATTTTTAAACTAAGTATTAATTATAAATTAAGTATTTTTGAGGTGTCTGTCAATCACGACAGTCTACTTTTTGGATGAGTGTATGTCTAGGAATCGAATACTTATGTATAATTAGAACAATATAAGGATTTGCTTTTAGGAATATTTTAATGGCAGTGGTGTTTACTCTATTTTTGTTCTGAGGATTTGAGTATTATTTGGGATAATACGTTATTGCAATTAACAGTTTGATAAATTTTAATATTGAGAGTTGGCATATTTTTTAATGGGACGATATTGTAGTAAAAACTAGAATTTAGTGATGAATTTTTTTGGCTTGTGTCAATATTACCTTAAATTTTATGATAAGATTTATCATTATTTTTGGATTTATGTATTTATTTTAAAAGAAATAAGCACATTCCAAACAAATAATACAAATAAATTAAATATTTTCAATGCAAAATTTTAATATTTACAAATTTTGGGGCCAAGAAGTGGAGTTGGCGGCTTGTTAAAAAATGTTTAAGCTAACATTGACAGGAAGAGACAAAATTTTATTGAAAATTATATTAATTTTTGATTCGAAACGTCACTAGTAATTATATCATTTTATTAACAAAGATAAAATTTTAATGTGATTAGTGTAAAACATTAATTTTAATCAGGGTTTTACTCAAGATAAAGACCAAAATGTAATATCTAACTAAGTTTTTTTAATAGTAAAATAGATGACTTTAGAAATGCTTTCAATAAATTAGTGCAAGTATTTGAACGATTAGACCTTTTAAAAACGTAATCTACATTAATTCATTTCAGAATATTCTGCTTTGATTAGCCAGGAAAATACATGCATTCCATTAACACCTGTCGAAGAATTTCCAGAAGGCAATGTTGTCTATACTTTTATATATAATACTTTTTTCAATACTTTTCATATATATAATTTTTTTTTTTTAAATCATGGTTTGTTATTTTGCTCTTAATGAGCAGAAAAGAAAATCATACACGGAATTGATGCCTCTGAAAGAGCATTCGGGAAACTATGGTAACTTTGTACCTTTAAGTCATATTTTTTTTTTTTATGTTCTTGACAGTGACCTAGGTAGAATAACCTTCTCGTGCTTAATTAAGTACGGTACTGCAAGTTTGTACTACAATATCTACAATGCTTTTCGAGCATTTATTTGTCAAATTACTGACTTATCAACTCATTAAATGTGGAAAACTACTACTATTGTCAGGAACTAAGCCTTCTTAAATAGAATAGTTTCGTTTTATTTAATTTATTACAAGATTATACTCTCAATTATTTTTTGTTATTTATTTTATCCCAATGACAAAGGGTACTGGACCAAAAAAAAATTATAACAAAGAATTGTTTTATGAAAAAAAAAAAACTATATTTTTGCAGCATCCTCAATTTCTACCTCCACTTCATCATCATCTAACACATCTATGATAAAACTTATTTACCTGATGATACTTTTTGTTATGATAAGACTGAAGGAAGGAAGAAAAAGTCAACAAAATTAAAATTTATGGAAAAGAAATGTATCAAAAAGACTAAGAAATCTGTACAGGAATACTACATGAGTAGTGCAACTGTAAAAATACAGAGGGAAAGAAAAATAAAAATCCCATGCACTGAAATGAATGTAAAATGAAATATTTTATTAAATTTACTGGAGGACAGAGGCTGGAAATTTTAAAATTTTTTTGGGAATTAGGAAATGTTGAAGAACATCGACAATTTATAAACAATAGTATGAATCCCATTAAACCAAGTTATGTTCTTCTTGATCGAAAACAGCCAGAAAGAAATTTAAATAATGCATTCTTTTTTCAAATAAACGGTGAGACAATTCGAGTATGCAAACTGTTCTTCTAAGGAAAGCTTTCCAGAAAATCCTGAAATTTCCGAGAAAAACAAAAAAGATCTTCTCGAGCTTCTTGAAAAATATCATATTCCAAAGCTTCCATTCTTTAAAAATTTATAGATAACCTGATTTTTTTTCAAGTTCAATTTAATTAATCTTTTGCGATTTATTTTTAGCTTTCAGACCAAAATTAATTTTTGTTTTGCTCAAGAAGAGTATTTTATTTTATGTTAAAGTGATGTTACTTATTTTTAGTTAAAAGATTTATATTAAATTATTATCTAAAATAAAATTAAATTGTAAATAGTATAATTTTTATACCTCTTTAACTATCAAACTATTTTAAATGATAAAAAATTATAAGTAATAAACTAAATTAAGAAGCATAAATCATTAAATTTTTAACGCAAGTCTGACATAACTAAAAATAATTCGTTATTTTTTTTTTGTTAGGTCAGGTCTTGTAACGTCACAATTCTATTTAAGTTGTCGTACAAAACAGATTCTGCTGCAACAACGACATACATCGGAACCCAGATCCTTTTAAAGACGTATTTTAATTAGATACCTATCGAGCTCGTTGCACCTTTTACTTTCTAGTTTAATGTTGTTAGAACACAAGGTTTTATTTGAAGGAGAAATATTATGTATTAGCAAGGATATAATAGCTTAAAACTTTAAGATGCGTCTAGCAAAAAACTATGTTTTTTGAGTTATGCCGTTGTCGTTTTAAACAAGCGATATATTACAATAAGAAGGAAAACTCTTTATTTACGTAAAGCTAATGCAATTTTCTACATACCCCACAACAAAATATTTTCATTAGTTAAAACAAGAAAAAACTACTATACTTTTTTAAGATCATCGTATATGAAAATTAAAATGAGAAAGAAAGGGAACACATCATATGCTTACCTAAATTTTTGTATACAACTTTTTATATGCGTCTTCATCATTTTGTATAACTCTGGAGATAGTCTCTACTCTTTTAACACGCGTGACTAAGTGCCTTAAATCCTATATTCTAATCTAATTGTTGAAAATATTACGAAAAAAACAATTTTTAACTTTTAGTTCCGAATCTGCATTTTTGTTATAATCCCTATACATTTTGTTAATAGATAAATCTCCAGGGAGATATTGACGTGATCCTATTTTAGCTCAACAATAAAGTACTTGAAGTACTTTGCACTTTTTGGTAGGTTTTTTTCATTATAACCTGTTTATTAAAAAATAAAATAAAATAAAATAATAAATATGGAACGTACGATTTCTTGCTGATTTTTAATTTTTGAGCATATTTATTTCAAGGTACAATAAAAAAATTATATATTATATTATAATACTTACATATACATATATTGATATTAGAAAAAAATTAAAGATTACATTTTATGAGTACATACCTATTCTTTGTGGCCACTTCTCTCTTCCGTGATGGCATTTCTGTGGCAAAAAGGAATAACGATATAACTCGTTTTTTTCAATTTTTCACTACAGCAATTTGAAACTAATAAACGAAATTTGAAAAATGTTTACAAACATTTTTTCAAATTTCCTTTTGCATTTTATAGAGTTTGATTTTCTTAAGAATTTGAAATTCTCAGATGTTAGATATTGTAATTTTCGTTGCTTCAGCAAAGTATAAACCGAGATATACTGTTATTCCTTTTTGGTAAAATAATTAAAGATGAACATAACTCGAGTTATGCTATTATTATAATAGTTATATATAATAGATTTCATGTATTCAGTTCAGTTGTGTAATTAAAATAAAAATTAAATAAAATATAACAAAATCGTAATAAAAAAAGTATCAAAACTAGGAATAGTAATAGGGAGAACAATTTTATATATTATTTATATTAATTAATTTTTTAAGTTATAAAGTATTTTTTTTTACAGTTTTAGTTTTCAAGGCTATCAATTCCGTCTTCGACTATATCAAGATCGATATTCCAAATATTACTAACACTTACATTTTTATAGAAATCATGATATATGGGATCAATCAGGTGCAACCTAGATAATAAGTCCGCTTTTTTTTCTTTTGAAATGCAAGGTAGAAAATCAATCTTTTTTATTTCCCCTTCATTTATGATATTTATACCCCGTTTTCTTATATTTAGTATTTTAAATGGTTCTTCTTCATTTAATGATGTTTTGTATTCGATTCGCAAGTTATTTTGCGTATTGCGTAACCATTTTATATCCTGCCAAACAAACTTTTCACCACCTTCATTGCACTTCCTCCAATTAAATTTATCCTTTGATAAATTACCGTAGTCGTAAATATTATCTCCCATTTCTTCCACAATGAATGTGTTTTTTGTACCAACCAACCGAACAAATTGATACCAGTCATGAGGATGATGAATTTTTATAAATGTTTTTTTCTTCTTCCTTTCTATTGTAGCATAGTCAACATCGCATTCCATGTGGCTATGACCAGGAATTAAAAATTTTGTGATGTATTTCTTTCAAATAGGCGGCATTTTCAAGAAGAGTAACAAATATTGAACTTACGTATAAGTTTTTATTTTGCCCTGCACACGTATCACTATAAAATATTAAAATGTCAATCTTTAGGCAAAGAATTAATATGTTTAAATAGGGATGATGAGATTTCACTGGCGCCTCTTAGACCTTCAGCTTTATGCCACATATAGCAATATGGCTGATTGTTGGCGCAGTCGTGGTTCGTTAGATTATATGTGTATAACTGCGTTTTATAAAATGAAATTGATGTTCTTAAAAATGGTGTTGGCAGGCTGTTGAAGTTTCTGTCGCCATTGAAATAAATCTTCAAATTTTTTGTCGCCTTCTTTTAATGATATATCTGTAAAGCAGAATTATCTTACATTGAGAAAAGTTAACAGTGGATCAACAAAAATCATGTTTTATAATAATAAACACTACTAAAATTCACTCTATTAAAAAATATTATAAAAAATATACCTTTACGAATTTTACGACATTTATTTCCTCTACCATTATCGTTATCTGCTTTCAATTTGCTATTTGTGATTTCTCAAGCCATTTCTAATAATTTGTGTGCACGAGACATTTCTTAAAATAATAATTCACTACCTAAACTAATTTACTTTTTTAATGTCATATTAATACTAAACTAAAAACAATATCAAGAGTCAAGATACAATATTTGCAGCCTACTATAATAGAATATCTTAAATATTTTTTTCAATTTGCACGCGAAGTAATAGCATACCTCGACATATGTTTGTAATATTTTAAAAACTAAAATTGGAATAACAGCATATCTATATTTACACTTTAAAATTTTTAAATTTGCCTTTTGGAAAAATATTATATCTCGATATATGTTTTTATTTATAACATAAAGCAAAATGGAATAACAACATAACTCGACTTATGAAAAATTTAATTTGAAATTTCAATTTAGAATAATAGCATAACTCGACTTATATTGTTATATGTTCTATGAAATAAATTTAGAACTCAAAGTTTTACAATTTGGAAAAACCAGACAACTAGACATATGGTGTTATTCCATTTGTTAGTAAGATCCAAAACGAGATACGCTATTAGAGTCGGACTCATATCTGCAAAACAACTTGTCGGAACTGCACCAAAATTTGTGACAATATGTATTCGAATACGGAGAAAACGATGCATACAAAATTTAAATTTGAGCATATTTCGACTCATACTGTTATTCCTTTTTGCCACAGTTTTTACTTGGACATTTTCTAGGTCTTTCACCTTCTACAACATCTGAAGCACTCATAATAATAATATATGATATAAATTACTTTTTTTAATAACTAAATTCAATATAACTTTTAATTACTTCAATCTAAAATTATTAGCCGTTCAAAACATTTTATATCACAATACTGTTACGTCAAAAGTAAAACCATAACAGCAGAGTGCGAAAAAATACAAATTACTTAACATTGTTTAATCTCTTGTTTCTGGGAAGTCCCTTTTTTTCACAATATAATTTTAAAAAAAAAACCGTTTATTTCAATGTTTTATAATATTCTACCGGGGAATTTTGAAATTACATGAGGCTATAATATTTAATTTTATGTTAAATGAGAATTAAAATCTATAGATGGCCAGTTAGCTTTGAAAGAGAACTTGTTTTCTGAAAAAAATACTATTTTGTTGCTTCCTTTTTGTTTTGGAAAAGATAACTTTTTGCAAAAATAATTTTGTTTCTTGATTTGAAAAAAATACTTTTTGGAGTAAAATAAAAAAATGGAAAAAGTACCATTTTGCTTTTAACTTGTTTTGGAAAAGATACCATTTTGCAAAAAACCTAAGTTTTTAAGTCACTTTTTAGTATAAAGAAAAATCGTTTTAACCTTTTAATAATATTGATATAACGGTAAATTTGATCAGGAACCACACAGTATTCGTAACTCCAAATTTTTGAAAAGTGGAAAAGATACCATATTGCTTTTATACGACACGATTCTTTTTGGATTTCATCTTACTAATTTCGCTATACCTTTTTGCTTACGCTATGTTTTCATCTCTTTCGTGAACATACAATTCTTTATACCGTCTATTTCTAACAATTTTTTTATTTTTTTGAAACATGTAAATTGGTGGGTGTGAGGGTGTGTTAAAAAAACACATACATACCCTAGTTTGACTTCATATTGATTATTTAATTTCTCTGGTAAAGTTGGCTGTGGAGATGACATCTTTTTTGAGTTAACAAACAACACTAAGTCACAGTATAATTTATTCAAAACACAATACTTATGTATTGCTTGCAAATTTTGTATGAACATGGATTAAAATGATACGCAGTATTAATATTTTTATTTTATGTTACGCCACGCCCATATAAATTATATGATAATGCGTACATGTACACGAAATAAAATAACACATTTAACATTTTTTTTGGACTAAAATAATACTGAAATTATTCTTTTGTTCATTGCGACGGCCATATTCTAAATATGATTCGGAATTGGCGTGTGGAATAAATCTTCGAAACAAACCAGTAAAAATAGTGGATATGGATTAAAGTCGTCACTCTATATCTCAAGACTGAAATAAGATAAGGCGTTGAAGATTGGGAAAGCTTGTGTCTTAAAAGCCGATAATCTACTCTCGGATGAAAAAACTAGCAAAGTGGCATATGGTATAAAATAATACTCAGGCGACAATTTATATTTTTTAAAGTTATCAAAAAATATAACAAAACTATAGCTCTACTTTATATGATTAAAATCAAATGTTAATATTATAGCTTTAATAAAATTTTCTTGTTATTCGTAAAAAACTATTAAAATGCATTTTCTATTTTGAATTTGCTGAATTTTGTAACATTTCAGATTTAGCTATATATAAAAATTTAAAAAACTTTAATTTTTGATTAAAATATAATTCATTACAATGTTGTTCTAATTAACCCTCTAGTGGTTAAATACAATGACTAAGATAACGTTAGAGTTCTATTAGCGTAAAGAGTAGATATATATAAAACAATAGTATTTATTTATTTATTGGTTTAGCTCAAATATTTATAATACAAAATAAAAACTTTAATTTACAAATTAAATTTACTTTTGACATAAAAAAAATACTTTAAATAAATTGCACAAAAATTTTAATTACTGCAGATAATTTAATTTTTTTAGTCGTTTCAGAAAATGTGAACTCAATCAAATTCCTGTGTCAACATTCTATGAATTGGTTCATAATTACTATAATTATTATACTCCTATCTAAACTTAGTTTAAATAAATGTGTAATACGTAGGCGATCTGAATTAATGTTTTTAACCTTTAATAATTTAAGTAAGGAAAATAACATCAATTACGTCTGTGACCATGTAATCATACAATAATAATTGAAAAGGTTTAGGAATATCACATTAGGTCGACAGATAATTAGTGATTTAGTTATGAATTGGTCTAATACTAATTAATGAATGCTTCCAAATGAAGGGATATAAATTGGTATTTAGGAACATTGCAATTTTTTGTTAATAATGATGGTATTGAATTCATGATATTTTTTTTCCTAACTCCTTTATTTTTTTATAATATTACATCTATAATAAATAATAATAATAGTAATAATAATAAATTCAAATAATAACAGAGAATACAAATTGTAGTATAAAAGTATAAATATAATTAAAATCAGCAGAATTATTGTGAAGTGTTCAAAAAGTGTGATAATTTTTCTACCAAAAACGAACCTGCTGTAGTTGAAGTCAATTAGTGAAAAACTGTTACTAAATATACGTTGAGAATTCGTTATAGGTTAAAAAAACCAAAGTTCGTTTTATGAGCATAGATATTATAAGAACGAATACTAGTTCAAAATTTTATTATGCCAGGTAAGGTGTCATAGAAAAATATTACGGAAATAGTATTTCGTGTAGCCCCAAGAGTAGATATTTTTTTTTATGCATAGCCAAAACACTAGGTGGGGATCTTTTATACCGATTGGTACGTTTGCCTAGGGTGGGAAAGGAAAATTAGGAAAGGGCATCCTCCAGTAAAAGTTGTTAATAAGTTGACAATTAGCTAGATGACTATTCATATAAGGTACACTGAGCAAAAAAATATGTTTGGCTCAACTATAAAATCAAATAACACTAATATGGTTGAAAAATATAGTTACGTCAACCATATTACATCATGTAACTGTGGGTTTTATATAAAGCTAAAAAGTTTCTTACATGGTTCAATGAAATATAATATGGTTGCAACATAAATAATTTATGGTCCTCACAACAATATTATTATATTCACAAACATAATTATGTTTGCAGCAATATTATTTATAATTGAAACAAAAATAATTATGTTTGGAGTAAACATATTATAGTTACTTTCTACAACACGATATTTTTTTCTTAGTTATAATATTGTTGTTTTCAATATGATTCACTAATATATTATGTTAAAAATAAATATAATATGGTTGAATGGATTTATGCTTACACCAAATATAATTTATAGTAGGTTCAATAATAATATTATTCTCACAAACTTGAATTATGGTTGTAGCAATATTATTTTTAATTGAAACAAAAATAAATATAACTAAGGTAAACATATTATTATACTTAAAAAAAATAATAACACAACACAATATATGTATATTTAATTTCTATAGGATTATATTTTTCATGTCAATTATAAAATGGTGGTTTGAAATATATATTTTCAACGAATGAATTCTAATGAGTTCCAATAAATATTTGGTTAAATTATTGCTTCCTTATTTAAATCAGAATTGATAATTTTATTTTTAACTGTAAGAAATAAAAAAAAAACATATTTAATAGTTAAGATTATCCTTCAAATTAAAAAGTACTTATATTATAGCATCTGACGACTAGAGACTCTAAACAAAGCCTCAACTTTCGTAATAAATTGGCATAAAAATAAGTAAGTTTCTGATTTAACCAAATTATTAAATAATCATTATTTAACCAACCTGTATAGTTTTCTTTATTTCGACTTAATTTTGGTTATTAAATATTTTTTGGTATTTTTTCAATAAATTGTATCAACTTATTTTGAAATATTTCTACTGGAAACATTTTATCCAGTTTCTCATAAAGTATTTTATTGTCTATCAAAATCTAGAGAAAAATTATTTTATAAAATGTTATGCAAAAATTTATGCAGACACTTACCAATCTAAATATATTCATTAACTGAGAATTTTTATATTATGCTTGAATTTATAAACACGTTTTGACTTCCTAAAGAGCAACAGTAAACTGAAAATTACAGTGAATTTTTATTTTTGAAGGATTTTATTTTAACGATAAATATAATATGATTACTGCAACCATAAAATGTTTTCTTCAAACATAATATGAATACTTCAACTATATGATGAGATGATTGCTTCAACCATTATTATGATTACTTCAATCATAAGGCAACTATAATATGATTGCTTCAATCATAATATGATTAATATTACTACAAATATTTGTAAAACAACTATAATATGACTTATTTAATCAAAATATGTTTGTTACAACTACTGGGTTATGAGCTTCTATGATATTCACAACCATAATATTATTGTAAGCAATATAATTTATAGTTGGTTAATTTTTTTTTTAAATATAGTTGTAGCAACCATAATTTATTACAACGTAGATATTTATTTCGATTAACTATAATATTTTAAAGACAAATATAATATATTTCTATCAACCCTGGTTATATTCCTCATTAAAATATCAAATGTTTGTTTCAACTATATCTAACATAATAAGTTTAAAGTAACCAAAATATGTTTATCGCAACCATTGGATAAACATATTATATTTCTTAGTATATGT
Source organism: Argyra leucocephala (assembly GCA_963942445.1). Classification (NCBI taxonomy): domain Eukaryota; kingdom Metazoa; phylum Arthropoda; class Insecta; order Diptera; family Dolichopodidae; genus Argyra; species Argyra leucocephala. Next base: position 81,159,756 of record OZ012678.1, read on the forward strand.
TTAACATAATAAGGTATCCAAATGGGACAAGCATATTCCAGATTTCAACGAACGAGTGTAGTTTATAAATTATTTTTGAGGGTATAGGGATCAGAAAATTGCTGTGAGCTTAATTTTTTTAAACCTAAGGCTTACAAAAAGCTTTAGAAATAACAGAAACAACAGTTGTGGCCCATATTCCCTTGGTTCCTTGTGCAAAATCAAATGTAGCCTACAAGGTATATTAAGTGCTATGAAGTATTTTAACGGAAAGCTTACAACTAATCAAATAAAATGTAACCCATAGCGGGAAAATATCTTGAGAAATACCAAGAGTTTAAAGTTTAGAATACTATGGAATGGTTTACCTTGTCAAAAACCTTAGAACATTAAAGAATATCGTACTTGATGGATTTTTTCAATTGCATTGAAAACTATGTGAGGAAATACTGTTAAAAAGTAGTGCCATTGAAAAAAACATGCTGATTTATCTGTCATAATGGCTTTGAAAATTTAGGGAAGTTAAATAATTTAGCAATAGATCTATAATTTTCAGCGCCAATTTTAGACCTTGATTTGAAAATAGAAATAGGGGTTGAATATTTCTAGGTCTTTTTTTCTACTCATTTTTACTTTTTTTTTAAAGGAACAAAATGATCAGTAATTTGGGTCTTGTCCAAATGTTTTAACACATCATTAGAGGTGTCACCTGTATAACCAAACATTTTCATTTTGATGTGAGGTTCTTGTAGTTAGCTTAAATGATTATGAATTCTGAACTCTTATAAAAAAAAAATGTTTACACTTAAATCAATGGATACAACTATTGATGATCTAATCATCTTATTAATTATTTATCAGTTCTTTTAAAATTGGTATTAGAACTAAAACTCTGATCAGTAATATTGATACTTAATGATCTGTTAAAGAAAAAATATGGAATCATTGTCAAGGGTTAAAATCAGAAAGCAAAACAATATTTACAATTTAAGAATTTTTTTGAATATTATGTAGTTTTTCTTTAGATTGGAATTTTCCGATTTAAATTTTCTTAAATTAGAATTTGAGAAAATGTTCTCTTTGATAACCTAAGAACTATGTTGTATATTATAGTGTTGATGAAGTATGATTAATTTTGTTGTTTGTTTAAAATAATTCAAAATGATTGATATATTGATTGTATAATTTTCGTATAAAAAAAAACAAAAAAAAAAAACCAAAACAAAAGTTAAAGGAGCATACAATGTAGCTAATCTAAAACATATCATTATTGTGTAAAAATATTTTTGTTATTTTCATAAAAATATGAAGTGTTAACTTATTATTTACTATAATGATTATTAGGTATCATCTGATATTTACTTCTTTGACAATTTAAATAATTGTTATCAATAAAAATATCACGATGATTTTTTGTACAAATGGAAAAGATTTAAAATTTAAATAACATGGGATAGTTAAATTATAATAGATCAGATATATTTGTTGTTTTTATATAAATTTCCTATATGGGTCCATTCAGCCGAATATTCTAAGATCAGAACAGTTTCTACCAGAATATAAGAATGATAATTTCAGTATAATTTTCGTGAACCTTCAAAAGAGAGAACATTTTATGTAGACTCTATCTATACGGTCACTTTTAGCACCTGGCAGTGTAAGAAAATTTGGGTAAAAATTTGTATGTACAATTTGGATACAGGTATAGCTTCAAAAATAACCTTCTATAGCTTGAAGGGTTATTCGGAATGTTGTAATGACCCAAAAAATGTTTGAAAGTGTAAGTTTGTTCTCAATCGTCAAGTAGTTGAAAGATCTTGAAAATTATTTGAATTTTGAAAGGTTTTTGTTTTCGGTTTTCGCTTATAAAGACGCAACCCTATAAGACAAATATAGAAATGAGAAGTTTAAAAGCTTTGTAAAGTTTGTTTTCAAAGTATTTTTAATCATTACTCTCTTCGTACCATAACTTCGATGAACAAAACCACAAATAACCACAATATTGCATTAGTACCGCTATATTAATAAAAGGACTGTTAAATGATATTTTATTAATAAAAATTATGTTGTATGTTGCTTCCGAAATATCGATATTTGCAATTAAATATTAAAAAACTATTAGTGAACGGAAACTGGACAGCAATTAAATTCCGTTTAAAGCTTTTACAACCATTTCATTGTAAAATATATAATAAAAACTTTACTACATTTTGGAATACCATTTTTACAATATAAATATACACGTATACATTTTAACTTTTAAATTATAATTTTGTGTTTTTTTTAATATAAAACGGTTAGAATCGCAATTTTAAAAATAAATGCTTTCACTGATAGGTCAATATCTAAAACTTTCTTATAGTTGTTGGCTATAATTTTTGGCCATATTTAAGAATTGTTTTTTTGTTCTTTTGCAACATATGCCTGCTCATAGGTGAGCTTTATCGACATTAATTAACACGGTGGGTGGCGCAATAGATAGAGCGCCTGTCTTTCATCCGAAAGGTTCCAGGTTCTATTGGTAAAAAAATGCTTTATTGGTTTCTCGACCTGCTCTAATATCCTTTGTCATTGGGATATAATAAATGGCCAAAATAATTGAGAGTATAATCTTGTAACAAGTTAAATAAAATAAAGCTATTCTATTTAAGAAGGCTTAGTTCCTGACAATAGTAGTAGTTTTCCACATTTAATGAGTTGATAAGTCAGTAATTTGACAAATAAATGCTCGAAAAACATTGTAAATATTGTAGTACAAACTTGCAGTACCGTACTTAATTAAGCACGAAAAAGTGATTCTACCTAAGTTACTGTAAAAGTGTAAAAAAAAAAAATTTAAGAAGGCTTAGTTTCTGACAATAGTGGTAGTTTTCCTATTTAATGAGTAGATAAGCCAGTAATTTGTTAATAAATATTCGAAATAGTGTTGATATTGTAGTATAAAAATGCAGCACCGTACTTAATTAAGCACGAAAAGGTTATTCTATCTAATTAACTGTCAAATAAAAAAATAATTGTTTTCTTTGATGTGTCGACTTATGTGTACAAGATATAGTCTAAATTTTTTTACTACACGCTATGCTCTTATTTTACGTTTCCGTTACGTATTTTAAATTTTTGGAGTAGTGTACAAAGTCAAAATCTTTTACTATACATTTTGGAATATGCTGCATTCTACATTTTACGGTTTAACTGCATTTTAGTCATTGCAATCTATATATATACAATTTACTCCCATGTCTTTTTGATGACATCATTCGCAAAATGTAAAGAAAATACATCTTATTATGTATATTGTGAAAAACATGTTTTCTGAAAAAAGAGGTACCTACATTTAAAGCTGTTTTTACACGACAATACGTTCCGAGTAAATCAGCCTATAGTCCATTATAAAAAGTGCAGATTGATTTCAAATATGAGAAATAAGCAATATAATGACAAAAAGTTATATGAATATAGCTAAGTTGGTATTTTATGGTGATATAGTTCTCTGTATGAAGAAATCAAGATATTAAGGTCCCGCTGAAATTTTCCAAAACGATCTTCATCTGCATCATGTTGAACAAAATGGCTACCTAACTTAATGGCCAGGTATTAGTTGAGCACTTGAAGTTGGATATTCTTGCTAATTCTCATTTTCACTAAATTTCTCGAGCCTGGAAATTTCAGGAATAAGTTCTATTATTTCATCTGCACCAAGAGGATTATCAAATAAAAATTCTTCAATATCGACAGACGATTGATTCTCAAATCCTTCTCCACTGATTTCACGTGCCATTGTTATGATGGTAGGCAAAGCAATAATATAATTAAAGGGGAAAACATAATTTTTTTCAACACATTCCGGCCAAATAGCTTTCCAGCATGAACTCGAGAGTTTTTGGTTTCAACTCAGCTAACGACAATTCAACTTGTTCGACATGATCCATAATTGAAATTTTTTTCCAAACATCCATTACGTACGTATCGAAATTTTTGTCTGATGTAATATATTCTGAATGTCGCAATTATACCTTGATCCAGGGGTTGAATCGAAGATGTGGTATTGTGTGGTAAAAAATTAAATAGCACATTTGAATGTTCTATGGTAGGATGACCAGGAATATTATCAAAAATCATAAGAACTTTAAACTCGGGGGCCTTGTCATTTATATAACGTTTAACTTCTGGCACAAAATATTTGTGGAACCAGTTATTAAAAATATCAATGGTCACCCAAGCATTTCTATTTGCCATCCCGTGAACTGGTTTGATTTAAACATTATTTATTTTCACTGAATCGTGGTGTTAAGCAATGGGTTCAATATGCTGTTTACAGAGGTGTTGGAACAAAGGAGAAGTGAACTGTGTTAAGCCCTCTGATCGTTTTTTGTGTTTTTGCTACGTAAGTCAAGTTCGGCATTTTTTTTACAAAAAATGCCAGTTTCTCCATCTTTAATTATTGTTGCAAGTTTTCGTGAATATTCTTTTGCAGCTAATTCATGTTTAACCTTTAATTTTTATGTTATGTAGAGATATTATTACGTTTAATAAACTTGGCTAGTCAACCATCACTTTCACAAAACTCTTATTTTTTACCGGATTCAGATGAACTAGCCGTTTGCATTTTTTAAATTTTACTTAAAATCTCAAAGCTGATTGCTTAATTGGTCGATGTTATCAAAAGTGTTCATGTTTTAAAAGAGGTAATAATAAAAATTTTTTTTTCGTTGAAATGATCTGAATAATACTAAATAATAATGGAACTGAATAATACAGAACAATATACAGTTCAGAAATGCGGACAATGATTTCACGTGTAGTTTGTTTTACGTTTTGGCAAAATTTTTTTTTTTTTAAGTCGAATTAAAAGTCGAATTTTCTTTGACTAATACATTGGTGTTTATTTCCTAAATAGCAATATTTACGGAACTTACTTACTTCCTACATCAGTGCTTGCGATTTCTAAGGATATATTAGTTCTTTGAACAAATAACACAACGAACCAAAAATAGAAGTAAAAACAACTTAGGAGGAAATATAATTTAAAAATAAACACGGACGGGAATTTTATAGAATCAGTAATTAAAATTTTTTGATATTGTCCGTATTTTTGATATTATTAGGTCTTTATGTAGTAGTACTGTCTTCATTGTTGCTTCGTTTTATAAAAAAAATTATAGGGAATATAAATGCATAACCTGGACACATAATACAATTTGTCACATCAATTCTTACCCAACATTTAAAATTATTTAATGGGGTTAGTGAGCAAATCCACAAACCGAAATCCAGAAATAAATATCCATACAAAATATTGACAAAAAACCCATAAAATTCTGGTAAGATTAATCCTGGGAAAAGTAGATATTCTCGGGTTTGTATCCAATAAAAATGTATCCATAAAAATGATTTTGGAAAAATAAGGCATTCAAAATGACGAATCCCCGCTGCGGTTTTGGCTGGTGAAATTTCGATACACTTCCGTCGATAAGTCAGAAATTTGATAAAATAAATTACTCCCAAATAAACAACGTAGTAAAAATATGTAGTAAAAAGTACCGTAGATAAACAAGGATAGTTTTTTTGTGAATTTGGGGACTGCGACTTAATGGCCTTTGTGTTTGTGAAAAGACAACGCTGAACATTTATATTCCCAACATTAAATTTTTTTTGTTTGTGTAAATATATGTTTATTTTATTACACATTTTTGACTATATTAGGCTGCGATTATTAGTAAAATGAGTACGTAAAATTTTGGATTTTCTAATCCAAGATTTTATTTTTGCAGAAAGTAATCAAGGTAGCACAACAGATACTTTGAAAAATATGGTTCAACCATTGTATTAAAATGTTTGGATTGCACTTTTAAACAAGATTGACAAGGACTGTTATAGATAGGTTAGTCAAAAAATTAAGCCTAAAAATTATATACTGTTACTGTATAGTTAAATTTATAATATTGAAAATGGTAATTGTATTGAAATGTTGAATTGTTGAAATATGATATTACTGGATTTCTGGGGATCGATATTTATGTAGATAAAATGAAATTATTTTTTAAGAACTTAATACATTTGCTTTGTAAAATATAGGTACATCTAAGTACATAGTTATTCTGAATCAATTAAATTTGAACTTTATTGAAATTTGATTGATCATTTCAATAGAAAAGGTTTTAATTTTGTGGCACATTCTAAACACGTAACACAATTTTTTTTTTGGTTAGACATTTTGCAAAAATTTCAAACTCGCTAAAAAATTCTTTATGTTTTTTTTTTATTTTGTAATTTTTCTAGTTCATCAAATTTCAACCATTTCACGAATTTTATTCTTTTGTTCTTTTTAAATTTTTCGTTTCCTTTTACTGTAATTTTCTAAACAATCTTTATTCTTTCCTGTTTTTGGCATTTATGACGGTTTTCTTTGCTTTGTTCCATTATGTTGGTAAATACAATTTATTTACATTTTATTATTATTATTCTTATTTTTTTTTTTTGTTTTCAGTTTTACTAAAATTATTTCAATTTGTTTTGTTTTTATTTTTGAAGCATTTTGTACTTTTTTTCTAAATATTTTTGGAAAGGAAAAGCGATACAATTTCCCACTTTCATGTTATAGAAATGAATTTAAGAAGGGGTTGTAAAATTTTGTTATTTTGTTTGTAATACATTTTTCTTAAAATATTTTTATCAAGTGATTATTGGTTGAGATGAGCTTCACAACATACATTGGTAAAAGCCCAATTAATTTGTACAGTAATCAATGTCAATTTACGATATACAAGTAGGATATCGTATGATATTATCATTGTCGACCTATAAAATATTCTGATAAGAAACAACAACAATGTTGTTGTAAAAACTACTTGATTTATTATTATTATTTTTTTTTCAGAAATATATATATATAGCTAATTCCCGAGGAGCATCAGCAACTACAGCCGTGTGTATTTCTTGATGGTGCAGCAATTGAGCCCTACGAATCCTATTCCGCCTATTTTTTTCGTTATAACCAATCCACGTTAGATCGACGAATGTTTTTTTTTCTAAATTTTTCAATCGAGTGTTCGTGAAATTAGTATAACATCAACATAATAATTTTTGTGTGGGAACGTTATCACTGTAATATTTTTCATGGAAGAAATAGTCATAGCAACAGCTTTCTGGTCGAAAGATTATTCAGATATTATATTAGTTTTTCACAAAGGAAATTGCTGTTATAATAATTACCGTAAAGGCAACAATTACCATTGAATTGTGCTTTTAAACTTGTGGGGTTTCGTTCTCTTGAGTTGATGGACATTGTTGCTGATATCAAGAACTGCTGCCATTTTTGAGTTCACATGAATTTGCAGTCGCTGCTCGTCTTTTACTGCATCTTTCTCAAACTCATTCGTGACTCTTTCCATGTGCAAGTTACGGTGGAGATCTTGGCTACGTATGTAACATGGTGCATTAACTATATACAACGAAGTACTTTATGTTAAATGTATTGGATGATTAACCGCAACTCTCCAATGTCAGTTATACCAAGCTCCTGATTTATGGACGAAACTAACTGTGGGTAGTAGCCTGAAGTTCAAATTTATATTTTTATTTTAAATTTAATTTCAGATAATTTACAATGCGAATTATGTATAAGAAATATTGCAGCGATTCACATCAAAACTACTACGATTAACAACTACTGGCGCAACATGGTTCGTCAATAAGTCATTGTGATCTACAGGTAGGAGTGATTAAAACGAAAAATAATAGCTCCAGCACCAAATACTAAATAAAACTAGTTAGCAAAAAGCTTGTTAGCTGTAAGTGTTGTGATTTGTCTTAAATGCCATAGCATTCTGCAGCTACCTAATATATATTAGGAGCAACCGTTATATTATATTGCGTAGCTACATATAAAAAATATCATAAAAACTTCTTAATGCCGCCTTCAAAAACAGATTGTATTCTTTCATAGGAAATTTAAAAAATTATTTATTATTGGCATAAAATTAAACTTTAAAAGTTTTCTTGATTGCGCTTGCAAAAAACATCGGTATAAAACTTAGCTTAAAGAATGAGTAGTGCATCTTATATTTATCTAATCTTATATTGAAATGGCGTAATGTTCAAAAATTTAAACTAAATGCTTTAATTTTGCAATTTAGTATATGCCAAACTGTATTGAGTCCACGGTGTACCTAGTCATTTTTGAGAAATATATACAATTTCAGACTTGATTTTTTCAGAAAGGGATCAAGAAAGAAGATAGTACTATATAAAGGTTAAACTTGTTTGATTTTATTGCTTGATAATATAAAAAATGTGGACAATATAAACAATTTTAGAAAATAAAGTCAAATACATGCAAAATGACTTACGGGTGGCTTTTTAATTAGTTGAGTTTTGTCTCATCACTAAATAATCGAAGATTGACCTTATGCAATACAAGACTTTAATAAAACGACTTAATCGATTAAATTGCAAACGACGCACTTGGTCATTGTTTGATATTTCCGACTAAACCTGTTTCATATCTTAATATTACATTTTGAAAACTCGTAATAGCAGTATATCCTAAAGGTGACATATCTAACTATTTATTTTAATTGTCAAAAAAAAAAACAAAAAAAAATATAAAAAAATTTTTTTTGTGTAACAAAGACAACAAATGTTGTACTCTCATTTTTCTGTTATTCGCGAAAAAAGCACGCAAACATTACTCTTATAGAGTCCTTCAACCTGCTTGGCAAGGCAACATGTTAGCAAACAAAAAAAAAATGTACAAAAAAAATTTAAATAAGTAAAAATAAAAAAATAATAAAACAAAAACAAACAAAAAATAAATAAAAACAAATAATAAATTCAACAGCAAACACAATAACCCGTTGTGTAGCAGCGCTTCCGTTTAAAAATGAGGCATACAATTGCACAAATAAAAGAACACTCGCTAAAGATTTCTAAAAATAAAAACAAATAAAACAAAAATAAAAAATAAAAGTGCCATCCAAATTTCCGCCCCCTAAATGTGAAACATTTATGAAACCATCTTATTTTCCCTCGTATTTTCCTTTGTTTTTTTGTTTTTCTCTTTTTATTAATTTTTATTTTTGTTTTTGTTTCTTCAGCTTCAATGTAATCCGTTAACGTTACAAAACACAAAAAAAAAATACCTTGTTAACATGAAAAAATGGTAAATATTTTTGTTGCAAAAAAAGACACCATGACAAACAACAGAAATTAAATATAGAAAGTGTCTTCAAATTAATATTTCGAAAAACCTGTAAAATTGTGGGGTCATATCAAATTCGATTTAGTTGATATTTTTTTTATCAAATAAACCATAATATAGAAATGATAAACATTTGAAATTTTATTAAAATACAGTCCCTATTTCAAATGTCCTTCCATCTTATGAGTAGTTTTGTAATGCAGTTGGTTTGCCTTTTATGGACATGTTACTTACCGGCTCGCTTTCGTGCTCATTTTGTCACATTTTGAGCGTTAAACTACACTGCAAAGCGATTCAAAACAATTCAAACTTTTTGAAAAGTGATGCAAGATCGACCCAATAATGCTAAAAAGTAGAGCTCTCATGACTCATATATATATTTCTTAACGAATCAAAGCGTTGGCAGGTGTAGAGATTTATACATTGCGTAGGATAGTGAACCTTATATTTTTTTTTTCAGAATTTTCCATTTGGCTCTACGTATATTTCTACTCTCGTTTTCACTGATTAATACCTTTCGTATAATATGGCGTTTAAACATGATGGTGATGCAACGTTTCCACTAACGCAGTTTGGTTATGTGTGGCCCAATTCAAAATACATAATCCAAAAATAGAAATATAGGTAGAATAGGAAAAAAACTAAAATTGGTTCACACTGCGAAAAATTGTTTAGAATATGACAATTCACTAGCAGGTATAGAATATTTACATTAACAAAAAAAATCTTATTGCATCGCTAATATCTAGTGATGGAGATTTTAAAGATGAAGTAGAAAGAAGTTTTGTTTTTGAGGTGTACGACCAATATGAGACAGTACAGTTACATATATAACTATTATAACAAGTCAAAAAAATTTACTATTGTTTATTATAGTTTAACTAGTTTTCAATTCGTGTATAACAACCTACTCTTAAGACTATTCAACTTTCAACCAACTAACTTCACCCAAAATAGAAAACTTACCAATTAATTTGAATTTCTAGAATTTTTAAATAATTTTTATTTGTTGAAATTCTGCGAAATAAATACAATAAAACTCATTTGTTACATCAGTACCTAATATTAAAATCAATTATACCGAGCTATATTTTCATTATTCTTTAAATTTTCCAGTAAGCAGCCTAAATTTTAATATGTAAAATTTTGAATGTAATTAATTTGTATATACTTTATGTAGATGTATAGGACATTAAAATCACTTTTGGGTGTTAAGTCACTTTTAAGATAGGATGTTAAGACATGAAAATAATATTTTATTTGTATGTCGTCATTCAGTTTGTTCTTTTAACAAAGATCCCAAACCCTCAATTATTATCAAAAATATTTTGATGAGTAAAAATTTTGAAAAATATTATGGGAAACAGGAAGTTTATTGAAGAAGAAAAATGTTGACAAAATTAATATAAAAATATTCGTAATTTTCAAAGAAAAAAATATATTATGTATGTATGTGTATAAATTTAGGAAAATCAGATGAAAGAGGATTTTAATGGGAATTTTGTATAATGGGGAAAATTATTTACTGGCAACAAAATATGGCAGCAGCTAATTTTTTTTTTTTTTTTTTTGTATTTATTTTGCAAATTGAGAATACATATTTATTTCTATATTATTCTTAATTTTAATTTCTTTGATTTGAACAATAAATTGTAGGTAGTTTGATTGATGTATATCTTGTTGGTATAGTGAGTGATACGCAATACATGTATGACGTATTTTGTATCGTCGTAACAAAGATAATGATGATATTTAAAATTTTGTTTGTTTCGCTTTCTTAGTATGTCCTCTTATTGTATATTTTCTTTGGAAACTAACTCATTCCCATTTTTAACACGTATTTTGTTAATTTCATTTCTTCAATTACTCAGATAAACAAAAATCAGTAAGTTAGTAATATTTATTCTACTTATATAAAAAAAATTATTTTACATTTTAATAGGTATGTACACATCGTTAATTTTTTTGTTCATTATCCATGGTGTCCTCTTTGACAATAAATTGTGTTTCAGACAACATTTAAAATTTCATAATTAACAAATTTAACTCTATGCTAGGTTTCATCAAAAGATTTTCTAAAGAATTCAACGATTCAATCACAAATCAGTTCTTACGTCCCTTGTTCGACCAAATATTGAATACAGTAAAGTTTGATCGCTTTAAGCTACATTATAAGAAAATAGAGAGCAAATCAAATTCTTCTTTAGGTTTCATTAAACGATGGTCTAAAGAATTTTCTGATCCCTACCTCACGAAACATCTTTATGTTACATATGTAAGGCCTACCCTTGAATATATTGAGTGACATTAATCGAATTGAGTCGGTTCAACGAAAGATTTTACGTTTCGCTTTGAGTAACATTTCGTGGAATGATCCATTGCGACTTCCACCTTATTCCTACCTTGTTAAACTCATTGACTTACAATCGTTTTATGATCGTCGGGTAATTTCAGATGTCTTTTTTATTCACCAGATCTTTTCAGGTTAGACGCTAGCCGCTGATACTTAAAATTATTTGGTTGAAAGATCCAATCGGAATAATCTCAGAATCGTTGAGTTTTTCAACATTCCCTTACACCCTACTGAATATGGTAGATTTGAGTCAATCACTAGAATGCTCCGTGAAGTAAATTCTAACTCTGGTTCTTTTGATCGACAACTAAGTGTTTTAACTGTTAAAAAACGATTACGTTTTAATGTACGTACAACTGACACTAACTAACAACTGTTGTTCTTTTTACCTTTGATACTTTCGGCCTAACTTTTGAAAGTATTTTTAATAAATATTCAGCTATTAACATACGTATTAACTTATGACTTTTACTCTTCTACTAACAGCATGTATCTTGTTTAGTTTATTTTTAAATTTTTCCAATGAAAGGTGGATGTGTTTTACTAACCCTGCTGAATGATGACTTATTGCACATTTAAATGAAGAAAGCCTTCGTCTAGTAATAGATGTCTGATGTGCTGCCTCCAATCATAAATCTGACAGTAAAAAAAATTATTAAAGTCATATCCAAAGAATTGAAGCTACATAAAAAAATTTTTTTGAGATTCGCGCTGCATAATTTTCAATGGTTAAATTCAGTTATTATGCCAGCTTATTCCAGTTATAATTGAGGAAGAGGTAGACCGTAGAAATATGGCACAGTTCAGTCCATACAGAAATAGAAAATAACAGCAGAACATGTAGTGAAATCAAACACATTGCGCAGAACAGAGTCGGATTGAAGAGCTTTGTTAAAGCCCAAGGCTCTCAAAGAGAGCGAAGCAGCAAAACAAAAAATAAATGTATCTATGTACACATATTACGATGTGTGTAATTTGTATTTTGAAACTTTTGTTCTTACAACTCATATGTTTAATTACTAGTGAATCCCCTGTGCAATTGCACAGAAGCAGATCTTTCAGGTACAATTTTATATAAAAAGAAATATTTGTTTTGGTATAATTCTAGTTGTTTTCTGAATCGCTTGATTCTTGAATATATATATAATGAAATTAAAGTATAATACCTAATACTTTATGACGAAATTAATACTAATTTCAATATAACTTGTCACAATAAAATCCCATTACTTTCAACGTAGTAGATTTATGTATTTTAATTCGTTTATAGTTAAAAACGTTTGTAGTCACAATTCTGTTATAGCAATTGTCAACAGTTTGTTTGAAAGAAAGTAATATTTTGCGAAAAGAATGCAAAAAAAAGATTTTCAGTTTTTGGTTATTTCAAAATATTTTTTTTTACCTTGTTTGTAGGAAATAATGGTCGTCGCAAAATATTTTTTCTAAGTATTTATTCAAAAGCTAACATTAGTAGCATTATAGGAATACAGTAAAAAAATAACATTACTACTGTTATTCTAGCAATTAAATTCTTATAACAACACTTTCACTCTATATATAGGATTACGCACATTTAGACTTATAAAACAACATTGCTGTAGCATTTGCTGAAAATCCTATTATAACAACTCCCGCAATTGCTATAAGAACATTCTTATAACAATATAAATCACATTATTCCCATCATTACATCTTTAGTGTTTATCGAAAGTCATATATGAGTCTTATGGCACTAATTTTGTTTTTATAATAATATATGAATATATGTTACGTGGGCTTTGTTGTATTAATTTTCTTAAAAAAATATTTTCAGTTAAAATTCTTTTCCACATACAAAGATCAACCAAAGTTTTCAAAATATTTAATTTCAGCATTCCGAAAAATTTAATTATTTTAAAAGTGAATGACTTTGATATGAAAAAAACTGTAAATTCTGAAAGTATAAATATTTTAATTGAAAGGCGGTATAGATATCAACGGTATATAATAACTTGGGAGGGAGATGTAGTATCGGCACAGGACTATATTTCAAGGATAGCTGGAATAGCTTTCCAAAAATATATATCTTTAGTGGACTTTAGGACATAGTATAAAAGAATAGTTAGGATAATATAAGTTTAATTAAGGTAGTTATAAGTTAGATATAAGTTATTTTTATTTTTTTATTTTTATTTATTTCCTTCAAATCTCAAAAGAGCTTGCAGCTCGTATAGAGTATATACAAAATATTATTAACATAAAAATTTAATAACTTAAGATTAATGCGGATAATTCGAACAATTTATTAAAAAGGAAAATTCATACAATTATCTAAAAAAAAAAAAATTAAATTTTCTATAAAAAAAATCTATTATCTTTAACAAAAATATTGATTTAGTGATTTAGCAAAAACAAAAGAAGACAAATTAAACATTCTGTTATACAGGGTGGTCCGGTTTAGAGCAAAAAGTTTTAAAGGGGTGATTCCTTGGAGTATCTTAGGAAAAAAATTGTTCTAGGAGAGTGGTCTATCTTTAAATTTACCTGGGCTACAGAGTGTTAAAGAAAATCGGATTAGAAAGATTTCAGAAGAAATTGAAACTAGAGCAACATCTTCTTGATAGTTTTTTTTAGAATTAATACACAACAACTAAATTTGCGTTTTCCGTAATTACAATCATAACTTGCTATGAAAACATTATATCAAGCTGCGATTCTAAAGTTTATTTTTGTAGTTTTAGTACGCTTAAATTGAAGGCAAATATTTCTAAAAAAAAATTTTTTTTTTCCTTATTTTATTTTCGACTTTTTAGTGAAAATATTTTTTTAATGAAAAATAATATATTTTCAAAGAACAACACATATAATCAAATGGCACTAAAATCACTCTAACGCAATTTGGTTATTATTGCTCATACTTCAAATGTATAATTATATTTTATATTACTGTAACAAATTTTATAAAAATATGTGTATTTTTAAACAATGTTTGGAGATTTTTGATTAGATACCTTTGAATTTTTTAATTTACGTATTAAAAAATTACGCACTTTATAAAAAGAAACCCTGTTAAATACAAAAAATATTTGACGTAAAATCGTAGATTTAAATCTGTGGAAAAGTCTGAAATGTAAACACTCATCCGACTTTATCTACGATAAAATTCGATTTTGTCCGACGTGTAAACGCTGCCTAAGCATAAATTGGCATATAAAAGTATAATATATACATGCATAAATCGAAATTAAACTTTTTTTACATGCGAGAAGAGTAATTTGTAACTGAGTGAAAGATAACTGATAGGTTCAAATTTTGTTTTCTTCCATAAATAATGTTTGCATTTTATTTTCAATTAAACTAAGCCATATGATTATGTATGTAACAAATGCAAGCCCTATATGACACATGTACGTACATTTACATATACTTAGTGAGAGAAAGAGAAATAATAAAAGAAAGAGATTAATAAAAGAAACCAAATTAAAAACACAAAAAAAAATATAATGAAAATGATGATAATAATTGAAATTGAATAATAATAGAAAATGATTGAAATATAATGATAATGATTTGTATTGCACACTATTTTGTATATATTCCTTTTTTGTTTTTCTTTTTTTGCTTCTTTACACCATAGAAATGTCAATAAATATAGTGAATTTAAAGAGAAACCAAATTTTAACTTTATCAAATATCCATATTCCATTATTAGTACAGACACATATGTAAATTTCACCTTAGTTGAATGCAAAGAATATCTATAATCTATATTACAAGAATATACACTCCCATTTTATGTAACCCTAATTTTTAAGAAATACCGAACCGAGCAAAATATCATTAGTTAAAAGAGTTAAAATTTACATTTACTTATCGTATGCCAAATTTATTATGAGAGAGAAAAGGTACAAAATAGATATTTGCTGTTTGCTTTATACTGTAAAATAATTTTGCGTTCTCATTATTCTCCTGTTTACGTTTCCTCCCATTATTTATATGAGGCAGGGTGGCAAAAAATGTTAGTTCTAATTTAGTTTGTTCCCTTATACGAGGATTAATTCTGATCTTTTATTATTTTAATATTTTCGTTTTAAACATTATTATTTTCGTATATACCTATTAAAAATATTAAATTATAATTACATTACAATAATATAAAATATTATTAATATTTTTGTCAGTAATAATTTGGAGTTACAAACATTATTATTTTTTGTTAATTATATTAGTAAATCTAAATATTTATTATATTTATTATATTGGTATACGATTATAAAATAATACTGAGGACAACATCTATTTACAAATCACAGAATTTAAAGAATATGATAACGCTGTTTTAGTTAGGTCTCCTAAAAATCTTATGCAGAGTTGATACAATTTAGAAAATAATATTGTTAAATATTTCAACGAAATTTTTGTCGAAAATTTTTTTCAAAATTATAAACTTTATTTATTTAATTTCAGCCAACTTTTTTTGTTACTCTCTTTTGTTTACTATATTTTTTCTTTTTCTTACACGTAAAATTCTTATTATCGTCTATTTCTGACAATGTTTATCAAATTTGCATATGAATTTGTGTGCAAACAAATGAATCCATACATGAGTTCATACTCTTTTTATGGATATACTTTGGTTAAATGGTTATTCAAATGGGTATTTTGTTGAATTGAAGCAAATTGAAACAAACATATAAAGTCCAAGGCAAGTTAATTAAGGCAAATATAAAAAATATCGCGAAAACCAATGTTCCCTGGAATTCATAAGGTAGAAGCACCTATACAAAATTTCAAAGAACAGTGTAGATCATTGAATAAATTCTGGTTTAATAGCAAAATATTAATAAATATGAATAATTTATCACTTATGTGTTCCAGTGAAATCACAATTTCGACAGCTCTAAATACTCCAGCAAAATAAGATTTCATTCCAAAATATTATTCAAAGTTCAAAATGTCTGATTGCACAGAATTTAAAAAAAAAATTAATGTAAAACTCTTTTATACCGAATGCCATTATATTGCTTCACTACATAGCTAGCTTTACCTAGTAAATAAAATTTTAAAATTTTCTACTTTTAAGAACAAAAACAAAAAAAACTTGTATAATAAATTCAAATAGTATAATTTAAATAGAAACAAGAAATTTAATTTTTAATTTAAATCCAAACAAAAATATTTGGATACAGTTTTAAAAGTTAAAAATAATAAAAACAAAGGAAGTAATGTCACATGGTTCCCTGTGCATTGAAACTTTCAAAAAATTTCGTAGTTTCGTTGGTTGCCATTTTTTTTTTTTTTTTAACTTCTATTTATGAGGAAATTGTGGAAAAATCTTCAAGTATTTTTGGCTCCTTAAAAATGAATGTATAGTATGCAAGCAAGATCCAAAAACAAAATAAAAATCTAAAATAACAGATAACATTTTACAGTTACAATTGAAATCAATACGCCTTTCAAGGCAGCATCAGCAGCACATTCATGTTATCATTTCCTTATTATTTTCAATAAACATTGAAAAGTTTTTTTTAACAAAAAACAAAAAAAAAGAAGCAAAACAAAAGGAATTTTTCGTACGAATTTCGTAAGAAAGTTCAAAGGTGATAAAAATATTGAATTTAGAAATTTAATAAAAAGTTTGACTGTTACACATTGCATTGCCACAATAGAATAAAAAATGAGGGAGAGAGTGAGAGTTGAAGAAAGTCAATTTTTTAAAGAAAATTTTTTATTTGTTCTTGGAAATCTCATTGGAAAAATTATACCATTTCAGATTTTAAGTAACTGAAAATAAAAGGATTCAGCAATTTAGGATGTGTATTATTATTATTGTAGATCCTTTTTAATTTCAATACAAAATAAATTTTTATAATTTTATATTCAAGAGAAGTATACTCTTATTGTATAACTTTTATTTTTCTTTACTGACCTTTAGAAAAACATTTTTTTTTTTATTTTTTCATCTTTTCTTTTGTTCTTTCAATTTATTTTTTTGCTAAAAATATGTAGAAAATCTGGATTGTATTATCTTCTATATTTTATTAAACTTCTCTGTTTAACTTGTAAATAACTTAAAAGTGTTTTATTGTACAAAGAAGTTTAAGTACAGAGTCGTTAAAAACGACAAAATCATCAATTAATATTGATGCTAATCAAATATGAGGACTTAAAAAAAGTCTTCACAAATTTGAAAAGTAAAACATCAACGGGAATAAATGGAATCCTAAACATCGTGCTTAAAAATTTACCAAACAGTATAATTCAGGGTTATTGTACAATATTTAATAACCTTTTAAACAATTGGTATTTTCCAGAAAAGTGGAAAATAGCTAAGGTCATTCCAATATTAAAACCGGGAAAGAATAAAACAGACCCAAAAAGCTTCAGACCTATAAATTTATTGCCCAACATAAGCAAAATATTCGAAACAATAGTTAATAAGAATGTATCTATAATTGTAAAACAAAATGATGTTATCCCAGAAAACCAATTTGACTTTAGGGAAAAACACTCAGCAATACATACAATTAATAAATTAACTTTGGAGATATATTGGGCCATTAATGAAAAGGAATCTATTGGGGCATGCCTCATAGATTTAAAAGAAGTCTTGAATTCTGTTTGGATTAATGAATTATTATATAAACTATTAAAATATTCCCTACAAACTTAGTAAAAATGATTAAAAAAATGATAAGCGGAAAACAATTTATAGTAGAAGATAGAAATTTAAGCACTAAAAAAGTCTTTAAAGTAGTAAATGGTTTACAAGCACCACTCTTATTTAATATTTATATCAGTGAGTTATTACAAAAGACAAATCAAAATCAGTCTCGAACAACAAGTTTAGCGTTTGGAGATGATCTTATTATTTACAATGTAAATAAATATGTATCAGAAATTCAAAAAAAACTTCAAAAAAATGTTAACGATATACAAAGTTATGTTGATTCTTGGAAGCTAAGAATAAACTATAGTAAATGTGAAGTTATCTTATTTAGAACATCTCTAGACAAAGCTAATAAAGATGTTAGGAAAAATTGAAGAAAGTTCCACACTAACCCTAAACCTCATAACTTATTTTGTCACGTAAATTCATATCATGAGCCTGGCAGGCTCACCTTATAATGTAATAGAAAAAAATAATTTTTAATAAATTTTCAATTTTTTATTTCAAATAATTAATTTTTAGATGTTTAAAAATAACAATATTAACAAAATAAACGCTACCGTTATGGAAATTGCAGTACGAGATGGTGGTAATTGCAGCTTTTTAGTACTAGGACGCTTTTTGATAAGAAAATTTACTAAACTTTCACCAAGAGTTCTTAGATTTCTAATTAAATTTCTTTTATTGGAATTTTTTTGTCCAAATAATGTTGATATCTATTTTTACTTGGAAGAAATTGGAATATAAGTTTTATTTCGAGGTAAAGTTCCTACAATCGTGAATCCATTAGATAAAAAACTTTTTGCAAGTTTTAACGTGGTGAAATAGTTATCCATTGTAATATTCCAAAATATGGTGTACACAAATTCTCCACTACATTTTGAGCAAGTGCTGGCTGCTCTGTTATTATCTTTCTTCCCAGTATATGGAATTCCTTTCAGTAGGTATGCCGTCTGAGAGTTACAAAGCCACCAAATTTTAATACCATACTTGTCAGGCTTTGATTGCATATGTTGGCATAAATTGTTTGTCTACGATAAGATTTTCTGAAGGTAGATATAATATTTTCCCAAATTCTTATGTATTGTTTCAAACACGTCTCTATTGGGGCTAATTTGTCAAATCTACGTCGATTACTCCTTGTGGTTGTTTCATCAAATCTAATAAAACGTAAAATTTTGCCAAAGCGGTTTACACCTATGGTATAGCTTTAAATATAATTGAACCATAGGCTCCTAAAACGATTGATAACTTTAGTTATTTGATTTCGAAGAAGACGTGCAATTGCGACAAATGGTCTCCTGCGCAAAAAATTAATTTAAACAAAGCGTTATGGTCTTTGAACCCATTTTTTACCATCTTTTGAAAAAAATTCTCCATGAGAAATTATAATTTCACCGCTATTATCAGAATCATAAGTTAATTCATCTTCTGCTTCTGAACCTTTAGATAAATGATCCTCTTCAGAGTCAATTGACACATCATCGAATTCTATGTCGTTAGTCACTTTATCATCATTTATTCATGTCAAAACTTGCATTATTGGAAAATTATTATGAAATATTATATGAGAGCCTCTCAGGCTCATGTTATGAATTTAAGTGGTATTTTTTTTAAGAAAAAAAAAAAATATGTATTTTTGTAATTGTAATATGTAAATATTGACCTAAATGAAGATTAGAAAGAAGAATCATTACAATATTACGAAAAATTTAGAAAACACGTAGTTTTGAAAAAAAAAATTAGCCTGATAGGCTCATGTTATGAGCTTTAGGGTTAAAACAAGAAACAACATAAAACTTACAAATCAAAAATCAGTAAAATATTTAGGAGTGTATTTAACAAATAATTTAAATTATAGATACCACATAATAAAACGACTAGAAAATGCACGTAAAGCCTTTATGGCATAAAAATAGCTCATTTATGCTAAAAGAATTACAAATAGAGTAAAAATCATTGGTACTGATAAGACCAATTCTGATATATGCCTGACCAATATGGTACAATATTAGTCCATCATGTATGGAATTATTAGCAAGCAAATTATACAAGAAAATTTAGAAAAACTGAAACAGAATATAACCATTATCTATCTAACAAATCCCTGTATGAATGTAGCAAAATAAGCAAAATAGACCAATTTATAGTAAAATTAACAAGACAACATTACTCTAGAGTAGATTTAGTTACAGAAAATAGTTTGATTGCTCACACAATTTACCCAGATAATAGATACATAATAAAAACAATGAGCTAGGGTGATATACCACCTGAAGGATGGATATACCTAGACAAAAATAAATTTATACAAAACGATGACAATCTACCCATAATATACCATGTATTTAGGAGATCAACTAACAAAAAAAAGAATATGAATCAAACAAAAAATACGAAAATAGTCCAGAAATATTTAGATACGATATAGGTACATAACAAAAATAGACTCAAAATATACAAAAAATAGTGGCAAAGTGGCAATGGCAAGAACAAAATTAAATAGTGATAGTATCAAGAAATGTAGTTTGTAAGTTAGATTAAGTAGTTTTAGTATTAGTGTTAAGTAGGATTTTTAAGATACAAAAGTGTAAAGTAAATTGATTTTTTATAGTTAAAAAATTTAGAGTTAAAAACTAAGAAAAAGATGCATAAGTAAATAACTTAGAGATAATTAAATAACTTAGAGCGCCCTAATGAAGGGTCAGCAAGATACAAAGCTGAAATAATTATAATTTTGTTTAAGGGATTTTGCCAAAAAAGAATTAAAATATAACTGATGAAGAATAAAACACATTTAAATAAAAAAAAAAAAAGATATATTTATGCTAATTCTGATCAATGTGTGAAATGACGCGAAATTGTTTTGACACTAACCTGATGATGTCATTTGAAGAACGAACATCAATTCACAAAAACCACTGCTGAACTTTGCTTTTTTTCACATTAGTTCCAACTAGCATTTCTATTATTAAATTGATTTTATTTGCACATAATTACGAGTATTGTAGCCTGCCTACAGAAATATGTCCATTATAGAACAAGTAATAATGAACTTAAATAAATTCCCTGGACGTTGCTGTTACAATCGAAATGCTTTAGTTTTAGCCTTGTAATAATGAATCAACCAACAGAATACGCTGTGTGGTATAGTAGTAACATTACTTGGCTTTTAATGTCGTAGGTTCGTTTCCCGTTTAGTCCAATTCGTTTCCCGTTTAGTCCAAAGATCGTTGAGATAAAATAAAAGACAAACAATAATTGAAAATTTTTATTTTACTCTCAATTATTGTTTGTCTTTTATTTTATCTCAATGACCTAAGTGGACTAAACGCCAATTTAAATAAAATGGAATTAAGCTATTTAAGAAAGCTTAGTTTCTGACAATAGTCGCAGTTTTCCACATTTAATGATTTATAAGCTAGTAATTAGATAACTAAATACTCGAAAAGCATTGTTATAAGATATGTAGTAAATATTTGTACCTAGTACCATACTAAAGTACGAAAAGACAATATTAGATAAGTTATTGTCAAGAATTAAAAAAAAAAGAACATTAATTCATCTAATAATCTAAAAGGTTTTCTACTTTGATTTCCTTTACATCCAAAGAGTATATTATAAAATTAAGCTTCGTATAGTGGTAAGCACATACTCAGCAGAAATCAAAGTACTGCTTCCTCCTCTTAAACAATTTCAACGCGAAACAAGGGAGCCACAAATGCTCACCCCTACACTGTGGAAATCCCAAGATGGCATAAAATAGATTATAGAAGTTCGTTCACATAGTTCGCACTTCAAAAATGTGGGTCATATTCTTTCTGATATGTTTCCACATTAAATTTGTAACTTATTGTAAAGGTTTAAGGAAGATATTAATACCTTTATTCTTCAACTTCCTAATATCAATCTCACTTTTTTCTTCCTAATTTATCCTATCCCAACTAAGCGGTATAAGAGTGCTCAAGGTATTTTTCTAACGCTTTGGCTAAAAAAAAACTGAGTTCTTGCTAAAGGTAATAAATAACGAAAAATTGACCTGGAGGATTGAAAAAAGAGCTTTACCATTAAATGCACAAAGTTCACACTCTATATGTATTTCCGAAGAGTCTTACTTATAAGTATATTGTCAGGTTAATGCTTAGTGGAAGCATATCAGACGTATATTAATAGCCCACGTAACAATTTTATTGCTATAAGACTCTGGCGCATTCTTATAACACTATTATAAACACTCTTATAGCAGTATTGGTGTTAATTTGAGAGCTCCGCAATTGTTGCGAAAGGTTATAAATACGTTATAGCACTAAAATGGAGAATCTTATAAGGCACCGGAGCAAGGGTTGTAATATTGTTATAGGATTAGTATACATGCATTAGTATACATGTATTAGTGTATATGTTTTTATTTTGAAATGATATTTATTTTTTATTTATTTATTTTTATTTGCCTTAATTTTACTTAAACTTAATTACTTAAAAATAGAGTTTTATGTATAGTGTTATAGGAAATCCTTTTCATCTACAATATTTATATTAGGTCAGCAATTAAGCTACAATAGTTATATTTTGTCTAATTTTTATTTTGAGTTAAGGAAAAATGCCAAAAAACCTTATAATAAATTTTTTTGTGTTGATTTTGTGATTTTATATTGTTTTCTTTTTTTTTTTTTTTGTTTTTTTTTGAAATGATATTCATTTGAAATAAATTATGCGAGAGTGAGAAAGGTATTACTTTTTATTTTAAAATAATAATTTGATGGAGTTCATATTTATTTCATGAGAAAGGGACATATATATTAATTACATATTTTTATATTTGTATGTAAATGATTTATATCAAATATAAAAAATGTCTTATTAATAAATAATATTTTGCGGTTAAAAATAATAGTATTAATATTTATAATTATTGCGACCAAAATACAAAATTTGGCTGGGAATGAAATTTCATTGACATATTTATTGTAAGAACACTTCGAACAAATACATTGCCCTTCAAAAATAACCATTTTTTAAATAAATAAAAGAAAATATATTTTTAAATTGCATCTTCAAAATATTTAATAATGTATGTTAATTAATGCATAACTACTGCTATTCTAGCAATTTCATTCTTATAACAACACTTTAACTCTTGATATAAGATAGAGTTACAACACTTTTAGACTTATAACAACATTGCTGTATCATTTGCTGAAAATCCCATTATAACAACTCCCGAAATTGCTATAAGAACATTCTTATAGCAATATTAATCACATTATTCCCATGAACATATCATTATAACACCTTTAGTGCTTATTGGGAGTCATATAGAAGTTTTATAGCACTAATTTTGTTTTTATAACAATAAAATATTACGTGGGAGATGTTATTTTTATTATTAATAAATCTTGCTATATTTTTTTTATATATTTTTTTTATTTCATACAATTCAAAACCTATGGGATGAACATTCTAACTGCTCTTGCATAAAGATTTACAATTGGCAAATGCATTGATTGTGCAATATATCAGCATATCAGTAGGGTTATTAAAGCACCGCCACGAGAAAAAATTTTTAGTAAAATAAGTAAAACAAAATAATTCAGATACTTACTTAGGACGGAAGTAATAATTGAACAAATAAATTCACGAACCGAAATATACAAAATGTTCAAGCTCCAAAAAACCAAATTGAATATGTATATAAGACCTTTTATGATTGGGGAATTAAACAAGCGTAAATCTGGTTAGTTAGAGCAGAAGAAGAGCCTGAAATGATAATGTGTTCTGAATAAATAAACAAAGACTATTTAAGCCTTCCACCAAGCAGCAACAAATCATCAAAACGTCGAAACAACAGTTGAAAAGTAGTCAATCCCAATTAATATTTATAGTTTAATTTAATTATATTCTGGGATATCATATAGCTTAGAACAATTTTTGATTTTATTCATATTATATAATTTTGAGCCACACTGTACAAAGTATTCCCAAATACATATAGTATATAGGGACGAACCAGAGAAGCACCTACAAAATGGAAGAGAAAATTTTTAAATAAAAATTATGATTGTAATGCTGCACATACGTTCTTCTTGTGTCAACTACATAAGTAAGTTTTAAATAGGATAATGATAAAAGTTTCAAAATTACGACTGAAAAAAGTGGTAATTTATTTATTTTGCAAAGTGATAAAAATATTTCAAAAGATGTAAAATAGTTGAATTTGCCTCTTAAAGTACAAAATCGAATTTACAGTTATTTGAAGAAGGTACAGTATAGTCGAATATTTGTGTGAATGCTGAAAAAATTATGGAATGCTAATGATTTGGTATATTAATTATCCGATCTTACTAAAACGCATTAGTAGATAATTATATTGTTGGAATTACCTGATAATTGTTGATTTGAATTTGATTAGTTGCAAAAAATAAAGATTCAAAATAAAATCATATGTGAGTTATAAAAACTAAATAAAATGTTCACATACAAACAAATGAATAAGGGAAGTTCGTCTTCGGTTATTTTTCTTTGAAATCGAGTTAGTCCAGCCTTTACTTTACTAAACTACTCTAAATGGGCCATTTTCTTGCAGGAATTTAAATACGAGATCAGGTCCTAAAATGAAACATGTAGATGCACTAAGCCAAATGTCCTGCCTACTGTTGTCTGATCCACCAAAAACGTTGGATCAGAACCAGTAGTAAAAAAACCCGGAGACTACGCAACAATTTTTGGAAGACCCAAAACAATTATTTCGGACAGGGGAACAGCGTTCACGTTTGCTCTTTTCAAAAACTATTTCGAAAAAGAAAATATTCAACACTTAGTAATAGCAACAGGCGGACCGCGAGGTCAAGTAGAATGGATACACAAAACATTAGTCGCGCTGCTAACAAAACTGTATCATAAAAAACTATGAATTGGTATAAGCACGTGGACACAGTTCAACAAATTATTAAGAATACACCTCCCAGAAGTACAAAAGCAAGCCCTTTCAAAATATTAACCAGTATGGAAATGAGAATTTAAAAAAAAACAGAATTGCGTAACCTTTTACAAGGATCATAAAATCGAAGAAATCAATGAAGAGCGTGAAAAAGTTTGCGAAGCACAAGCAAACATCCTAAAGATATAACAAGAGAACAAAAAAACATTCGACAAGAATAGGAAAATAGAGAATGTTTATAACATAGATGCTTTAATAGCCATCAGGCGGGCACAGTTTGGGTCTGAGTTAAAGCTGAAACCCAAATGCTTATGACCATATAAAGTCACAGGTAAACAAAATCATGGGAGGTACGAAGTAGAAAAGGTGGGAGACCACAAAGGGTCAGGGCGAACCAGGATAGTATGTGAAATGATGGGACCCGTTATTCGAGGCGAATAACACTTCAGGACGGCCGAATGTGGGATATAAACGTACCACTAGAAGGTGACACACACAGTAGTAATAGTTGTAGTTGTTAGTAATAGTTGTAGCAGTAGTAATAGTAGTAGTAAAGACAATGGGCAGAGGTTGAGAAGAGAATTTTGCATACTTTCATTAAAGCGATAAAATCAAGTATAAAATAAATTGAAAATCAAAAGAATAAATATAGAACTAGATAAATTTAATTGAAGAAATATAAAAATATAAAATGAAATAAAAGTGAACTGTAGGTGGAATCCTACATACGTATTTCGGAGAGAAACTGATTAATTTTCCTATTCAAATAGTATTTTTAAGTATTGTGTTCATATGTAAACAATTTAAAAATACCTTATCCCAGCCAACAGAACGTGGGAAGTAGATTACAGATATTAGTTAGATTATAATATGTTAGCTAAGGTTGAGTTCTGATCATATTGTCATCGTAGTCGCAAATTCACTTATTCCCGTAACAATGAATTTGTGTACCTGAATCCCTAAGAATGTCTGAGTTTTTAGTTATAGTATATTTGGTAATTCCCATTTGATGCGGAATGAAATGCTGTTTATAGATGGCGAAATCTGCAACAATCGAAATCCTCAAATTCACAAAACAGGTGTTTAGTAGATTCTTTGTATACTTCAAATATTTTGCACAATATACATTTTTTTTTACCTGGAGAGCTGGTATGAGCATTTTAGGTTGACAATTAATTGGTATGTTGGCCCAGAAATCCTTAGCTTTTTACTTTAGCTATATTTTGATCAGCAAAATAATATACTTTTTCTGTTCTACCTAGTGTCGTTTATAATAGAATTTTACCTCTCATAGTATTTAAGCTCAAGTTTTTACACCGTTGATTTGTCACATTATAAAGAAATGTACTTGTTGCATGACGTTTTCAAATAAAAATTATCTTAGTTAATTATGTCGTCAAGCTACTAAAATTTAATGTACTTTACGAGTTCTCTACACCATTGACATTTTTTGAATTATTCATCTACCCCTAATAATTCTGATATATAAAAGATTTTACCAGAACTCTTGCACATAGAATTTAAAGGTTAATAAAAATTTGAAACAATTTAATTATCGTATAACTTTTACCATTATGTAGACTACATTTAAATAATGTTGAATTAACAGGATACTTAAAAGTTGAGGAGGAAGTAGAATTGTGCAATATAAAAGTGCACTTAACATTTTTTAAAAGCTTTTTATCCTTTTTTTTTGTTTCTAATTTATTTTTATTAGAATAATTTCAATTAAAGAATTCATATTGAAATAAAATTTAATGATTTCTAAACTATAAATTTTAAAAATTAATTAATTTAAATTAAAATTTCTATATTTAACTGTTCTTTATAGTTATATTTTCTCATATTTTCTTATAAAAAACAATAAGAAAAATATTCATTGTAAATAAAACCAATATTTTATCCTTGTTAAGTCCTTTAGAATATAATATTTTAAATAAATTAGCTATAATTTTCCACTTCATAAAACACAATATATGAAGAAATACAAACTTACCATAAAACATTCAGAAGCAAAGCAATAGAATGAACATTGCAAACCGAAATTAATTTCACAAATAAATCAGTAGAACCAATAATGAGGTGACCGCAAGCAAAACATAATAGACCAACTTGCAAACCATCCAAAAGACAGAACACCGTGCGAACAATACTAGCAAATGCATGAACAAATTAAACAAGGACATTTTAACGCGATACACATATACATCAAAAGACGAAGCCGGAGTAGGTATATAGCAATAATTAAAGATCAAAACATTCTGACAACAGCAGCCATGGACCAGGCCTGCTCCGTCTACACAATCGAAGTGACAGCACTTTACGAATCGACAATACTAGCTGAGAAAAATGAGCACGATAGAATCAATAAACACATCGATAACACATAATAACAACTACAAGGGACATAATAATTAAAACCAAAATCAAAATAGCGTGTTTCAAGTACAGGTACTATTATTATTATTTTTAATTCATTTCTTTATATCTATTTAATTAACTTAATTTTTGTCGTATCTATCAAATTTAAAATTTATTTTTCATTCACAAACCTTTGAGTTGAATTTCGTTTATTTATATACATATATATTTTAAAAAATAGCTATGTCATACATTTTTATATTATAATAGAAAAGTTTGTACTGCTGTAAGTAATTATTTAAAAATAGAATATGGGAGTACTAATTTTGGGTTGTACTTCCAAGATCAATTAAAATGAAAGTAGAGAGTATTATTTTTAGAAAAAGGGCTTTGAAAAGTGTTATTTATGTTGAATATTCACTTGTTATTAAATAAATTAATTCCAGCAAATTTCTTTATTTTATTAATTTATTTTTATATTCCAAAAACAATTGAATAATAAATAAAATATTTATTGATTTTCAGAAAAAAATTATAAAGATTATATTGAAAAAAATTATGAAAAAAACATAATTGAATTCCAAAAATCAAATTGTTATTATTAACTTTGAATTAAAATAGTCTTATTTTTTGCTTTATAAAAAATAATATATTTTGAATTGTCCTTTCGAAAATCGTTTTGCCTCGCTTTTCTTTATAAAATACAGATTTTATGCGATCGAATATCAATGAAAGATTAATTGGCTTCAGAGATGCAAACTAATGCATCATTTGTGCAATGTATTATATAGGCATTCCAATTATTTTGAAAATAGATATCAATTTTATCAATGTCTTCATCAAAAAGCAAAATAATTTTTATTATAATAAAATGGCTTCATGCATTTTATTTACTAAAAAAATAATAAACTTTGAGGGATTCTGAACTAAATGTTGTACCAGCGTAAAACCAAAATGACTGTATCTCAAAGATAGTTAGTGTTTCCAGCTTTACAAAAATAATATGTATTCTTATATAGGCGCATCTTATCCGTTAAGGACAAAAAGGAGATTTGAAAGCATCCTGTTCTTTTAAGATGGATTTCCACATGCGCCGTTTTTAACCATCTATTAGATATATCTACGAGTATATTATTCATTACATATATATTATTATTTACATATTTATTTGGATGAAATTTTCCGGTGTATTAATGGAATAAAGAGGAATAAAGACCTATAACTGCCTAACTGCTTTTTTTAAAACTCATGACCGACTTGGGCAGCTGCCATGAAATTGGCAGCACCTTTTTACAACTATTTCAAGAACCAAATAGAGCTGAAAATATACTACATACAACATATGCATGCTTTATCGTTTTCCAATAATCGGAATGGTTCGGATAGTTGCCGCACAGCTCCCATCACCGATCAGGAATATTTCGAAAACGAAAGATATCATAAAACTGAAATTTGGAATTCAGGTATCCCAATAATTCCAAGTGATATGACATTTCAAATCAAAAGGCTTCAACATCCATTAAGCTTGGCTTTTGCTATCATAATAAATAAATCACAATGTGTACAGAAATATCGTATATCAACAAGCGCTACAATAAATTTAATATTAATGAAAGAACAATAAAAATAATTAATTAACAACATTTTATAAATAATTATTTATATTTAAATATTAAATTTAAATTTATTTTTTATTTTAAACAACAAATTGTACAAATTTGAAATATTAATTTCAATTTTTTCATAAAATTAAATGGATGAATTAGATTAAATTTATGTCAAAAAATTATTTTAAATTATATGTATTTATATTAGGGCCCAACTCAGCTAGTATACTATTCGGTAAGACATTCTAATAAGATAACGTTCAGATGAATATTTTAGGGTCCATTGATTTGAGGTTATTGAGCCACATTTTCCATATCAGATTTACCTTTAATTACATTTTTTTTAAAATGAATAATAAAATTACTTCTATTTGTAGACCTTTCCAGATATTGAGAATGTCTAAAATCTGGAGAAATTTGGTTATTTAATAAAGTTAGGAGTTCAAATTCAAACTCTTATATATTTTCAGCAACATCAGGTTTTCCTCAAGATACCCGGACCATTATTATTTTTACTTTACACGAATGATGTCCAAATCGGACTAAAAAATTCAATTTTATCATTTGTTGATGACTCTAATTATATTTAACTATTCAAAGTTATGAAGATTGCATCTCATTACAGCAGGATATCTAAAATTTCTATTCCTGATGTTGAGTTAAATGGATTTGAGTTAAATATTAAAAAATGTTAACTTATGATTTTCCACAAATCTTCTAATATAACTAAATTTAACTGTAAAATTAACCGTTGTAAATCGGGGTAAATTAATCAAAGATTTAGGAATTATTCTAGATAAAAATTTCACTTTAAATCCACATATAGATTATATAGTATCTAAAGCTTTCTCCATTCTTGGCTTCATAATTCTCAAACATTTTCTGATCCATTCACTTTAAATCTTTGTACAAATCTTTGGTACGACCTCCCACTTGGATGCCATCTTATGACAAGCATATTAAAGGAATTGAGTCTATTCAAAAGAATATGATAAAATTCTGTAAAATTCGTAATTTTAATTGGCAACAAAATATTAAAAGTTACAAATCGAAATGTCAACTAATTGATATTTCTACATTGGAGGTAAGAAGAAATGTAGCGGCAGTAATGTTTTGCTATGATATACCTTGTCAAGTAAAATAATTTGCCCTCAAATTTTGAACCATTTTAACATATATGCACCAGCACGAGAGATCCGTTCTCGAAGATTTCTGCACCTAGATGCACACAGAACAAACTATGGTTTTTCAGAAACGATAGTCATATCTCAAAAATTATTTAATTCTTATTTCTCTGTTATCGATTTTAATGATGTAAGAGAAATTGTTAGAAGAAAAGTCGCCATATTTTTAAATAACTTATAATTTATTATTTAGTTTACCGATATTCATTAGGTATTAGTTGTTTTTAACATTAAATAATATTTTTATGTTCATTTTTTACTTTACTAATTATTTTTAATCATTTTAAAATGTTTATTTTTAAATTAAGTAGGTATGTATTTGTAATGAACTGTAGTTTCTAAGTAATATCTGTAAGGATTAATTTCCCAGTAGATAAATAAATAAATAAATAAAAAAAAATAAAAAAAGACATGAAAGATTGTTTTGTTTTTTTTTTTTCAAAAACTTTTAATTTTGAACTACCATAATATCTCCATAACGGCAGCACCTATCATTACCAAGAAACGATAAAATATTTTTCACATATATGAATATCTAGAAGATTAATAGATATAACGGTTTATATACAAAAACATTAAAATAACAAGGATGCTTTAAAATGTGCTGTTCGTCCTCAAGGATAAGATGCGCCATTGAAGACATATATTTTTGGAAAGCTGGAAATACCAAAAGTATCTTTGAGATATATAGTCATTTTGTTCCACCTTAGTACAACATTTATTTCAGAAGAGCCAAATTGCAGAACCTAGAAACAATTGAGAAATTAATCAGTGAAACACATTGACTATGTCTTGTAGTTTCAATTCGAACATTCTTCACCTAAATTTGTAATATTGCACAATTCAATTAAGCATCACTTTTTACAATTTTTATTTTCATAAAGCTTTTGGGTTGAGTTGTTTTCATAAGATTATTGATCTGTAAAAAATTGACATTATCAATATTCCATTAAATATAATTGAACGTAATTTAATTATTAAATATCTTCTAACATTCTCAATATGAATACTACCTTCATAAATCGTTAAGTATGTTTGAAAAATTCTTGAATTTTTTAAATTATTTCTAAGGTTGAATATAATTTTCTATAAATATTATTTAAAATTATATATATATATAAACATCCACATTGTTAACCTAGTTTAACCTAGAACTAATAATATATAAAATTAAAAAAAAAAAGATAATTAAAGTACTTAACCCAAATACCCATCAATAACTAAAACGCTAAAACTAAATGAATTTTTGTGTCTAAATGAGTTTTAAGCAGGTAGGTATTAATGTTTTCACTTACGCAGGAGTGTCGGGTGTGAAGATTTTATCTTAATTTTCATTTTCTTTTTTCATAAAATGATTTACAATTTAAATTATTTAAAAACATTTTTTTTCCCTCATTTCCAAAAATTCAAAAATTTGTGAGTTAAATATTTACTAAAGACAAAATATTTACCCCACCCCCCACACAAAAATCTTCGCAATTTACTCTTTCTATATTATATTCGAGGAGCATATTTTAAGTGATTTTTCTTTTTTTTTATATATATAAAAATTATGTACCTAAACAAATGTTAACTCGAGAAATAAATCAAACATGGACTTGTACAAACACTTATTACACATAAAACCAGAATTGTTTGAAAAAAAAAAAAAAAAATTAAAACATAAAAATAAATATTTAGATACTTAACAGTATAGAATAAAAATTTCCGTTAATATTTAACTAAATTTTATACATTATACTACCACTATATACTTTACCTACTCTTCAATATTTTTGGAATATTTTGCTTTACTTTGCTTCAAGTGGAACTAAAGAACAACACTTAACATGGTGGTATTTTCCTTAAAATATTATTCCAGTAATTCAAATCTAGAATACCTTTTGTATCTTGTAGTACGTCAATAATTTTCATTTAGGTAAAGTATGTATATATTAACTTTGAATCCTTGAAAAAAAAAAATTTAAGGACTTGATAAAGAATTTTGCTTTTAGAAATTTTAAAGTAATATTATGGAATTTAAAAATAAAAATAACATCTAAATCTAGGTAGTCCATAATAAATTTGAAATACGAATGTTAAAAACTAGAGTAAAATTAATGCAGAAATTCGGGAATTCCTTCAAGGAATTTGCATATTTTTGTTTGTCTTGATTTTATAAAAGAATAAATATACATATACTATGAAATAATATTGTTATTAGAATACGATAAGAGTATATATTACTCACAATTTAATTCTATATAGCTTATACCAGACTAATTCTACATATATGTATTAATTCATTTCACCGGAAAATGTGAGTTGTGATTTTAGAATTCAATCTCTAAAAAAATATACTTTTAATATTGTATTCCTTAGTACATTTCTAGAAAAAAAAATTGTGTGATTCTTCCTTCTTTCATTACCTCAATATTCTCAACGGAGCTGATGATACTGTGGTGATTATATTCTTTATTTAAATGTGTCAAATACCTTTGATTTAGATATTTAGCTCGATATCAAAAACTATGAAAAAGTGAATAGAAATAAGAGTCTTCATATAAAATTCACATTGAACAGAGAAACATGTCCACCTATATTCCTTAACGGTATATAGAAATACCTTAATCTAATGTAGTGAAAAACTTAGGAATTCATCTCGGTAGAAGAAGTACCTGGATGAAGCACATAGAAACGAAAAAAAAATGCATCTTAAACTAAGAATGATCTCTTTGTACTGGTCAATTGGAAGCAAATCAATGTTGAGCTTAGAATTGAAAGTCCTCATCATCTACCAAATCACCATATAATGAGCCAATATGGTCTTATGGATGCCAAATCCTGCAAAACATGTTCAAAAGTAAGACTATTTAAGTCATTGTGAAGCTTTCTTCTCACCTTTGGAACTTCTTAATATCTATAAAACATTTATACGACCCAAGATAGAATTCAATGCTAACTTTTGTGCTGGCGCTTCCATTTCAGCCTTAGGTTACTAGCTAGTTATAATCTCCAGAGTTTCAAGTCAAACATTAACCGTTTTTTGCTTACACTACCTATTATTTTCTACCTCACTTTCCATCATTCCAGCCAAGCGGTGCGTAAGTATTACAAGTTTATCCTTATATGATAGGCGCCGACTGTTTATAAAAAAAAAAAAATTTTTGGAGATATTTTTTTTTTTTTTTTTTTTTTTTTTACACTCTACAGTAACTTAGGTAGACTCACCTTTTCGTGCTTAATTAAGTACGGTACTGCAATTTTACACTACATTCTACAATATTTCGAGTATTTATTTAACAAATTACTGGCTTATCAACTCATTAAATGTGGAAAGCTATTGCTATTGTCAGGAACTAAGCCTTCTTAAATAGAACTGCTTTATTTTATTTAATTTGTTACCAGATTATACTCTCAATTATTTTTTGCCATTCATTATATCCCAATTACAAAGATTTCAGTTGAAAACAATGAGAATGATTACTAATGCTTCATGGTATATTAAAAATGTCAACCTTAATAAGGACCTAAACTTACTTACGGTAAAAGAAGTTATTGAATTATAGAGAAACAAAAAATTACGCCACAAATAGAACACCCGAAGCTGCTAGCACATAATTTTACAAATCTGCAATAATAGTAGAACATAAAAGTGTTCTGTCTACTGTCTGGCCAGACAAATATTGTAAACAAATGTAATATGGAACGAGTTTAGGCCAATATTCATTGGAAGTTAAATTACTATAAGAAAGATCAAAAATAGCTTAACTGATATTGAATGATGATGCCCGAAAGTGATGAAGAAAATCGGGTTTTCAATTAATCAAATTTAGATAAGATAACCTAACTGTCATTCGATAAACCAAAGATTGATTTGAACTAAAGAGTCACTCAGAGAATACAAAAACTATAAATGAATTTACTCTACTCCAAAAATTGTGATTTCCATAAAAGGATTTAAATAGTTTTGCATTAATGGAATATAAGTCCCTACGCATGCCTTGGCTTGTACAGATCATTTAACAGATCGCGATGAAGATAATCAAAACTGAAAGTGGACAACTGTGGACAATATTAAATATCAAGAAGCTTCTTATATCAATCACATAATGCATAACAAATTGTTAACAACATTCCAGCTAATTATTATTCTAATCAAAGTTGAAAGCTACCGAGATGTAGTTCATATAATAATATAATATAATGTATTCCTTGTTCATGAGCAACGCCAACTCATAAACTTTCCGGCTAACAGACTGAATGTATAAAAATTTATGATATATAAAATATTAGAGAATAAAATATTTGTATGACTTAAATTTTTTCAAATTACTTGAAGCATATTCTAAGCACTTCTTGTTTAGCAAACCAAAGCCAAAAAAAAACCTTGAAATTCAGAATCATTAATATTCATTCAGAATTTTTGGAAGTCAAATAATTTTCAAATTCTTATAGTAAAATACAACTTTAATCAGTAATTTTAAACAGGGTTTAAAAAACTACAGCAGAAATAGTAAAAGCACTTAAATTATTGCTGTTGCTGACTATCACAGCATTTCAAATTTAAAAAAAAAACTATTACTGCGCTTTGCTGTTACAACTTAACCGAAGTAAAGTAATAGTTTTATGCTTTTTACACATACAAATACTACGCATGTGCTTTTGCTTTTCAAAACATAATAGCAATAGTAGAATTTTGCTGAATGCTTTTTAATATTTTAAGTCAAAGTAAAAAAAAAGCTATTTGCTGTGCTGATTTTGCTGTGAAGACATTGCTGTGCATTTAGAAAGAAATTTTATTTCGAAGAAAAAAGTGAAGTAAAAGAAAAAAAAATATGTCCAAAAGGTTTGTTCAATATGCAAATTAATATTGAATAGAGTAGAGCCAATGTGTATGTATTCAACGGGACCTTGTCATATGAACTACATCTTCTAGGTGGTGACTGGTGGAAAGAGCCAAGTTCAAGAAATTGAGCAGACTCTAGCAAAAATAGGTCAGGGTCCCACTTCACAAAGCCCTCGAAAATTTTTTTTATTTTTTTTTTAACTTGTCTTCAGTAAAATCGCTCCTAGGCACGATGCAAACAAGCGGTCCCAAGAGTCGGGACCGAAGACCTCAAAAAAATTTTTTTTTTTTTAAATTTTTTTTTGTCATCAGTACAATGACCCTTAAATGTGATGAAGACAATAGGTCCGAGGTCCTAGGAATTGGGGCCGAAACTCTATTTCACCAGTTTAAATTTTATATTTCTGGGAAAAGGTTATTAATAATTATTATAAATAATTTCTAAAAAAATTTCAGATTGTTCCGCGGTTCAGAAGTCGGGACCGTAGACCTTGAACAAAAAAATTGTCCAAAAACCAAAATGTCAATAATGTTCATTACGTATCAAGATAAGTATAAAAAAAAAAAGTTTTTTTTTTTTTTGTTCAAGGTTCTTTGGTTCCCACTTTCGGACTGTCGGACCAATCTGAAATTTTTTTAAAAATTATTTATAATAATTATTAATAAACTTTTCTCAGAAAAATAAAATTTAAACTGGTGAAATAGAGTTTCGGACCCAATTCCTGGGACCTCGGACCTATTGTCTTCATCACATTTAAGGGTCATTGTACTGATGACAAAAAAAATTAAAAAAAAAAAAAAAAATTTTGAGGTCTTCGGTCCCGACTCTTGGGACCGCTTGTTTGCATCGTGCCTAGGAGCGATTTTACTAAAGACAAGTTGAAAAAAAAAAAAAAAAAAATTTTCGAGGGCTTTGTGAGGTGGGACCCTGACCTATTTTTGCTAGAGGCTGCTCAATTTCTTGAACTTGTCTCTTTCCACCAGTCACCACCTCGAAGATTTCTTAACTTTTTTCATGTCCACTTATAAATTTAAAATAAAATACTTACCATTTTTTTGTAAATCCATTTTTTAAATTTTAAACAACAAAAGTTTTCAAACAAACATAACTCTAAGTAAAACAAAAGTGTATTATAAAGTGCTGTAAATGCTGAATAGTAATTCAAAGCAACAGCAAATGCTGTTTAGCTGTATTCAACTCATTTTGCTGTAGCTATTTAAAAAAATAATGAAAAAGCTTTTTTTGCATATTACTTTTTGAAATAAAAATGCGCAGCAAAGCGAAAGCAAAACAACTACAAAAAAAATGCTTTTGCTATGCCTTTGCTGAATTGATGTTAGAAAGCAATAGTAAAAAAATAGTAAAAGCTTGAAATAACTACGAAGTTTTTTAAACCCTGATTTTAAAGTAGCTATAATACACTTACAATGTGTATAAACCACTTTGTTACACCCATATAATAATATTATTATTTGAGTATTAAATTTTGTTATTGAGGAAATAAAATTATACTTTCATGAAAATTATACTAAATTGAAGTTAGACAAGAATTTGTTAAAATCCTGGTTATCATATTATGTCTGAGCTTTATCCTTTATGTTCTCATAAAATGTGTAAAGTAAGTAGGAGAACATGTTTATATACGAAAAAAGTAAACACGTGTTAAGGAAAATATAATAATTTTATTTTTTATGACATTATACTCAAGAAACGAAACTCTACTAACGCATTCCCCGCTTAGTGAAAACCTCTAAAATGAAAATATATAAAAATATATAAAAATTTAAATAAAATTTTGCTTGCAACCATAAACCATGTTGAATGTTAAAAGATGAATCGATTCAATGTGTGTTTTAAATTATTTTATTGTAATTGGTCAGGGTGGTAGCAAGATTATTATTTTAAGTAACTGAATTTATTAAATTTTAAGAAATAGTATATTATAGTGGATTGATATGGTTAAAGAAATGCTAGTTAGTCAAAACAATTAATTTTCACATTAAAATGAGTTAATCTATCTACCATAAGTTGTAATTTGATTCAGGAGCTTGTACTAAATAGTCCAAACGATGGAGGGGATAATTTAGAGAAGTAAAACTAAATTTATATTCCTCAATCGCTGTAATTCAATATATTAAAATATATTCAATATATAAAGCAATAGATTAAATAATTTCAGAAGACTAAAGAAATGTATATAAATCTGGCCTCAGTCAGTCTTTATAAACTCGATGTTAAGCGAGAAAATTTGTAAAAGCTTAAGTTGAACAAGAACTGAAAGCCGAACGCTGAAATATTTGTCAGTTTAATTGAATTGACATTTTTTTTTGGATTGTTTATTTATTTAGTTTTATAACAGTGTGATCTGCAAAAAAAATTTGCAGTCCAACAACAGTACAGGTCCTTTTTCTTTATTATTTTGATAAAATTTAAGCATGATTACCCTCAAATCGCTATTAAATCAAAAACAAAAATTAAAAACAAAATTAACGAAAATGAACAAAAAGAAATCTGGTATGCAAACCAAAATTCCTTCAATGTCCCATGACCCACAATTTGGTATACATTTTATATGCAATATATTCTTCAAACTTAATTTTTCTTGATCATTAATTTTTCTTGTTAATTCTTGACTGTAAATAATAGTTTTGTTTATTTTCTTAATAATAAATTTCAAATTTAAAATCAAACAATAACAAGAAATTATTCAATTGTCATAAATTCACTGACACTGATAATTGAAGTTATAAATTAAGCATTGGCAGAGTACTGTACTGGCATCAAACGTTTTGAAAGTTAAAGTTAAAAGTCAACCCCAGTATTAGAGGATAGCCTTAATTATTAATGGAATGATTTCGTTCATCATAACCTTTTGTTAGACTACCAATACAACTCTTTTTTCAACTAAATAATTTTTACTTTGATTGATTTCATGACTTATTACCAGATGTGGTTATAAATACATCTGTGAGTTATAAAAATCTACCAAAATTTTGAACTAGATAAAAAAAAATATTAAAATTTCTTACTGATTTTCTTTAATGAATAAAAAGGACAATTTATTTATTTACTATGACACATATACATATATGTATATACTAGCATAACACATTGCTAATCTAGTAAAGCTTGGGTGCAGTTTAAAAAAGTGTGCACATTATAACTCAAAACACCAAAAACAATGTAAAGACAATATGTATATCATCTATCATCATAATGCTTTGAAAATTGGAAACACTGTGATAGCAAAAAGCTATTATTCTAATAATGTTCTT
Source organism: Argyra leucocephala (assembly GCA_963942445.1). NCBI lineage: Eukaryota > Metazoa > Arthropoda > Insecta > Diptera > Dolichopodidae > Argyra > Argyra leucocephala. The sequence continues at coordinate 81,198,129 of OZ012678.1, forward strand.
ATAAATTGCTACAAAACCGACCGAGCGACTACATAGTTGAGATGCGTTCGCAAAACGATTTACAAGTGAATAAATATAATTATTAGAAAAGAAAATGCCACAACTTTAAACTAAGTAATTGATCGATTAAGTCAATGAACAAAAGTCCTTGATCAAAGGATAACAAAAATGACCTTATTAATTATTATTATATGTATTAAAAATATCGATTAAATAAAAACGCTGCCTCAAATCTACTTTATCATAATTTTGACATACGAATTTCTATTGATCAATTTTGACAATACATATTTGTTTACAATAATAATTATAGCTATACACCTACATTAATTTACAAAACAAAGAGTGTGTTCAAAATGAATACAATATGTAAATATATTTTTAATAATTGCAAACGTGAATATACTTAAAATTTCTAGAGAATCAAATTGCAAAAATTTTTATAAATTTTATTCTTTAGTGCTCGTGCTAGTGCTAGTATTCAAATAATTTCTGATAGTCTGATAATTCTGATAAATCAAAATACATTATACTAAATAGTAAATATTGTAAATAAAGCTTAATTTACACGCATTGATATTAAAATATTTACTAAAAACTACAAAGCAAAGGTATATACCAATTTTACATTATTCAGGTATTAAAAAAAGATGTCCTTTAATGTCCTAATTGTGTCACAGGCATAAAAATTTACACAGATACTCTTTCGAAAATAAAGAAATACTACTGTTACCGATTTCGTATAAATAACATTTGTAATAAGCTAATCAATTTAACACAGATTGGAGGCCAAATTTCGGAAGACTAAAATATCAAAATTGAAATAGTAACAGTTATGCAAAGTATTGAAAATTTTACTGCAAAAATATTTCCGAATTTTAGAAATCAGTATACATATTTTACATGGTTCTGTGAAATGGCTATGTGAATTAACTACAAAAAATGTGACAATTCGTTTTATTAACCAGGCAACACTGCAGAGTATGAATACAAATCGGTTGTGACAGTTTACCAATGCAAATGAAGCTGTTAACTACCTAACAGAGTTTCTTTATTCGTTGGATTTGACACGGTTTCCTTCTCACCAAATTGAAATTAAAAATAGCAGCTACAAAAGTTCTTCTACGCAATTTGACGCTGTCAAACTATGGTACTATATTGATAATAAGAGCTTTGCATATACTATTCATTTTATTGAAACAAAAATTCATTGTTGACATTGTTTGACATTGAAACATAAATTGATTGTGGAAAAGGTGGACATATCACGTTTATACTCCATCAGAAAAAAACCTGAAATATTGTTTATCAAAAAATATAATTAATAAAGTATAGTTTAAGTTGTAGTATTGTTGATTTTGTTGTCGCTGTTAAAAAAAATATTAGAATATTTTTCAATTCGATTCATAAATCCAACTTTATTGAAGTAAATTCTATACATTTTGTAGCCGACCCGGACAACATCGGTCAACTTTGCTAGCAAATCATAAAAAAGAAAATGAATTTCTGAATCTTTTTGGAACATGATGGTTGGTGTTAATCAGGTAAGTATTCATTGTTTTGTTTACTTTGTTGTTTTTTTGATCGTTTTAGGTCAGCTACAGGGTTCAACATTAATAAATTTACAATGTGAAATAAAATAAAAAGTTTAACAATGCCTGCAAAATTGCATTGGTATATTTATAAAGGTTGAATCTGTTTTATTATATTTAAATTTTTTGTATTTAGGTACAAAAACAAATAACAATTTGAATATATTAATTTTTATTTACAAAACTTAACAATAATTTACTTTTAAAAATACTTTTATATTTTAAAACTAGCACAAAATTATTTCAAAACTTTAACTGTCACCTTATAATTGGCCCTCCTCTGATCATTCACCTGTTATACTAACAACGGCAACCAAAACAGTTACTAGGAATTACACGTCAAGAAAGCACAACAGTCGTATCAATTACAATATTCACAGAACAGAGCTGGACAAAAACTTATCGTTAGAGATTCCCTCAAAAAGTTGTGAGGATATTTCTGCAAATCATTTAAACTTCACCATGAAAGAGGCAGTAAAAATAGCTACTCCCGTAATGGAAAATAGAACTACAAAAACTATTGACTCGTCTGTAATCAAAACTAAGATCATGGAAAAACGAAAATTAAGAAAAATTTGGCAAAGAAAGAGATCACCAACAGACAAAGCTCGTTTCAATCGAGCCGTGAAAGAACTAAAAAAAACTTTTAACTGATTTAAAAAACAAAGAACTTCAAAAATATTTACGCAATTTGTCGGCTACCGAACAATCAAATTATTCTTTATAGAGAGCCACGAGTAAGCTGGAACGTCCTCAACAGTACTAATGGAAAACGACATTTCACCAATGCTAATGGAAAACGATGATTAGGCCAAAAGCGATTCAGAAAAAGCTGAAACTTTTGCAATACGCTTAGAAAAAACTTTTGTTCCCTATCAGTCAGAGATATCAGATGTCGAAAATTAAGAAATAGTAAACTTCTTGCAAGTACCATTCCAAATGTGCTTACCTAAAAATTTTACTATTAATCAAATCCAAACAGTAGTAAAAAGAGATCTAAACCACAAAAAAACCCCCGGATACGATATAATTGATGACAATATGTTGAAGGAAATTTCAGAAAAGGGCGTAAAATTTGTTACTTACTTATTCAATGCTCTGTTGAGAACGAACAACTTCCCTCAGCGATGGAAAATTGCACAAATCATAGTATTACCTAAACTAATGAAAAAGATCTAAAAAAGGTTCATACAGACCTATAAGCTTTTTATAGATACGTCCGATTCTTACAAGTAAACAGCTAATACCAAATCATCAATTTGGGCTTAGGAATCAACATGCAACAACAGAACAACAACAGTGCACAGAGTTGTTGAAAAAATAACAAATGATTTTGAACATAAAAAATATTGCTCAGCGGCATTCTTAGGCATTCGATAAAGTTTGGCACGAAGGCCTACTGTATAAGCTGAAAGAAAAATTACCTCATCAATATTATCAATTAGTAAAAGCATATCTATCTAACAGGAAATTTATGCTAAAATTTAACAATAATTATTCCCAATTAGTGAGCATCTCAGCCGGTGTACCACAAGGGAGCGTATTAAGACCTCTATTATATTTATTATTTACTGATGATTTACCAATAACACAAGGCTCCATTGTTGCAACATTTGCAGACGATACAGCAGTTCTAGCTTCAAGTATTTTCCCATAAATAGCATCCTTTAAGCTTCAAAGAAACTTAGATGACATAAATAACTTTTTATAAAAATGGAGAATTAAAGCTGAAATCTGTCCTGCAATTAAAATTTGTCGTCCAGTTGAAATCAATAACAATACGTTACCAATGGCGGATTCGGTGAAATTTTTGGGTATTCACTTAAACCAAAAATTAACCTGGAGAAATCATATTGCAGCAAAAAGTAAACAACTACGTCTAAAATCTTCCAACTTATATTGGCTAGTTAGCAGAAATTGCTATATTCCTATATTAGCTAGTTAGCAGTAAGGTCCTAGTCTATAAAAGTATACTGAAACCAATATGGACTTACGGTATTGAACTGTGGTGTACGACAAGCAATTCAAATATAGAAATTATTGAACGTTTTCAAGCAAATGTACGCAGGTCAATTGTAAATGCGCCTTGGTATGTTCGAATTTCAATCATAAGTAATGACTTACAAAGTGAGAACTGTAAAAAAGGAAATAACTGCTACAACCATCAGATATTGGACCCGGTTAGGAATTTATCCAAATCCACTGGTGGGAAAACTGCAGAGACAACCAGGTAGACAACACAGTAGATTAAGACACTTCTCTACACCGGACCTTCCCTCAAGTTTTACCACCTAATGCTGTGACAGATAATGTAAGACCTGGGAGTATATTTGTTGAAATTTGCCCTCACAAGCCAATATATTATTCAAAATTGTATACATTTGTCATAAAAATTTATCGAATATCTATTAGAAATTTTTAAAATATTAAAATAGATTGTAAATACCTAAACGTAGAAGAAATAACAAAAAAAAAGCTAATAATTGAACACGATTGATAATATGATAGTCTTTTAATGTAATGTCAAAATTTTCGTACTAAATTTTTGCATAGGCGAAATTATATGAAAAAAACTCTCTAATGTAATACCATCAAAATGTTTTATTTAACTGCCATTTTTTTAGTCTATTATGTAAGAGGTTTTATAAGCTACAGAAATTAAAAATAAATATTAACTCCTTTCTACGTCAACTTCTTTTTAATTTATACAATTTTGTCTTATCCTAGCCAAGTAATACGCGCTCGTCTACACTAGGACGCGACTGTTTATAAAAAAAAGTTGTTTCACAGAACAATTCTAAGCATATTTGCATATATTCTTTGATTTTTGTCCCGTTTTAACATTTTCCCTCTTTTGTTTTTTTGTTTTTATGCGTTGTGAAAACATCTCTAAAGATCTCTTAACTTATGTAAATTAAATTTTTAAGTATATTTTGAAATATAATTCTCACAAGGGGTCAAACTGTAAATACTTATACACCTATTTATATAAGTTTGTGTTCTGAAGTGGTACTCCATTACATTAAGAAAATTGTGTTCAAAGACTTATACTCATATTTTCAAAAATAACTACTGCGAATGTAATTTTTTTTTGTTTTTATTTTTACTTCTAATGTTTGGAGTTCAAAGTAACCTTGGCAGTAACATGAATATTTTTTTTTTACACTGTACAATATTCTAAAGTACCTGAGAATATATGATTTTCTTATTTCGAGAAAAGCAAACAGGCCCCATATTTTCTATATATACCATATAATATAGTACATACAATTTGTATGTATACATAATATGTAAAAAGAAAAAGTAATGCTTGCCTTCATGACAACTACCATCATGGTTGCTTTATTTTCATCTTATTCAATTGAAAAAAATAATGTAAAAGAAAAAAAAAGGAATTTTTGCTTCAGAAATCTTTTGGAACGACTTAACTTATGAGCTTTCAAAAAGAACTGTTCCACTTATTTCTTCTGTTTTTTTATGATTTTAATGTAATCAAGGTTACACAGGAATAATATAGGAATATAAAAAATGAAGTAAAAATAGAAAAAAAATATATATATGTATATATTATATAACATAAAATTTTGTTCTACTATTTACGCGTCATTGAATCCGACTATTCAATAGATTTTTTCAATTTTGTTGTTTTCTGATTTCGTTTTTTTCAATTTTTGAAAGGATATGAATGAAAAAACACAACAAAAAAAAAAACAAAAAAATAACTAAATAACTATATTGAGAATAGAATCAGATCCTGAATCGATTGATTCGAACAAAAACGATACAACGATACATAGATTTACTTCGATTCATGTAGGTACCTTGAATTAACTGTGAATAGAAAAAAGATAAAGACTATAGAAAAAAATTTAGTAACTAAGTGTGTTATAAGTGTGCATTGGTCTGGAAATGTTTATAAATACTAGGCAATTTTATTAGAGTTCAAATAACCTTAGATAAGTTTCCAATTATGGAAATAATTTAAAAATTACATACACACATACAAATATTGATGTATTGAATATAATGAATGGCAATGAATACGATAACAAGATTAGATAAATAATAATAGAAATAACAGTAATAGTAATAATAATGTATTCTGAGGTCTTATCTTGTACACAAGAGTGTTGTTTACATTTTTTTTAAAATATTCTACATACCTATACTATAGTGTGTTCCTATTACTTGGGGTAATTTAAAGGATGTATAATAAGCAAAATAAAATAAGTAACCAGGAAAAACAATGTAATAGTTTCGGTTCAATTAACATTACAACAATTCCTGTATTTTAAAGAAAAATATAAATGGTAACGGATGCACTAAATGAACATTTTAGTCTTTATTTATGTGGGGGAAAGTAATTTTACTTTAATTTCTATTCTAATTAGTTTTTTTTAAAGATTTAATTAAGATAATTTTAGGTAAAAATTGTACAAAATGATGAAGAGAACTGAAATAATTACAGTTGAGAAATGTAATTTAATTAGAATCTTAAAATACGTAAATGAAAAAAATACTTAAATATCGCAAATCACATAACGTGCTCACCGATGATATTGCAACACCAACAGGTATTAGACAATGTGATAGTTTTAGTCTAACTCTGTTTCAATCTATACTTATCAAAGGGAAGGTTGTTTGTTTGTTTGTTTGTTCGCGTTACACGCCCACAGTCTTAAAGATTTAAATCTGAACTTTTGCGTAGTTATTCATGATCAAATAAGGAACGGAATTTGGTATTCTAAAAACCCATCAAATGACACGTTTGGGTAGTGCCATACAATTTTTAGGCCTTATCACGAATCTTTCGAAAACCAAATGTGTTTCAGATCTAACAATTTACACTTTGGTACTTTTTCACAAATAAAGAAATACGACTGTTATCGATGTAGAAAATTTGGATATATAATACGATAATACGTCTCAGGCATATATCAAAAACCAATAGTGTTACAGGCATGAAAATTTATACATGAACACTCCCTCAAAAATAAAGAAATACGACTGTTACCGATTTCGTATAAATAACATTTGCAATAACCTAATTAATTTGACACAGCTTTGGTGAAGGCCAAATTCTAGAAGACTTAAATGTCAAAATTGAAATAGTAACGATAGGTACAATTATGCAAAGTATATTGAAAAATTGACTGAAAAGGTATATTTCCGAATTTTAGTAATCAGTATAAAAATTTTACATGGCAATGTGAAATGTCTATGTTAATTAGCTATAAAAAATGTTATCAATGAAAATGAAACTGTTAACTACCGAACAGAGTTTCTTTATTTGTTGGAGTTGACATGGTTTCCTCCTCTTCAAGTGGAATTAAAAGTAGCAGCTCCAATGTTGTTTCTGTCAAATCAAAACAAAAAAAATTCGAATTCGAAAAGCAAATATGTGGGTACACATTAAGAAACGGAACAATGAAATTCAGGATGCATACTATATCCAAATATATTATCCGTTGGAGTTAACACAGATGAAGAAACTGGAGAGAACACGTAAATAGAATGGCAGAAAGTCAGCTGTCGAAGGTAGCAATGAATGTCGTAATACATATCAAATGTCCACCAGGAATATTTCCAAAGCGATAGTATGAATTCTGAGCGTCTTCATCACAATGTTTTTTCATATTGACAAAATAGGCAACAAATGTGTAATTAGAGACGAAGCAGCAGAAGAATTAATTGTAGCGTTTTTTTTAAACTAAAATAGAGTTGAGTTCATTTATTTAGCCGATCGGTATGGTGTTGTGACTATGTTTTCTGGCGACTATTAATCAAAAAATCTGAGATCGAATCCTTGCAACTGCAATGCTGTACACATCTTTTTGTTTTCAATTATTCTTTAACATTAATTTAGAATTGTTATTGGTTATGATGACTAAAAATAAAATGGAACTCTGCTATTATGAAGGCCAACACAATCCACAATAGAAGCAATTTGCAAATATCAAAATTGTTTTACGGAATTATTAAGATTAGACTACAAACTCCAAAACATCGATGTATAACTAACCTGGCACAATAATCAAAAATGAGCAAAAAAAAAAAAATCTTCAAATTGCAATGAATTAATTATTAACATATCAAATCTACAAAATCTGAATTGTTACGCATTTATAACCTTCTTTTTGAATTTTTTAAATGAGTCTACAAATCATTTTATTAAAAAATATTGACAGATTCCATTTAATTTCTATTTATAACTGTATGTGTTTGACCACAATAATAACAAGAACTAAACAAACTATTTTTTTTTAATGTTTTTTCAATAGTTTTATTTCTAAATTTCCACTGCACTTAACATCAATTTTGTCTTTCAACAAAAACAAAAAAAATAAATTAATTTTATTGCATTTTTTATTTTTATGTTTGATTTTTTTTTTCTAAATCAAATTCATAAATATCTATGTATGCACTTGACACCGATTTTAAGCATGTCAGAATTTTTTCACTTTGAACTTTGTTTACACTCTTCTGAGAAATTCAAATCATTTTGTACCAACAAAAATATAAAAAAAAAACAGGTGAGATGATGTTTTCTCTTTCTTTGTATTTATATTTTTGTTTTATTATGAGTGCTATAATTATTTAAGTACAACGCTAATGTCATGATAATTTTAATATCCTCTTTATAAAATATTTTAATCTTACACTTTCCATTATAAGGATCTTTATATTCAGGACGAATAACATATTGTGTTCATTTAAAAAAAAAAAACACTATATAAAACTGTAGCTATACATACATACTTATTATATAAATGTCAACTTGCATTAGAGATGTTGAGTTGAGATCTATACAAAAAAAAAAAAAATTTAATTTCACGAAAATAAAAAATAAATAAAAAAAAGGGGGAAGGAGAGAGTAATATTTTATTTAAAAAAAAAAACACAAGTTTTCTTATATGGGGTGTTTATAGAAGATATTATAGAAGTAGAGGTGAAATAGTTTTATAAATTTTTTTTAGGGAAATGATTTCATGTATAAAAGAATAAAAATACATTGGGATATGTTTGTGTGTATGATGAGTATGAGATGAGAAAAACCTCTTTAATTTTTAATTTTTTTTATTTATTTATTTATTTATATGTGTAAATATATGCATAAATGTACACACTCTTTATTCAAACTCATTTACACACTTATTCTTCAAGATGTGTGTGTAAATACAATATACATATTATTATTATAAAATATGCATATAGAGAGAGGTATGTGTACTAATACAGTGTTGAATAAAAATATCAGTATACGCTTAAATTGAATTTTTCCAAAAATTTGTTATAATAAGTCATCTCTTTTGATCCCAGTTTCCTTCAAAATCTGTCAAGTATCTAGTATGAAAAATTTCATATTTTGCACTTTGCCATTCTCCGGTTATGAGATCAAGCGGCTGCATATAATATGGTTGTATTTGTAAATGGTATTTAAAAATAATTTCAAAATTTAATGAGCAAAATTTTTTACAATATAAATCCCATGAGAGGTTTTCGACACCGGCACCTTCTGATTAGAAGTCAGATGTCTAATAATCATTATCAGAAAATAGAAAGAGTGTGACAAGAAACATTACTAGCATCAAATGTGATGATGTGAAATAATTTCCCGACATATTTATGCCCAAGCATAGGCTAATCACAGACTAATAATGATTATGAAATGGAGGAGCCGAACTGCAAATTAAAGCTTGTCAAAGAATCAGAGTAAAGAAACTGTTTTTGGAAATATAGTATTTAAAAACCTGAATACAACATCGAGAAACAATATTTCGAATAAAATCCTCGATTACAGGAAGACTTCAAAAGACTCATAAAACATTTTAAAATACCAATTTACCAGTTTTAACCGACATGCAAATATATAGAACAAATAACAATCTTAGCTGGCAAATACCCACAGTATGGTAGCAACTAAGGAGTTATTACATATTATAAGAAATAATAGAAAAGTTTTTTTGTCCCGCTGATGATCAATGATGACGATTATGAGAAAATATTAATACGATTTACGTAACATGCGTAATCAACCCATATGAGATATTTTAATTATTTAATTTTCACTTTATCTACTCAGTTTTAATAATATTATAAGCTCAATGGTAATTAAATACTTTTTACATAATCTATATTCTTTGGATCCAACAAAACATATTATCCGTAAGGTATAAATATAGTTTAAATTCACCTCAGAATATTTATTCTGCATCTATGTTCGGTATACTCGTCGGTATTCTCTAGTTGATTTCTTTAAGTATAATTTTTAACATCTTTTTGCAATATTAGAAATTGGAGAGAATGACATCAATATTTTTAAATCTATTCAGATAAGTATTATTTAATAAAATGCAATCTACTGAACAAATGAAATTCCAGATAGACTGATTAAAATTAAAATTAACTCTATGAAAATGGCATTTCATTAGTGGTAGGTACCAAGCCAAGAATAATCTCTATGAGTGTATGTACATTTTCTAAGAAACAAAAACTCATATATCTACATAGTAATTATTTCAAGTGCACTTTGGTACTTATTTGAGATTCCTTTTTTATTTTTATATTTTTTTTTGTTTTTGGTTTTTACATCCTTAACTTTCTATAAGGGTGTACTGCTTGTCGTATGACAAGCAAAATTATTTTCTTAGAAAAAATGAAAATTTGTTATTTTAATTTTGCGGCTTAATTTTTTTTTTTTTTTTTTTCATTTGCACTTTTTATTATTATAAAGAGGAGTAAAGTATATATTTTTTTTGTTCTTCACTACACATACATAAAATGAGGATAGATCACCTTAGAGATTTTAGAAATAACATTTGTACACATTGATGAATAATATACAACTATATAGCTACTAAAAATAGTTCTATTCAAATTGTGGAATTTAAATTGTGTAAATTTAAAATTTAATTTTATGACCTTCTGCATTTCTTTGGAAGAAAATAATGTAAGTGAAGAAAAACTAAATTAAAAAATAGTGTTAATAATACTTATTGTATTGTATATAGAAACACTTTTGCCATATTTCATATTTGTTCGATTATGAAGATATTTGTTAAATATTACAAGTTCTATTTTTAATGTAGTGAAAATGTCGGTTTCGTAATTGAATGTACGAAAAAATAATTTTACTAAAATTACTGAAAAGAACCGAAAAACATGAAAATATGACAACCCTCATGAGACATGTCCCTTGTACCACTTGAAAATCGTCGTATTGTTTTATTTGTTTTTCCTTTATTAATTTCAGATAACTTTACAATATTAATTATAAAATTATGTATAAGAAATTATAAACTAAAAAAGAAAGAACACTTAATATTAACTTAAAGATTAATAATTTATAACCTACATATTGTAAACATTTCCAAAGTATTATAATTTTAAAATTACATTTTTTTTTTTTTATTAACTATTTCTAAAATTGCTAATATACTTTTTAAGTTTGTTTTTAAATATTTCCAAGTTTTTACTATTTTTAATTTCTAAGGGTAGAGTGTTGAAAAGTTTTATAGCACTACATTTTAAACTTTTTTGTTTTTTGGATGTTCTAGCTTTAAGTATTTCAATATGTTTTCTATTTCTAGTAAAGTAGTTATGTATATTTTCTCTATTTTTAAGAATTAATTTTGATTTAAACTTATTATTTAGAATATTGTATATGTATATGGATTTCTCAAAGTAAATTAGTTGGTTTATATCCAGTACATTAATTGATTTGTATAACTCCTTAGTACTAGTTCTGGGGTTTAGTTTAAATAAACATTTTAGCACTTTATTCATTACTGTTCCAATCTGTTTTACATGAAAATTTGAACAGTAACTCCAACTGCATATATTATACCTAATGCTTGACAAGATATGCCCATTATACACAAGTTTGGCTGCATAATTATGAATACCACCAGATCTCTTTATAGCTACACTTATAGGAATAATTTTTTGTTTCATTTTTTTTATATGTTTGTCCCATCTTAAATTTTCATCAATTATAATTCCTAAATATTTAATATTGTCGACTCTCTGTAATATATTTTCTTTTACCTTAAGTGTAATATTATCATACTTTTTATTCTGGGTTTTAAATATTATGTAGTTAGTTCTTTTAGTATTTAAACATAGTTCATTATAATCCAACCAATTGCATAAGGTTTTTAAGTCTGTATTTAATATAACTTCTAACTCTTTCATCGTTTTAGCTTTTGCTATCAGATTAGTGTCATCTGCATAAACATTGTAATTTGATATGAATTGAGTTTTAGGTATATTCATTATGTATAGCAGATATAACAGTGGTCCTAGAAGAGAGCCTTGTGGTACCCCTGTTTTTATAGTTACCTCGTCGCTAAATACTTCATTAACGCATTGAGTTCTATTTGTTAGGTAACTTTCCAATAAAAGATTATTTATTCCTCTGATTCCCAATTTTTCTAAGTAATCAAGTAATCTGGAATGATTCACCACATCAAAAGCTTTAGTTAGATCAATAGAAACCTTCATCTAATGCATCATAGATTTGTTCCAAGGTGGAAGTAATTGCTGAATCTGTTCCACTATTTTCCAAGAAACCGTATTGATTTTTATCAAATCCAATTGTTTGTGTAATAAAATTTCTGATTCTTATATTAATTGTTTTTTCATATACTTTTGATATAGAATTTAAAATTGAAATCGGTCTATAATTATCACATACTACTTTGGATACAGATTTATGGATTGGAAGTCTTTTTACAATGAACCAGGAAATATTCTTTCTATAAAACATTTATTTATTATGTTAGTTAAGGGCTGCTTTATAACATTAACCAATTCCTGTAAGTCTTTCACTGTTATTTTATCTAATCCTGGAGTTGTATTTTTATTTAGTTTCATGATAATTTGGTAAATTTCTGGTTCTGTGACTGGGTTGAGATACATGGTTCTATTATTGTGCATGTTATATGAAATATTATTCACAGTATTGATTTTTTGGATATCTTTTAGAATGCATTAACCTATTTCATTGAATTAAGAATGTATTTATAGTCTCCGCCGTTTCACGTTCACTACTTGTTTTTTCCCCATTTTTCTTTATAACTTGAGTAATATCATTCGTTTTCTCATCTTTATTATTTCCTATAGTATTATTTAGTATTCTCCAAAGTTTTCTAGAGTCACTTCCAGCTTTTTCGATGCTTTTGATAACATGTTTATTTTTAGATTCTTTTAATAATCTTTCTACTTTTTCCTTGAACTGAATGTAATTTAATCTTTTTTCATTACTGCTTGGGTCTTTTTTGTGTGCTGCATATAAGGATTTGCGAACTCTTAGTTTTTCAAAAATAATAGGAGTTATCCAGCTATTATTTCTAATTCTGACTCTTACCTCTTTGGTGCACACTAGTTTTGCTTCCTGCTTGCTTATTTTAATTAATACATCGATTTCTGTTATATTCATATTTTCAATCCTATTTTTTACAATGTCACACATTTGATTATAATTGGTTGTCTTAATAACTTGAATTCGCATAGGCGTTTTCTTAACATTAACTGTTTTTATTGACACTAATACTAGTTGGTGATCAGATAAACTGTTATTTTCTATTCTAAAATTAACATTATATTTATTGCTTAAGTTTGTTATTATATATGGTCAATTAGGGTATTAGATTGTGCTGAGTTTCTTGTACTCTGTATTTTATGGACTATATAATATCCAGAAGTACACCCAGAGAAATGAAAAATCATTATTCATGATTATTAAAGGAATTTTAGGTTTTTTTAAATTTTACAGAGATATTCCTAGAACTCATTCGATATGCCTTTTGTGATTAATACATTCAAAAATTTGGAATAGATTATTAATAATTAAAGCATTTTCCAAATCAGTGGGTATGAATCATAAGCTCATAAAAATTCACAATTAAAAAAAACAGCAACAACTTTAGTATGCACTCGCATACCATAATAATCATAGTGTATAATTATGATTTCAGTGTAAATTTTTAAGTATAACGGAAATTTTACAATATAATCATACCGTATGATTATGATTTCATATTTATTATATTAAACGTTTTGGAACATATATGTAATTAATTTTTATATTTAAAACAAAAAAAAAAATATTTAAATATTTATATAAAACAAAAAATTATGTAGAACAAATAAAAGCTACGTAAATTTAAAAATTGGCAGAATCAAAAATAGAATTATACTTAGTTTTTATAAAAAGCTAACTCAAGGTAACATACAAAAAATACTACATAATTATAAACTATTATTTAAAATTAAACTTCCACTATTTTTATAATTTGCCTTATATGTGTAATACGTATAAAAACTAACTATTTTTAACATTTTGTGATTTCTTTAGTACATTTAGTATATCCAGTTATATCCGAGGATGATTCAAAAGCAACTGAAATATTAGAAGAAGTTCTCACTGATAAGACATGCCTTTCTTTGTATTCAATTCCTTTTGCAGGAACCGAATTAAAATGGAAGAAAATTGTTGATTTGCGCAGAACTCAAATTACTTTGAGTAATGTATTACTAAAATTTTTGAGAACTCGCCACTTTATAAAAACAGTTTTGGATATCGTTTAGTAAGTTTTTTTTTATTGCCCTGAGCAAAATTTATAATTATTGTTCAATTTATACACTTGTTTTTTTCTAGGTCGATGGCAGCAAATATTTTAAAAGATATATCTTCGAATTCAGGTACGTACACATAATACCATAAAAATTCTCACAAAGTTATAAAGTCTCTAAAAGAAATAAATTTAAAAAATTAGAATCAATTTTTATTAGAATCTAAGGTACTTAATAAATTAGTGTTCATTTTTTTTTTATATTTCTTTCAGAAATTCGACTCTATCAGTTTTGAAAGCTTTTGCACGCAAAAAAATTGATGCTCAAATTTGGAAGGTAACAATCATTAGAGAGTTATAGTTATTTTACTTGGAATAAAATATTTATCACAAATCAATAATAATAATTTATAATAACTGATAATATATGTTAATTCATAATAAAAATTAAAAAAAATAATAAAATATAAAAAAAAATTACGTATCTTTTTTATTTGAAAAAATATGGGTTATAGACTTGCATGATATATGAAAATAATTTATACTTTATACAAAATAGTCATAAAAACTGATTTTTTCATCTAGTCATATTCGTTAACCATTATTTAGGAAAAGTAATCATTACATTTTATGATTTAAAATTATAATAACGGACTTTTTCAGGTTTAAATTATGTTTATTAGTTACAAGATATGATTTAGCTTTACATTTTAAGTTTACAGAATATAGTCATAGACAATGGTAATAAACCACAAAATATGAATAAATTACGTTTTTTCATATGTGCATAATTTGTGAATCCTATTCATAAATTGTGACAAAGAAATCATAACTGTCTATTCTTTTTAGTTAAAATAAATGATTTTGCCGTTAAGATTAGGATATGATTTTAAATCACAGTTCTATAAATAAGCGATCATAGCACGCATTTGTGACTAGTTTATACATAGGGTATGCATTTTAGGTTTACTGAATGATATGATTTCTCTGAGTGTAGCTATCATATCTTTATATCTTATTAGTGTGTTAGTATTATCAAATATATTTAAGTTAGTATCAGCGAAAAATATGTGATTTGAACTATCTTTTAGTTTGTTTTCATTGTTGGAGCCTTTTATGAATACCTCAGATACAAAAACTAAATATCTCCATGTGGAGGCTTTTATGAGTACCTCAGATGCAAAACTAAATATCTCCATGGAAGTTAGTTTCGAGATAGGAACGATATTTTATTTTAAGTAGAGAACGTAGCTTTTTAATACTTTTCTTTTGTAATTCGAAAGTATGAGTATTTCTATTCTAAAATAAAGATTTAAATTTCATCTTAGAAAATTGTCTGCATACCTTTATATTTCTATTATAAAAATGGAGATATTCACTTTTGCTCCTAAGGAACGAATATATTAAGTTTTGCACTGAACTTATAAGCAAACATAAACAGAAATATTATTTTTACGAATAAAGCTTTATCTCAAAATAACTTTATTTCATTATCTTTATAATAAAGATAAAAACAAATTAATTTAATTTATTTATATAAAATTATAAAAACAAATTATAAAATGTATTTAAATATTATTTAATAAGACGTAAAATATTAAAGTTTACATAAAAGAAGGCTGATCTTCTTCAAATTCTGACATTTCTGCCAAATTCTCTTGATTCGAATTGTTAAGTTGATTAATATTTATTAAGTTTATGTAAAATTTTACATTATATCTTCCTTTCCACTCAGCCCCATAATGTTTCTCTAATTAGCTTTCTACATTTTTTAATTTTGGTTCAGGAATTATTTTCCCAGGACGTATAAAATTTGGTTCAATATTTTTGAAATTTTTTGTTCTTTAAATATTGATCTCTTTACATTTAAATCTGAATTGTACTGATATTCGCTTTGGATTCAAATTTTTGCAAAATTTATATGTATTATTATTCGTTTCGTATAATAATAAGTGGATCCACGGAGGTCATCAGCAAACATCCTGAACAAAGAATACACTCAAAACACACAAACTGGGATTGTTTTCGCGAGCTAGTGGAAGAAAACATCATGCTGAATGTTCCACTGAAAACAAACGAAGATATTTCCCGGGCAATAAATAATTTTGATATTGCAGTAACAAGAACAGTATATGAAGTTACGCCAATTTAATCAGAATAAACAATCAGAATCAAAAACAACAAAGATGTCCATTGGCAGTTAAAAATAAGGGACACGCAACCATCACCTACATTTACAATGCAATTTTAAGAATCTGCTCTTTTCCTGACCAATAAAAGATGGCCCAAGTTATTCTAATCTCAAAAGCAGGGAAGGATCCGAACATGGTACAATCATATAGACCGATTAGTCTACTGCCAATCACCTACTGCAAACTCTTCATGAGTAGACTCAAACCAGTCCTGTTATCAAAAAATTTGATCCAGTGCAATCAATTTGGTTTCAGCCAGAATCATGCTACAATAGAACAAGTTTATTGTATAGTGGATAAAATCAATAAAGACTTCGACGAAAAAAGATACTGCTTGGCTGCATTTCTCGACGTAACACAAGTGCTAGAGAAGGTGTGGCACGAAGGACTTCTCAATAAATTAAAAACCTTTTTACCTTACCATTACTACAATCTTACCTAGCGAACAGAAAATTTATTGTTAAATATGGAGAACCGTATACTTTACAAATTAATGTTTATTCAGGAGTACCACATAAGGTAGTGTGATTGGTTTAATGTTGTATTTATTATACACTGCTGACGTTCCTACGAGCAAAGACACGATGATGGCCATATTTGCAAATGATACAGCAATATTGTCATCAAATAAAGACCCAAAGCTGGTGTCACAGCACCTTCAAAGGGGATTAAATAAAATTCAACAATGGCTCAAAATTTGGAGAATAAGAACTAACGAAGTCAAATTTTCTCGAATGTGAAACCATATTCCAAAAAACGTGTTTCCTCAATGCCAAAAAAATATACCTACACAACAATCTACAAAACTTCAAAAATAATATTAACAATTTATTTAAAATGTCCCCACAAGCAACGGGAAATTTTCCTTTCTCCAATACTCAATTAATATAATTTTTGCATTCGTGTGTGAATGGAACCTAATGTATGGCTAAACTTGGCTAAAAAAGAAATAGTATAATAAAAATAATTTTATCCTAAATGATGTATTATGATCGGAACTGGCTGTTTCTAATCAAAATAATGACTTATCATGAAAATTGGTAAATAATGAATGTCTTTGGTTTAACAAAGGATTCCGGAACTAACATTATGACCGCAGCTTATCTTAATCGAATATATAATACTTTCTTTTAATTGACATACAGACATCATAAAAAAATATTAGAGTCCTTCTGAAAAACAAACACAATGAATAAATGAAAAAATACTTTACTATCGATACCGACCCCGCCTAATCGTATACATATTTACAGTAAAAATAAAATTAAAGAAAACATTTTTATTTTTTTAGAAATTATTCGAGTTTATTTTGTTCAAGCATTTTTTAAATATTTATAAATTTGCTTATCAACGCATGTAAATTTAATCTTGTTACATAAACATCGAGTACTCTTATCACATTACGATAGAAAAAAAAATTAAATTCCAAAACTACCTATATACATTCTTACTATTATTTACTATTAAAATATTTAATAGATCCTTAAAAAGAAAATTTATGTAATAGAAGTGAGTACATATTGATTTTCTACTGTTTTCGGGGTAAAATTCTTAAATTTTAAATTTATGCGATTTCAAATATTTTTTTTTTTGGTTACACTTTTTTGCCTTCAGATAAAATTTTGGAACTTTGCCAATTTGAGATGGAAAATGAGCCAAGTCAAGCGTAACATTCATTGAAGAAACTAAAGTATAAAAAAAAAATATAAAAAAATTTTTAAAGAAAAAAAATATATCAGGAAGTCATATGGAAATGCACAGACATTTCCTGTCTTTTTGTTTTTGGTCCTATGACACGTCTCAAATCATTATTGTGTGTTCGAACATAAAAATATCGAATATAAATTCGTACAGACAACCAGCCAGGTCTATGTTAATTTATTTTTATTCATATCACTTTCCGGATCATTTTAGATGTATTTGTCTTCTTCCGGTACAAATCTGACTTATCGTACAAAGAAATCTTTTATCAGAAAAAGTGTGTATAATTTTATAGAATATTGACCTAGAAAAATTTTAAAGGAATTAATTTTCTATAGAATAATAACATAATTTAATAATATTTTGAAAATAAAAGAAAATTTGCAACAAATACTGATCGATAATTCAAAACAGGTCCGAAATTTTAATAGTTGGGTAACTGGTTAAGTAGAACTGGTACTATATCGAAAAGTGTTTTACAGTTGAATGAAAAAATTAAGTAAGAACTAAATATAATTTTAATTAAAGTTGAATTTCACTTCACTATTTATTATACATCATCAACCACAGGACGTGTAAGTTCTTCAAGCATCTCGAAAATAAGAAAGTAAATATTTTATGTATTTATTGATTCAAACGCCACTATTTCAGAAGCAAAATACGCCGCCTTCCTCAGTACTTCTGACTTTCTTCTATTTCAAAAGCGAAATTTTCAACATTTGTAATTGCAGAAAATTTGAATGACAATAAATTGTTATATGAATCTTTGTATGACTATCACCCCTTAGTGGTAGTGCAAGCAATTCTGTATACTTTAAAAAGTTGCCAGGCTGAAGCTAGGGAGCAATCAATGCCTTCTCGAATTACTATAACACAATGACTAAAGTGAAGGGATACCTAAATACGTACACTGAGCAAAAAAAATATGTTTGGCTCAACTATAAAATTAAAGAACAATAATATGGTTGGAAAATATAGTTACATTAATTACTTCATGTAACTATGGGTTTTACATAAAGCTAAAAAGTTTTTTATATGGTTAAATGAAATATAATATGGTTGCAACAAAAATAGTTCATAGTTCACACAACAATATTATTATCTTCACAAACATAATTATGTTTGCAGCAATATTATTTATAATTGAAACAAAAATAATTATGTTTGAAGTAAACATATTATAGTTACTTTCTACAAGACGATATTTTGTTCTCAACTATAATTTTGTTGTTTTAAATATGATTCACTAATATATTATGTTTAAAATAAATATAATATGGTTGAATGAAAAATATTTATGTTTACACCAAACATAATTTATAGTAGGTTCAATAATAATATTATTCTCGCAAACTTTAGTTATGGTTGCAGCAACATCAATTTTAATTGAAATAAAAATAAATATGATTGAAGTAAATATATTATATTTGAACTAAAAGCACAGTATAGTTAATTTCGAGAGGATTATATTTTTCTGTCAGTTATAATAAATAAATGTCCAATAAATATCAAATTTTGTTAAATTGGTGCTGTCTACATTAGCTACATAACTTTTAAATTTATCATCTTCAGCTGCTGATGACTGTAAAAAATAAAAAATAAAAACATAAGTATATTGTAATAGTTAATATTACCTGCAAATTAAAAAGTACTTATATTATAGCATCTGACAAGAGATTCTAAAGAAAGACTCAACTTTCGTAATGTATTGCCATAAAAATAAGAAACTGTTTGATTGAACAGATTATTATGTAATTATAATTTCAGTAAGCTGTATAGTTTCCTTTTATTAGTTTTTCAATAGTTCGTCTTAACTTAGATTATTTATTATGTTTTGTTATTATTATTAATAACTAACTATTTCAACTTATATTGAAATATTTCCTCTCACAACATTTTATCCAGTTTTTCATAAAGTACACTTTATTGTCTATCAACATCTAGATAAAAAAATAGTGGTTAGTTTATAAAATGTTGTGGTGAAATGTATGCAAACAATTACCAATTTATATCCGTCAGCTAAGAGTTTTTACATTAGGTACGCTTATATTTTAAAACACGTTTTAACTTGGCAAACAACAACAGAAGACTAAATATTCAAGTATTTTTTTTATTTTTGAAGCATTTTATTTTAACGCCAACTATAATATTATAGTTACTTTAATCATAATATGATTACTTCAACCATAATAGGATTATTTCAAACATATGAGATGATTACTTCAATTATAAGGCAACTATAACATATAATATGATTAGTATTACTACAAATAGTTGTAAAACAACTATAAAATTATTTCTTTAATCAAAATATGTTTGTTACAACTACTGGATTATGAGCTTCTTAACCATATTATGATATCCACAACCATAATATTTTTGTAAGCAATATAATTTATAGTTGATTTACATTTTTTTAAATATAGTTGTAGCAACCATAATTTATTACAACGTATATATTTATTTCGATTAACTATAATATTTTTAAGACAAATATAATATTCCTCCCTGGTTATATTCCTCATTAAAATATCAAATGTTTGTTTCAACTATATCTAACATAATAAGTTTAAAGTAACCATAATATATTTCTCGTAACCATTGGATACATATTATTTCTCTTAGTGTACAAAAAAAAGTATGCGTGTTTGATAAAATAATACAACGACATATACCTAAATAAATTTCAAAACATATATGAGTTTTTTCGATATTGATTAGAGGAAACCCACATTGGCTTAAATAATAGTAATCGATCTCTTAAATGTTTTCTTATGCTAAATTGGGGTTAAATTAAAATGTCTCTCTGTTGAGACTATGAAACTGGAACTCAACATCTACATCCTTATGAAACTGGAAATTTAACATCCACATCCTTTGTTAACCTTTATAGAAATAAGTCTTCACTTTTTGCTAAGCTTAACAGCAATATGTTACCCAAAAGACTATATAAGCCTTTAGGATCAAGATATTTTCATGTGAATAAACATTAAATTTGATTTTGAAATAAGAATTTCAAAAATATCCAACTGAACTGAGTGCAGGCAAATGAACCCAAAATGTGATATTATGCTTTAAAGCACTCCACAAACTTCACTATAGGCTTATTTCTTTTTTAGCTTAGACACGTTCATCAATTAATTTGTATTGATGAAAACGGAATTGTTATCGAATTAATAATGATTACCGTACTGAAGGTTCTAATGAAATTTTTGCATTATTTTAAAATAAAATTTCAAAATAAAAATTGTTTTTCTCCGAAAATATAATTTAAAATTTTAGAATTCTACCAATTTTAATATTACTGTATTCGATGTAGTTCAATGCGTACATAGGTTGATTGATTCTTCGTTTATAACTTTTGGTGAAAAAATTTATGGCAAACATAACAACAGTATATGTGTTGGATCATGGATTGAAATTAAACACCTAGCGCAGAACAGAGTAAGATAGAAGAGCTTTGTGAAAGCGTTATGCTCCGATAGGGAGTGAATCAGCAAAAAAGTATTTGTTCAAATAAGTACAGCGGGTAATTTTAAAGTATTACCTATATAGGAGCTCCTTCGGTATTGAATAGACGGAAACCACATAACCTTTAATGATAGTACTTGAAATGGTTGTCTTACATGTTTTGTTTTGCTACTACTTTATATAACTTCTATTAATTTCAACATATATTATTGTTCTAGTGGGCAAACAAATGGTTAGAAGTTGCTGCATAATGTTGTGCAATTGGTGTGTAATCAATAGTAGTGAATTTTATTATTTTGTTTCTTTAATTACCGTGGTTTCATAGCATTTATTATTAGCCAAATATCTGGGAGTTCATCATTATGTGACGGAAAAGAAATACATATTTTGTAAACGCACACAATTTGAGAAGCCTATAATCCCACGTAACAATTTTATTGCTATGAGACTCTTGCACACTCTTATAACCGTATTATAAACACTCTTAAAGAAGTATTAATGTTCATTTGAGTGCTCCGTAATTGTTGCGAAGCGTTATAAATACGTTATAGTATTAAAAGTAGAATCCTATAAGGCACCGGAGCGATTGCTTTAATATTGCTATATGATTAATATACATGTATTATATATGTTTTTATACGTATTAGTGTACATGTTTTTATTTTGAAATGAAATTCATTTGAAATAATATATGTTATGCGAAAGTGAGATAGGTATTATTTTTATTTTAAAATAGTAATTTTACGGAGTTTATATTTATTTCATGATAAAGGGATAAAGATATTAATCCCTATTTTTATATTTGTATGTAAATGATTTATAATTATAAAAAATTTGTTACTAATAAGTAACATATTTTTCGGTTAAGAATAAATGTTTTAATATTTATAATTATTATGATCAAAATGCAAAATTTGGTTGGGAAAGAAATATCATTGACATTTATTATAAAAATAATTCGAAAAAATACTTTGCCCTTCAAAAATAACCAATTTGTAAATAAATAAAAGAAAATATCTTTTTAAATTGTATTCTTAAAATGTTAAATAATGTACGTTAATTAATGCAATATTGAAAAGAAAGCAAAATAGAGCTTTTTAGTTTGTGTTTATTTAAAAAAAAAAACATTTTTTTAAAATGTTTGTATAAAATAATGGCCGTCACATAATATTTATTCAAAAGCTACAGTAAGGTTATTATTAACATTATAGGAATACAGTAAAATAATAACACCACTACTGCTATTACTGTAATTCTATTCTTATAACAACATTTTAATTCTTGTTATAAGATTACGCACTTTTAGACTTGTAACAGAATTGCTGTAGTACTGATTGTTGAAAATCCCATTATTACAACTCCTGTAATTGCTATATAAAATCATTCTTATAGCAATATTAAGCACTTTATTCCCATAAAAATATAATTATAACACTTTTATTGCTTATCGGGAGTCATATAGGAGTCTTATAGCACTAATTTTGTTTATATTATTGCTAAAAGATTTGAATTGTCTTTGGAAAACTAGATGCTGCTGTGCAAAACTATACGGAATCGGAGGGCTGCAGCTAAATCCAACATTGATGTAATTCAATAATTTCTTGATACCTTGTAGTTTATCAAAAATAATTTAATGCGATTTGCAGGTTTCTCCAGTACACGAGGTTCAAAATATTGCACATAAAGTGCAGAAGTAAATTGGAAATATATCCAAACATCCTGGCAAATAATCCTATAAGAGACCCAGGCCCCAGGAGATTAAACCGTTAAGTTCAATGCGACGTGTAAAATATATAATAGGTAGTGAAGTGCTATCCCTATCATAGAATACTCTTTTTGAAGCCGATATAGTACATAAAGTTATTTTACTTATTGAATTTGAAATAATTCAGGTTGTAAATATTGAATGGAAGAAGAAATATGTGTAATGCATCGTTCTAAGATTGTGACTAGCGTGTGACGAATTTATAATATTTTTCAATTAGGATCGGTAGGGCCCCCCAAAAACTAATCAATAACGATAAATTCCTATATAAATACATAAATAAATAATTTTTATTTATCAAGTACAAGATTGTCCTCAACCAAAATAAGCTGATTAGGACATCGCCCAATAAGTTAAAAAAAAATTTATATGAGTATCCTATAGTTTGAAAAATTTCAATATTTTGCGTTTTGAATCAATATTTAACTACTAAAATTTTATTCAAATTTTACTTTATAGTCAAAGTTGGAAAAAATTTAAACTGAATTGGGTGGAAGCGACAGAAGAAGAGAGAGTGAGAGAGAGAGAGAAATAGAAAAGGAAAAGAAAACAATATTATTTTCCCTTCAATTTTATACTTACACAAACATACTGTAGTTAACTGATTTTGCCAGAATTATATTAAAATATTTCAATGACGAGTCATGTCTCTCTTTCTCTCTCTAATATTTTCGTGGTATGTTTCCTTTTTATTATAATATGAATTTTATTTTTCTTTATTTTGCTTTTATAACTGAAATGATCTCGGATTTTTTTTTTTTATTATTATTATTTATTTGAAATAGCGATTTCAGTATTTTATAGGATAAAGAGACACACTTAAACATTTAAAATTTATTAAATACGACCTTAGAATGGGCTTTATTTTTTCGATTCAATATTTTTTTAACTTTTAATTAAATAGAATAAATCTTATACTCGTGTTCTGAAAATGATATTTTAAATGAATTTAACATTTTGTAAATTGTTATCAGAAAAGTTTTGTAATTGTGTGATGTTAAAGAAAAATTGAGTAGTAATAGATAAAGAGCTATCCTTTACTATATAACTTCAAAAATTACCATTTGACAGTAAGTTATTTAGCTTATAACTGTAAAGCTTACTGCAAACTTAAATAACTTTATTAAATCCAATGATTTAAAAATATATTAGTTGGGTGACTTGATTTCGAAACTATCGTAATACTCTAATTCAATTTTTATAATTTAATTGATAAGTTATATCTATATTTAGTTGAAATAAAATGTTTCTAATTTAATCTTTAATGTGTCGCGTGTTATCAAATTTTTTTCTGCGCTCATAACGTATTAGCAGAGCTAAATAAAATGCGTGTTATGTCATGACACTAGTGTTATGTTTGAAGTACAAAATAGAAAAAGGAACACATTGGTAGCGATCAGTGAAATTAACCGAGAGATCTAAAATCCACAGATCGATGCATCTGTTCACTGAACGGTGTGGTAAATGTACCGGTTAATGTATCGCGGTTAATGAAAATGGGTCTGAAAAAATGCATGGATCTGACTTTTTATATGTAAAAACAACAACAACAAGTTTTATGTTGAGTATTGTGACATCTACTGTAAGAAAAATTAAATGTTTATATTTGTTATGAAAGTTGTTAAATTTAAATCGCCATTATTTTTTGAATTAGTGTGAAAATTTAAATTCTTAAGGAAGATTTATTTAAGAGTTATAAAAAATAAATTATATGTATCATTATAAATATTATTCCATTCAAATTTAATTTATTTTTAAAAGCACTCATTATATTTTCCTGGGATGGCGCTAGTGTTGCGGTAAATTTTTGTGGTAAATTGCATTCAGTGGCCAGATCCATGGTACATGGTTCTAAAATGGATTCCAGATCCACCGGTTAATTGTACTGAACGAACCCATTTATTAACATGTTTGTCATTACAATAATTTCACCTTTATACAACAGTGTTAGGACATGTAGTTATTATGCAGCAGAAGTTTGTTCATACAATTAAATTAAATTATGCAATTAACATCAATTAAATTATGCGTTCAATGATATTACTATAGACACAAGTTGTTAGTTTATACATTGTTGGTTACGTAGATTTGTGTGGTGGAATTAAAATTAAAATTTTATGTTCCAATTTAATTCAAATTATAATCAATTAGCTATATTTGATATTTTAATTGATTATAATTTGAATTATTCGTTTAATAAATTACAATTTCCAAAAATTTTAACAATTTATATCTGCGCTTAATGACTGCTCGAGCCGATCTACTCTTTCTTTAATTTTTAACTTCTCTTCTGCCTTAAAATATTTTATAAAAAAATGTTAGAAACTTTGATTCAAGATTAAAATAGGTATGAGCGAACGAGTATAGTTTTTTTTAAACTATCCATTAATCCATTCACAATAGTTAAAGTACACAATTCATAATAATTCAAGTTAAAATTTAGGTATATACAAAGGAAATTAAAGTTAAAGTTTAAAAGTAAAGTGAATAATCTATAGACATATTAGCATTCCTTCGTGTCTATCTAAAATCTTTGAGAAATTGCTTTATCCACAAATGAATGTTTTCCTTAGTGCTAACAGTCTTAATACATCATCTGCACTTCTGGAAATTAGTGATAACATTTAGCATGAAATAGATAAAGGACACGTAGTAATTCTCTTATTGTTAGATTTCACAAAATGATCTTCTATGTAACAAACTCAGACTTTCATTCAACTTTGACTCTTCTGCAATAAAATTAATTCATAATTATTTATCTAAAAGAACTCAATTTGTATGTGTTAAAAATATTAAATCTGATTGTTTATCCGTGTTATGTGGTGTACCACAAGGATCAATCTTGGGCCCTTTGCTGTTTAGTTTGTTTATTCATGATATTCCTAAATCCGAAGCTCACTGTTATAGATTGTACGCCGATGATATTCAACTTAACATTAGTGGCCCACCTTTTAATATTTATAATTATGTCGCAAAAATTAATGACGAACTTGATTCACTTGCTGTCTGGGCCAAAAATAACGGATTAAGACTTAATCCTTCTAAATCTAAAGCTATGGTTATTGACGTAAGAAATATTGAAACTAGTGTTCTTCCAAAAGTAAAAATTAACTGTTCTGTAGTAGAATATGACAAAAAACTTGGGTATCATTTTCAACAGTACATTCACTTGGCATGACCACATTAATTTTATTTTTCAACGTGTAGGTATATTCAATACTTTGTAAACTATGGAAATTCTCTCTATATTGATGAAAATGTAAAGAAAAAGCTTGTGATGCCTTTTGTTCTTCCAAACTTGTTGTGATGTAGTTTTTGCTGGGATGAGTGCATATGAACTTTTAATCACAATTAATATTATATTTAATGCATGCACTCATTTCGTTACCAATCGACGTAAATTTGATAGGATTAATGATGTGGCTAAACAATACTAGGCTGAACTTTTACTAATTTCCTAGATTTTACATGCGTTTGATATATCTGGAAAATAATATATAAAACTGGTCCTTCATATTTGCTTGACAAAATAATTTTTAGAAGATCACCAAGGGGTATGAACCTATGAACCTAGTAATCCCATGTCATAATGGTAGACTCAGGCATTTGTCTTTCTTTGTAAAGACTTCAGTGCTTTGGAATACGTTGCCGAATGCCATTAGATTTGCAACTTCTCACTGTAAGTTTATTGAATTTTGTTGGAAGTATTTCAAGCAAAAATCGTAGTTATTCAATTGTTTACCTTTTTAATTTTTATTTTGTTATTTATAAATTTTAATTATTTATCTGTTTTTATTTTATTTAAGTTTATAAATTTTTGTTTTAACATAAAGAGAATTAATACTTTTTGAGAGAGAATTGTAATTTATATTTTTGATTTCTAATTTTAATTTTTTGTTTGTTGAATATTGGAACAATCTGTTTTAATCTGTATTAATTGTGTACATCTTAAACATATGCTTGTATATACAACTGTAGAGACTAATCGTCTCATGTATATTGAAATTTAATAAATTGAAATAAATTGAAATTGAATAATTCAAAATTGTTCAATTTAATAATTATGACCACTTCTCTAGTGGTACGATCACATTTATATATTTACTTTCCACATTTATATATTTTTGCATTTTTATATAAGTACTAGAAGAGTTAAAATGTGAACCCATATATAAAATTAGCATTCAGAAATTTTAAATTAACATTTTTCATAAGAAATAAGAACCACCCTACTTTTCCTACTGTACATAATGTATGTATATAAATTCTATTACAATCTGAACACGCTAATAATTTCTCATTCGTACACTGACGTAATATTCAGAATTTTTGTTATTTTTTTTTTTTCTTTTTATATTGATATACTGCATATTAGACTACGTATTGAAAATTGGAATTTGAAATTTTTTTCCAAAATAGTAGAAAAAAAAAATTAAAAGAAAATTGAATTCCATAAAAATATTCAAAAAATATTACACAAAAAAAGAAAATAAATAAAATAAACATTTGATATAATGCAACAATACGGATGTACAATGGATACGTTATGCACAAGTTGTCATAAAATGCATCATATCGAATTACGTACTTTTTTTTTATTACTGTAATTTGAACAGTCTTTAATGGCAGAGAGGGTGGTTATATTCTTCAGTATATTTAAATAAATTGATTCATTTTAAGTGATTTTGCGGTTATGAATTTAAAAAAAGAAAATAAAAATAAAAAAAAAAATGGCGAATATTTTTTTTTATGACTACATTAAAGTTTATCGCAATACCTAAAAACGGTTTGCATCTTCATTTTATGAGAACATTAAAAAAATAAAATATATTATTTCGGGAATATTTTTGATATTTATAGTTCACCTTAACTTATGTTAAGAAATTGTGTTTTTTTTTGTTTCGTCTTTAAATGTGTAGACAAAATGTTATTTTTATTTAAATAACTGTATGTAGACATTATGTTATACCAGTTATAATGATGTAGAAATTAGTCTTTAAAAATTTCTATCGATATAATAAAATTGTACTATGAATATACAATTTTTGTAATAGACACCATTTGACTAGTTATATACAAAGAATGTGATTTCTTCAATCTAGTACTGA
This sequence comes from Argyra leucocephala, assembly GCA_963942445.1. Taxonomy (NCBI): domain Eukaryota; kingdom Metazoa; phylum Arthropoda; class Insecta; order Diptera; family Dolichopodidae; genus Argyra; species Argyra leucocephala. The sequence continues at coordinate 81,226,533 of OZ012678.1, forward strand.
AACGTATGTGACAAGTATGAGTAAACACAGGCAGCACTAGATTGCTCAGATCTATCGAAATACTGGGGTTTGTCGACGAAATTGATATTATTGCCAGATCACAAATAGCGATTATCGACGATTTTACCCAGATTAAATAAAAAGCAGAACAAATGGGTCTCAAAGTAAATAAACAAAATATATGTTATCAACAAATCAAAAAGCTTCTAAACATCATATTGGTGAAAACATCGCTATCGACACATATAATTTCGAGGTAGTGTACGAGTTTATCTTATCTATCTTTGAACCAACGTTAATCCCCCAAACGACATCAATGTGGAGGACATAAATCCAAGCAAGCCGTGGCTGTTTTGGTTTGTTCAAACATTTTGGGTCATAGTGCAAACCAAGAAAACCCTCATACTCCTGATTCTGTTCTACGCATGAGAATAATGAACACTGGCCAAGGTAAGTGAGCATGCACTATTCAACAAGAAAATTGGATCACTGGATATAATGGTCCTGAAAACAACGATGCGGTCTGAAGAAGAAGCAGCACTTTATGACATGTTCAAAAAATGGATGTAGTCCCAAAAATTTAAGTCAAGAGACTACAGTGGCTCCTAGAGCGAATGAATGAAAATACTCCTGCCAATAGAATCTACAAATCCAGACCCGATGGTACAAAACGTCGAGAAGACCTTGTCGGAGAGACGGCATATCGGCAAACATGAAACAATTCTGTATCTGCAACTAGACAAACTGACTAAATTGGAGGGCATTGATAAGCCATTATGGCATTCGTTTATTGAAAATCAGAAGGTGTGTGTGCACAAAAAATACTTAATTATTTTTGTTTGAGTGAAAAAGCTGACTTCTTGAAAGTGAATATTGTAGATTCTAGGAAAATATGTAACCATTTTGAAATATTTCTAATGTATCGACTTAGAGAGAATTAGAAGAAAGGAAAAACAACAACGAGCTTTAAAAGCGCCCTCTATATGGTTGCCCTAAATAATATCTTAGACACCAGATCTAATATCTTATCATTCCAGTTAACAAGTTTACTTCATAACTACCACCAGCGAATGAACAAAGTAGTTCACATGTTTGTGATAAGTTCTGATATTTTCAAATAACAATGAGATATGCAAGAAAATTTTTAATGAAGAACTCTATGAGTTATGCAATAACAAAAGACGAAATCATGGGAGTTAAAATCAAGCGACTACAATGGCTTGAACACCAATAGCGGACGGAAAAAAATGCTTGGATCAAGTAAGTTCTACCGTTGTCGCAATTCAACTTTCTAAAACTAGTCAAGTGAGATCAGAAAGTATTTTGAATGCAATCACAAAGTATTGACCATCAGAAACAAAACGAAGTCATACCTTTATACATAAATGTTGTCACATTTCAAGCAACATATTAAAAAATATCAGAAATTATTTCAAATAAATTGTACTGAAATTGACATTTGCAAACAATATCTATCAAAATGTCAATCTTATACATTTGAATTAACTGTTATCTTTATTTGAAATTGAGATTGAAATAATTTTCAAAATAGAGACTTAAAGTATTTTGTCCAGATGATTTTGACAAATAAATTATTTTAAAAATAAATTATTTTTGTGCAAAAATAATTAAAATTTCATAAATAAAATTTTGAAATTGTTAGAAAAAAAAAAAAATTTGATTTTTGTATGTATGTGTGCAATTTTTTCTTCTCATTTTAAGATTAATAACATTTCAAAGTTTTCTTGTTATATATTTTTTTTAAATTTTTTGATAAATTACAAATTTTAAAATGACTTAAGATCATTTCTATCACCTGGACATTCATGTGTGATGTGTGTTTATAATATAGGTATGTATGTATATGTACATGCAAATAATAATATAAATTTTTTTGTTTTTTTAAATAAGCAAAAATTTTAAATTTATTTTGAAGGACATTTTGTCATATCCTTTTAAAATTTTAAGAAACTTGCAATGCAATTTATCCATATGGAAATTTAGATTAAAATTTGAAAATTTTGAACATAAGAAAGGAAACTAGAATTTCAACTTGGTTTGTTTATTTAATTTTTTTTGCTTGTTATGTTTTAAATACATTTTCTGAAAATCGCTTTTATATTTTTTTTTTTTTTATTTATAAATTAAGTTTTTTGTTTTTCATTTCCTTTGTTTTTATTAACAAAATGTCATTTATATGTTTTATGTTTTTACTAGGGTTTATATTATAACCATATTACTATTGTGGCACTGTAACAGTCATTTTTCTTAAATTACAATTTCATATTAATCCTTTAACCATCTTTTGTTGCTTATGTATATAGGTATGAGGTGCATTATCTGCATTTTTCAAATTATGTTTTTAGTCAAAGTGTTGTGCATATGTCACTACATGGTTAGTTGGTAAATACAAAGAATTATGTTGACACATTTTATTTTAATTATTTTTATAGTGTTATTTAAATAATATATTACATTGCACAGGTGATAATGGAAATTGTAAAGAAACTTAATATTTTTTAGATGTCATTATTTTTGAATTTGATTAGATTTAAAATTACCCATACAACAACTAAGTGTGTCTTTTAAAATATAGAAATTTGAAATTTTAAGCCTTTAAATTTACAAACAAGAATGTATAAAATTAATAACAAAAGTCTGGCTGAGGACTCTAATATTATTATCTTATTTGGAAATGTGGTTCATTGACAAATCTTGCTAGATTTGATCTATGGTAGGTAGGTGGGTAGAAGTAGCCATTCCAGCTACTTTTGGAAAACCATTTAGCACTTAATTGTGCATTTTTGATACCACGACTCGAGTGTCTTGTTGTTGGTTGTTATAGGGGATCATTGTCTCATCTTTACTCTCCCCAGAGACTCTAAAGTCACCCTGTGTGATTGAGAAGGTTGATCAGATTTCTTATTTTGCTTTGCGCGATAAAACCCATATTGCTGAGGAAAGCCTCACCTAAAATCCGGAGTATGACTCTAGCTAATGCTAGACAGCTGCAAAGGAAGTGTTGAAGAGTTTCTGCTTCATTCTCATCCTTGAAACTGCGACAGTGGGGATTGAATGGAATACTCAGCGTGGCTTCCTATTGGCCAATGACCCGTAATGTTAACGTAAACTACTACTACTACTGGTTAAGAGTTGTTTGGTAGATTTGATCTATAATTTTAAAAGAAAAATTTTGTTTGTTACTTAGTTAGATACTCCTACTATCAGTCAGGAATATTTCAAAAACCAATTGTGTTACCGAGATAAAAATTTACACCTAGACATTTTTTAAAAATAAAGAAATTGTCTTCTACCAATTTCGAAAATATGGACTAGTTCGCTGCCATACAAATCCTAGCACCTTTAAGAACATTTCAAAATACAATTGGGTTAAGCACGTATTTTATAGCTTGTCAAAATGCGGGTTTGTACGGGTAGCTAACTTACAACTTCCAACACCTATGAATGAAATCCCAAAATTTAAGGATACTAGAAATCTGAAACTTTCAATTGGACAGTACTTAATATAAAAAAAAATAAATTTTTTTTTAGCAAAATAAAATGATAACCTAAATAGCAAAAGCTCGTTGAAGGAAAAATTTCTGAAGACTTCAATGACAAAATTGAAATAGCAACGACCCCTACAACCATTCAAAGTATTGAAAAGTTAACTGAAAAAGTATTTCCAAATTTTCAGAATCAATGATGCTGTTAACTACCCTACAGAGTTTTGTAATTCGCTGCATTTAATAAGGGTTCTCTCATCAATTAGAATTAAAAATAGGAACTCCAATAAAGTTTCTATACGAAATTTGAAGCAGCTAAAACTGTATCCCAAAATACCAAGGCACAATTTTACAAAACGGTCATCCTTCCGGTGCCTCTATATGGTTCTGAATCGTTGACATTACCAAAAGTAAGCTCTTTGAGAGAAAAATTCTTGGTCGTATTTATGGTCCTGTATCTGCAGTTCAACGACATGGACCTAGCCAAAAAAATCAGAATAAAACGTCTTCATTTACTAGGACATGTAGAGCGTATGAATGAAAATGCTCCGGCTAGCAAACTCTTTGAATACAAGCCCCAAGCAATATGTTGAGGGAGGCCGCACCTTCGTTATAGAGATGAAGTATCGGAAGATATGAAAAAACTTCAAATCACCAAGTGGAGAGATTTCGCTCGTGACCGAAGTCAGTGAAGGGCAATTTTAGGTCAGGGTCAGGACCGATAAGATCTCTAGCTCGTTGGGCGCTAAGTAAGTAAGTAACTAAGGCGGTAAGTAAGTACGTAAAACTGTATCGATATTAGATTAATAATAAAAGCTTTTATAATTAAAAGCTAATATCATCAGAAGTACCGTTTGAGCTTAAACGCTTACAATCTCCGGTGAGCTTAACGTTTGCCATGTTCATTAACAATTCGCAAGGACAAATTATAAAATCTTTTGGTGTACAACTAAAAGAATGTCGTTTCTCTCATAGACAACTATATGTGTTATATTTACACATACTCACATACAAACTGGGTGGCGCAGTAGGTAGACCGACCGAAATATCCCAAGTTCGATTTCCGATGAAGCTAAAAATACTTTATTGGTTTTTCGAACTGGTGTACTGGGTACCCTTTGTCTTAGGGATATAATAAATGACAAAAAATAATTGAGTGTATATAGTTATAACCAAATTTAACGTCATGCTCCCACACTATAATTAAATAAAGATACATTCATCACGTGATATTACGGTACTCTATTATTGTGTTTGTAATACCATATGATGATATTTTTATTTGTTTATAGTGTGGGAGCGTGACGTTATATTTGGATATAACTTTTTATTAGTAAAGGGTTTAATTGTAACTATATATTAATCTGGTAAAAAAATTAAATAAAATGAAATTATTCTATTTAAGAAGGCAATTAGTTCCTGACAACAGCAATAAATTTTTCCACATTTAATGAGTAGGTAGTCAGTAATTTGTTAAATAAATACTCGAAGTATTGTAGATATTGCAGTATAAAATTGTAGTACCGTATTCAATTTAGCACGAAAAGGTGATTCTACTTAAGTCACTGTCAAGAGGGTAAAAAAAAAATCACAGGTAGGAACACCAAGGAATATGTTTGTTTAAACTCCATCAGGAAAAATCCGAAATATTGTTTATAAAGAATAATATTGTGGTTTAAGTTGTAGTATTGTTGATTTTGTTATTATAGCAAAAAACAAAAAATTCGAATATTCTTCAACACACATTTGGTGTTCAACTCGGACAACGTCACTGCACACTATTTGTCGAATTTCACAATTTTTTATTGAAATCTTTAAATGATATTTTCCCAGACATTCTCTTATGGTATTTGACAGGTTTTTTTCGTGCACTAGTCTCTATCTATTGTATTATATTTTACTCTAATTTACTATCAATTTCACCTAGATTTTTAGCTTTTATGAAAATATACAAGGTTTTTTTCAATCCACTCATTTTGTTCTCAGTGGTTCTTTTAAGTTTATTTCTTGACTAGAATTTCTAATAATTGAATCTAGAAATTTAATGTTTCAATTTTTTTGTACACAATGTTGTTCACAAATGACAAGTCAAAATTGAAAATAAATTAGTTAAAAAAAATCGAAATAAGTGTTCAGTAGATTTTATGTTTTAAATAGTCCTTGAAATTTAATTGTCCAAACTGCCCAAAACAGTTCTGTCCGATTGTGTTCTAAATCTGTTCAGTAGATTATAACTTATTGCAGTTTTACAGATTTGCTATAATATAAATTTTTGTTACTACCTATATAAAAGTGAGTAGTTGGATAGGCTACCTATATGAGAGTAGTAGGTCTTCATAATTGTGAATCTCTAGCTATAATCTCTCAATTTATTTTAATCTTTCAGTAAAGTTCATATTTTGTTGCGTTGTAAGTTTATTTGGTAAATTCATCGCAAAATATTCATTAATTGAGAATTAATCAACAACTTATTTTATTTTACTTTAAAACCAAGGTGTTTTCGTTTTTTGTTTATTATTTGACAACTTTATTTGACAATTGACTGACAACTTCACTTTGATATTTGACACTTTCTTCTTATTATAAAATTTCTGAAATTTAAATTTAAAATTTAATTTTAATATATATTTTTACTTTGAATTACACACACACAGTGTGTTGATAATTAAATGAGTATTTAATAAATTTCAATTTCTAAAATCATATAAGACGAAAATGTTGAAACATACAAAAAATAAAACAGAATCAAAAAAAAAAATATACACTTGGGATTTTTGACATGAATTTAATATAATAATTTAAATTTTAAAATAAGTTATATTTTATTTTATTTAGAAAAATACATATTTATTTCTTAGATATTTAAAATAAAATATGTTCTGACAAGTATGCTATTGTTTAACTTCCTGTTTCAGTTTTTTGTAGGTAGTAGACAGTAAAGTCTTTTATTGGATATGTATTATATGTATTATTATAAGTTTACATGTATAATGTTATTTTTTTTTCTCTATTGTAAGAGTATTTCCATGAACTGTTGCCGGATTTGGATAAAATGAATTAATCTTTTCAGATATTAAATAAATGTAATATATTATTATATTATTATTATATTCGTATATATATACTATGTTCCGGATAAAATCTTTTTATAGATACAATTATTAGAAATATGAACATTTTACAAGAACAGGTATATAATAAATGTGATACAGACTTACAGAGTAGGATTTGTTTACTTTTTAGAAATTATGAAAATTTAAAAAAAAAACAGGGTTTCAATTTTACGGGAAATTGGTCGGCAATCATTTTCAACCAAATGATGAGATATTTAAATTTGTATATATACTTTTATAGATTGAAAGAGAAAAATCAGGTAGGCGAAACCAAATCAAAACCAAACCAAAGATATCGACAACTATTCTAAATCACTACGTATTATCGATCTTTGAAATTTCGGGGATTCTGAGAAGATGTTGTATCGGCGTAGAACCTAATGAACATAGTTGGAATTGCTAGCTTTCCTAAAATATATATCTTTAGTGGAGCCTTATCTTATCCTTTATGGACGAAAAGGATATTTGAATGTATCCGTGTTGTTTTGATGTTTTAGTATAAAAACTGTTATATCTGTTGATCCATTAGATATATATATATATATATATTGAATTATATATTTTAGAAAGATAACAGTTTGGAGAATATTTCCAGGTCATTAGGTCCTACGCCGATACAATATCTCCCTGAGAAGAATCGAAATTTCTAAATATTGACTTACGTTTACTAAACCGAAAATAAGCCAATTTATATAAAACTAAGATTTTATTTAGTCTGTTAATTTTTGTCAACAATGAATTACGAAAGTTATTTTTGTATTTTAAGAGCCGTGGTAAAAATCAAGGAGGTAAGCTTTTAATGTTCGTCTTGAATTTCCATAATTTGTTTTATAGGAATGAGCACATGCTGTTCTTCGTGTTTCACGAGAGAAGTTCTTACATGAAGTAATACAATATAAGTTTTACTGACCATGGACCAGTGACTACGAGATATCTATGAAAAGGGAAGGGTGGTCAGACTATATGACGGCGTCCAAGGCGAGCAAGATAAGCAGTGACTTTCGGATCATTAATAAGACGAACACCCCGTTTTAGAATTACATTTTGTTGTAGCAGAAGCATCGGCCAATATGAGAGAATTATACTCAATATACAATATCATAATATATACAATATGAGATGAAAGCTTTGTAGATTTTTAAGAGGTCACAGTAGGAGAGTTAGGTCTTACAACGACTAAGAAACCCTAACTATTTGGCTGTGTTTTTATCAATATCGAATATAATATGATCATTCCAAATCATTTTGGATTTAGGTGCATATCTAATATTATTAAGCTTTTAAGCAGCTGAAATTTATCTTCCTGAAATGAAAGGTGAGTATTAAAAATTTATATTTTTCCGGAGATAGTAAAACTCCAAGTTTTTATGGATTAAAGTCGACTCTGGCTTTATAAGCCCCAATTAGCTATTGCGACCACATCATGGCAGAGGAAATTGTGCATGATACCTCTTTTGTTTGATACAGCGATAAATGTAGCCTCATACTTATTATGAAAATCGTAGGATGCTACTTGAGTGATGTCGTCTTTAAGGTTGTGGATGGTATTGAAAGTAAATTGGTACACTTATAAATATAATGGTACTAACAGCGTAGGTTAGAGAACTGATCCTTTGGGAACACCATCGTTTATTTGGAATTGATCGGACCTAAGTCTATTAATTTAGACGTGAATTGTACGATTCGGAAGGAAACTTTCAATCCATTTAAGAGAAGATGATCGCAGACCTTTGAATTGACATTTTGCTAATAACGCACCATGCTATAACCGACCGAAGGTTTTAAAAATATCCAGAGTCAAAATATTTGCTTTTTATGTCATTAGATCTATCTGGAATTCCTTGACAGTTTAAATATTTAGTAAGCTTCTTATTTATTAAGATCTCTGTCACTTTAGAGAGATTGATATTATTTGAAAATAAATATAGAAAAATATATTTATTTTTGCATCTCTAAAATGGTTTTTGTAATAGATATGAAGAAAGAAAAGCCAGATGGAAAGTCAGCACGTATGACACAAAACACTGTTTTTGTCAATATGTATTGCCTGAGTAGGGTAAACGAAAGGAGCTTACCCTAATTCCGATTCTGATCAATTTTATGTTCGTTCAATTACTATGAATAATAATTTTAAAGATTTTTAAAAGGAAATTTTTAATAACAATGTTACACTTCCGAAAATTAAATTTATATTAAATTATAATTAAAATAAAATTATCTAAAATTTTATATGTATTATGTTTTAAGAGTTTTGAAATATTAAAATTTGGTTGAATTATTTTAACTCAATAAACACGCTGGGTGGCGCAGTAGGTAGAGCGGCTGCCATCGAACGAAATGTACCTTCGATTCTCGACGAAGCAAGAAAAATTATTTATGGGTATTTCGACCTGACCCAATCAGTAGCCTTTGTCAATGGAACAAAATAAAATAACAACAAATAATTGAGAGTACAATCTGGTAACAAATTTTATAAAATGGAGCTATTCTATTTTAGAAGGCTTAGTTCCTGTATACAACATAATTATTTTTCCACATTTAATGAGTTGATAAAGCTAGTAATTTGATAAATAATTTCTCGAAAAAGATTTCAGATATTGTAGTATAAAATTGTAGTATCGTGCTTAATTAAACACGAAAAGGTGATTCTACCTAAGTTACTGTCAAGAGCATAAAAAAAAAATTAACCAAATTTTTAACTTACAATACATAGGAAGTTCAAGTTCATTTTTAATGCTTGTGGCTTTTAAGCTTTAAAAATTTCGGTTAATTCATTTTTATTAATGAACTGTAAATATCTGATTCAATAACAGTTCAATATTTTATTTTAGTTTCAATAAAAATATGTTAACAGTGTGTATGTATATTTTTAATGAAATAATTAAATTAAATTATTCTAATGTATAGAAAAAAGCGAAATAAAACAATATTTTAGACAATGTTAAAACATTTTCTGTTAGAATTTGTTATTTGTACGTAAATCTTATTAAATTATTTAATTTTAAAAGACAGAAAAGCTAAATTAAAATAAATTGCTAATTAAAGGTAAAAATTAAATTAAATTTTGTTGTAAAACAATTTTTTTAAATTTTTGCTTCCAAAACATTTTGTCTGTTTATTTTATTCTTGTGTTTAATTTGCCATAATTCAAATGTTGTAAATTTACCATCTAAATTTACAATCCAAATATAAAATTTCGTCACGAGAGCATAATTTTTGAAATTAATTAATTTATCAGAACGTTACTTTGGAATAAAACAGAAGATGCTTATTCTGATTTTAAAAAAATTCCAAGCAGGTGTACCCCGAGGTAGTGTAGCAGAACCAATATTTTATCTCTTATATACTTATGATCTATTTACAATTGAAGATTACGATAGTTCTTATATTTTGTTTGCAGAAGATCTAAATTTAAAGGACAGGAAAATGTATTGGTTACTAGGTTATGCTGGTTACAGACACTCTGTGCTCTCAACTAAAAACAAGCTTTTTGCTACACCAAAAAGTCCTGAAACCAATTTGAAATTACAGAATTTAACACTGGGGTTATGCCAGTCAAAATAATAGAATCATAATGCAACGTTTTTAAAATAAAGTACTTCCTGATATATAGTCAATGCTCTGTGGTATCTATATAAGGGCTTGGGTGTAAAAATTGTAGATAATGTTATCGAAACAATCGCCCAAAAGTCGTCAAAAAAGACTTTAAAAACATCAATGCCGAAATTATTCAACTCTTGGAGAATGATGATTCAACACGATGATTGAAACTAAACCGTTTTTGATTAAATTGTGCCAGGTTTAAAGTTGTACTCGATTTTATGAGCAAACAAAAAATTTAGTATTAAAGGAGAAATAATTTTCATTTTCATTTTGTAATGCATTGAGTCATAAATTACATATTTATTTATTGTATAATGGAGTTATATTATATGAAATGAACATTGAAGTCTGTTATACATATGCTGACCAGTCTTCCTGTTTTTGACAAGGTGTCCTTAAAATTGTTTTCCAAATAGAGGACAGAACAATGTTCTTCACTTTCTAGTTTTGCGTATTATGTCCTCATTTAATACATTTTTATGGAATGTAATGCTCTCCAATTTAAAATATAAAATATAAATTTCATAAATACAAAAAAAAAATGTAGTTCTACTCATATTTCAAAATTATTATATTTATTCAATAGAATTAATTGGGTTGAATTCATTGACTAAAAAATGATACTAGTTAATTCTTGAACACTTACTTTGAACTACTGTATACAGTGGAATACCTACCCATTCATATTATTTCAATGCCTGACACTTCAATTATTTTAAGAGATTTTAAATTAAAATTTGTTGACCGTAGCAACTTTTTGCCTCCCACCATAAAAAAATTTTATTCGCGAATTATATGCAAATAGTGATTTTGATGAAACAAAAATTAAGGAATGTGTAACAAATTTTTAACACGTACTAATTACTTAAGTCAGTGGGATAAAGCTTTTAGAAATGAAAAGAAATTTTCGGCGGTACTCCTTCGAACTGTTGCATCTCGGGATAATATTGAAAAAACTTCATCTAAATAAATTTAGGAATGATTTAAAAATCAATAAAAGAGTGTAAAAAATATATCAGTAAATATTTTGCTACATCTACACTCCTTTTTCAAAAATGGTCTTACACACAAATAAAACAACGAAAATATAATTAATTCAATCAAACATTTTTAAAAACAAAATAGCTAGCAAATATATATTTTTTTAAATTTTCCAGAAATTTTTCTTACTTTAAAGACAATCTTAAACCACTATACCAAGATTACAAAAGATAAGTAACTGAATCCATTAACTTGATTGACATTTGCTATTCTATTTCAAAAATATGATTCGTATATAATTTAAAATTTTTAAAGACAACATGGAACAACATCAAAAAAATTATGAGCATGAAAAAAAATTTAAAAACAAAAACAAAAAAAAAAAAAACTGCCTAAGAATACAGAACACCCTTTAAATCGTCTTAAATATCCTTTAGGCATCAGTAAAAATATATTACGAGTAATGGGTTTTAAAAGTATCCTGAGATACAAAATTTTTCAAAAAAATTTTGTTTATTTGTTTTTGTTTTTCTTTTCCATGAAGTGTTCGTATAAGCTGTGTTTTTTTTTTGTTTTTCATTTTTGTTCACCTGACAAAAATCCGGTAAATAAACAAGTATTGTACAATAAACAACAAATCAAAATACAAAAACAATGGCAACAACACTAACTTAAATAATAAACAGAACACGTAAACAGCCTACATTACGAGCATAATAATATTAATACATTCATACATACATACCTAATGATATATAATAGCGGTAGTGGAGAATCATTTTTTTGTTTTTGTTTTTCTTCTTCTCATTTCTATTAAATACATTTTAATTTTAGCATAGCTATCCACCAAAAAAAAATTTTATGAGAGAAAAATTCTCAACCTGTCAACCTGATAATTTTAATATTTTAAATTGTTAAGTTGTATGTCAGCGGTTCCTAATTTATTTTTATGGGATGTTGATGAAGATGGGAGTTGATAGAAAATTATTCCAAAAATCCAAAGACTGAATTATTTTATTTTGTGTTAATTTTTTTCATTGAAATGTGAAGTTTAGGAAATTACTTAAGTAAAATGTAAAATAATAAAGATTTTATAAATACCATTTCTCCTCGACATCACACAGGCCTTCGAGGCACGAAGGGCTATTATTTAAAGTGAAGAAACTGCTACTTCACTATGATCTTAAATTTTTTCGCAGGGGAGTGTTTTAGCGCCTTTGCTTTATGTTATCTACACATCCGAATTCCAACATTACCAAATACTATGACGGCTACTTTTGCGGATGATTCCAGCGTCCTATACAAGCTATATAACTCCGATGATAAAATCTTTTAATAATTGAAAATTAGCTAAGGAAATCAAGAATAAAGGCAAGCACATCAAAATCGTTGCACATCACTATCGTAAATCGTAGAAGTATGTCACCTGCATTAAAATTCAACGATGAACTAATATCACTGGTGTAATCAGTAAAGCAGGTACTTGGGAATAAATGTATACTGCCGACTTAATTGAAGAGCTTACATTTTCGAAAAGAACAAGCAACTTAGAATAAAGTTCAACCAATTCTACTGGCTTATAGGAAGTAATTCTAAACTGTTACTTCATAGCAAAATGAGGGAATACTAAAACTAGTTTGAACATACGTTCTTGAACTATGGGGTACTTCAAACAATTCAAATATAGAAATTGTGAATAGTGAACGTTTTAAATCAACAGTATTACGATCTATGGTAAATACCTGCTGGTTTGTACGAAATGACAGAATACGATCAGATCTAAACATACCATCTGTATGTTAAGAAACATTCACATTCAAACTAACATCATATTTTAATAGACATCAAAACTATCCAAATACATTAATTCCGCAACTTGTAATTGCTCGGCATACATGCAGACTAAAAAGATTCATGTCTTTGAAGCTAAGTTCCAGATTTTAAAAGAAAATACCCAAATTAATCTAAGTTTACAAAACAAAAAAATCATAGGATATAATAAAAGTTGTCTCTTTTAATATTATTTTATCAAAGTTGTAATTTAATTAAACAGGCTTTTAGAGATAGACACCAGAAGGAGGATTACCGGAGGATATTCGCCATCTCTGAAATTCTTGTAATGTTCGAAGTTATTTATCAACAGTATTTGGCATCTTCATCTATTTAAGAGAATGAAAAAGAGTTTTGCTGTCTAATGATTTGCGTATCAATCTTCAAAACAGGCTCCTAGGATACACTTTACTTTCATAATATAGAGCAGAATGCGGGACAAAGGTGATGCAAGATACTTTCATCCTCTGCCTTATCTTTACTCCTAAAATCATTTTATGGTAGTCAAAGCTTTCTGGCATGTTTGCCAGTAAGACAGTCTTCGATTATAAAATGACAGTAAAACGTCAAAAACGGATGGTAAAAGTCATTAATGTTAAAAGTCCAAAAAAAATTATAAATATATATCCAAATAATAAATGAATTTAGTGCGATAGAGAATGCAAAAATGGTTCCATCGTGAATGGACATTGAAGAATAACAATCTCAGCCTGAATCCTAACAAAATATATCAGTAATTTATGCAAAATCAATCGTCAAAAAATAAAATCAGGAGATTCTTCTGTACGCAGTAGCTCATTACTATTATCGCAATGGTGCAGTGGATATAGTGTGGTGGTACCTGCATTAACAGTAGCTGTGACACAAGTTCCAGTAACAATATAATATCAAAAAAATTGGATCAAATACTATGCCAGCAAGCTTCCGAAAGAGGACAATTTGTTGAACTACAAAAAGAAATACGGGAATTAACAGTATGTTTATTGATAGATCAAAATATAGAATTGGTTTTCTATCCTTCGTGAATAATTGATATTAAAAATTCGATTCAAGTAAAGCTTATGATTTATGACCAGTCCCAGAAATGAAAAATTTACTGGTAGTTATACATAAACCAATTTAAAGAAATATTTTAGGACAAGTTTATGAAAATCTAAGTGTATGTAGAGTGGAACGGATTCCCAAAATAAAATCTATAAACTATAGAAATACAGAAGTTATCGCGATATAAATTTGATATTCCATTCCAATTAATTCAATTTAATTAATTAAAGGTCTTCTCATTCTTCTTTTGTTTCATAGCATTTAGTGTCTCTTTTTTCAATATACATATCGTCGCATGAGAATTATTTTATCCCATACGCCATTTAGTACATTTTGAGTAAATCGATTTTAAATGTTTAGGGTGAAAATACTAAAAAACCAGCCGATAAATATTTAAATTTTTTACATTGTTAATTTATGTGCCTATTACAGGTGTCACACCACTTTTCCAGTCATTTTTCCCAGTCACCCGAATGAAATTTACTTTCGTATTACAAGTCTCATCCGACAGCAACAAATTTCTGAACGTATTTTTTACGTACTTTGACAGAAAAACTCATTTGACGTTTGAATTTAAAAAAAATATTTTTACAAGAATACAAAGTTGGTTAACGTGTTTTTTTATGTTTTTTTTTAAATTGTGTTTTTGTTGTTTTTTTTAAACTAAAATAAACAAAAATGTTTATCATCCAATTTTTGAATTAATATATTCAAATTCAAATATATATATTATATATATAAATTATTTCAATAAATTTGTAAATATTTACATAACCTTTCTTTTCAGAATCCATTATTTAAATTTATATAGACACAAAAAATTACAAAATTTCAGGCAAACGGAATCCTGTCACATATAAATTGCAAGTGACAATTGAGTCGCTTTTTTCAGTCGGCGCGTGACAGTTGTAATAGTAACTAGTGTTGTCACCTGAAATTACTCGGATCCGACAAAAAAAGTGATACCTGTAATAGGCACATTAAATTGAACAATTTTGCACTTAAATTTAAATGTTGAAGATAATTAGTTCATATTAAAAAAAGTTAGGGTCATTTTAATTATTGGAAGTAAATTATTAACTTTATACCACCTAATACATAGCTTTTCTTATTTGTTCTTGATGTATGACATGGTACATAGTTTTTTTGGATATGTGACAATATAAAAAGTAAGAAGTAATTTTTTTAAAATAATGGTTAAGAAGTGATATGGAATAAAGTAGTATCAAAGACCGTTAATATATAAAGATATATTAACGGTCTTTGGTAATTTTATATGGATTTTTAATATAGCTTTTTTTTATAATGAATAAGTCGAAACAAGTCGGGAAAATTTATTAAATAAAATATAATGAACAATTAAAATGGTAGTTCTATAATAAAAAATAGAAATTGCAGAAGTTTTTCTTTGAAGTAAAATATAAGTTTTTCAATAAGAGCCAACCCCAGTATCTATAATCAAAGTAATTTTAAAATTAATTTAAAGTAAACAAATATTTTTTTTTTATTTTAAAGAAAATAAACTTTTATTTCATATATTTGTGAAGTTGCCTTAATCTAACATGTTTTTTTCAAATGTATTTAGTTTTCGTTTGTAAAAAAATATTGATGCTGCTGCTTTAGGTAGACTAAAAACACTTTGCAAATAATAAGATGCAGTGATTTTGGTCTATATTTGAACAATCTGCATCCCGTTCCGCTTTTGTCATATTTTTTTCTTTTTTATGCAATTCAAATTGTAGCAATTGAGTTCTAGATGGATCTTTATTCATTTTATGTAGATACATTGATCTTTTTTTGGGTTAAAAAAAGAAAAGTTGAATTAACTGTTGAATACTTTCCTATACACTGATATTTCAAGTGGTTCAGCAATCTTTTCTTTATATACGTTATACATTTTGGGTAAACTTAATTCACTTTCGAGATATTTTCTTTGCGAATTCGCACGACAATAAGGTGAATCTATAACAGGAAATGATTAAATATGTTCCCGTATTTCATTCAATTTCACTGGTGAAGTTACTCTCTTAGCATGTTTCCCTTTTTTTGTTTGTGTAGGTATACCACAGTTCTTATCCAAACAATGTTTAAAGCAATAGTAAATTCGGGTCTGAGTTATCGATAGTGTATTTAGAAAAAACGTTCTACAAACTCTATGGGTTCGCTCTTCCTTTTGTAAATAAAACATAAAAGAATTTTGTTTTACATCAGAGTCAGTTCGGCACCGTTTTATATTTATTTGCCTAACAAATTTGAAATAAAATTTTACTTTTTCTTCATCTTGTAAATTCCAAAACTGATTAAATATTTTCAAATCAACATTATTTTGTTCCATATCCGTATAATTAAAGTTTCTTGTGTGTATGGGACAAAATAATATTAAACTTTTTTTGGTTATTATTTCATTCTAAATCCATGGGCAATGGAGGTAGGTGAAAATAGCACTAACAAAATAAATTTGCTTTTTACATGGCATATAGGATAAATATTACATTTTATAGCATATGGGATAAAAATTCGTTACATACATATAAAATAAAATAGGTGGATATGGGACAATATCAATACTCATTATCTCAGAAACTAAATAAGATATATCAAAACGGACTAGAAATTCTGAAAGATTAGACTTCAAAACCTATAGATTAATCGTTAGGTCAATTTACACAAAATTGGCGTATGGGATAAAATAATACTCACGCGATATCTTGTCCTCAATTTTATGATGACGACATTCAGCATTCACACACCATTTTTTCGTAGGTTTATCTAGTCGATATTCACATGACCATTAATTAGTACCTTCACCAGTCGACTTGTTGCCATTCTATTTACGTGGTCTCTCTAGTTACTGCATCTGTTTCGACTCCAACGGACAATATCTTAATTCGATATTCGTCCCTGATTTTGTTACTACATTTCATCTATTAAGCTTATATAAAAATTCAGTGTTTTAAATTACAACTCTATACTCTCCTTTTTACGAAAAAGCTTTCAGGTATTTGAGAAACACAGCTTAAGCTTAATTAAAAAAAAACAAAAAAAACTATATATAAGTTATATACACCTACATATTATAACAATAATGAGGCTGTTACTTTTTTTTGTTACCATATATATATATATATATATATTTTTTTCAAAGAGTCACTTTAAAAAAAGGACACATCTGTAAAATATAAACATAACAAGGACATATATCCACCTATATATGTATAATATATTTACGCATAATATTATCGTCCTGCCTATTCATTATTCTTAATTAGGGATGAACAAACATAACAACAATAAAAAACAAGTAAAAAAAAATTACCTAAAATTATTATATCTCATAAACGGATCCGTTTACATGACACAATTGCTGTATATATGTACACGTATATGCATATATTCATTCCATTTTGTTGTCTACATACGATGATGATTTTTAAAAATATATTTTGAGGAGTAAAAGTACTTTTGCTTCAAAGAATCAGTTTAAATTCGCAGAAAAAATAATTTAATAATTTAGAAATTTATCTCCTCTATTTTGTATATTTTGGTAAAAATTCTCATGAACCACTATCTACTGATTATTTGATTCTAGAGATGTTGTTGTTGTTGCTATACCGACATATTATTTTTATTACATGGCATCATCACACTTTATTAATCTAACTAATCCAATAAAATTTCATCTTCTGAAGTGTACATTTAATTTTCTAGTCATATAATTTTAAAATTCATAAATTTATTCCTAATATGTACGTACACCTATACATACATTACATACATGTACTTTTTATAAATATATGTGTTATCCCTACATGTATTCTAATCGTTCGTTATTAGAATTAATATGTTTTTATAAATTCATCAGGGGCTCTCAATCTTTTGTTTTTATGTATTTTATTAAATAAATGGGTACCTACATCATCATAATAATTTAATCTGTAAATGAAAAAAATACGGAACAATTTCCATAGCTATTTCTCAACCGATTTTCATTCTTTTTGTTTTTAACTGATAGATATTTAACATAAATCGTAACGAAATTAATTATATTTTCAAAAGGTTTTTAATTTTCTATTAGAAATTTCAAATTAAAATTTTACCCATATAAAAGTATATACACACATCTTCACAAAAGTAAAACAAAAGTAAAGTCGAAGCAGATATTTTAATTTACATTTTCATAATTCAAATAAGTCCACCGAAATGTAGATGTCACTATATTATTAGACAGAATATTGAACGAAGAAATTAAATATGTCAATTCCAATTTTTGCCCAAGAATAAAATTAATGGTTAAAAACAAACAGAAATGATTATTTCAACAATTGTTTCAGAAAATTAAATACTGATCAGTAAAATAATGGCTGAAATGCTCGCTTTTTTTCAGCAACTGATAATTTTTTACAAAAATATACTATGTAGTAGGTACCTAGCTATGTAATATATACATTATGTTCTATATACATATACATATGTCCGTATGCGCATTTCTGTTATATATACAACTTATTTATATATTAAGAGTTCATTAAGAAGAACCAAGATAAAATGAAAAGATGTCTACTGCGCAGGTCCTTAAATGCTCGTCAATTATAATTATAGATTATTAATGAAATACGGTACCAAATTCATAATGAAATTGGGTAACATTTTTTTCGAGGAGCAGGCATAGAATATAATTATTTTAAAAACTAATTAGAACATTTTTTTATTAAAAAATGGTTAAGTCCTGATATAGTGGCAGACAGACTACGAATATTAATGATCATTAAGACCTCAGATTGTAAATTTTTTGCATTTATTAAGTTTAATCCCGTCATTAGGCTAAATTTTTGATCGTAGTTAACTCATTATTTATCATTAAATTGTTAAAAGAGACATCTCTTAGAAACAAAAGAGTTAAAAATATCGTATTTTTAAAAAAAAATTCAAAATTTTACGTCTTCACAATTCACATAAGCAAAAATTTTGATTTTAAAAATTTTTGTTGTTGTAATTTTTGTAACCATACGAAACTAATTTAATTGAATATAGTAATTTAGTACAATAATGTAGTTTTTGTTAATACCATTAATTTGGACAATAATAATAATAATAATAATAATAATAATAATAATAATGGTAATAATAATTACGACCGAGGAGCAAGGGTTCAAACGCCGTGAGAACCGACATTTTTTTCAAATGGTGAAAATTATAGAAAAATGTAATTTTCAATACAACCACATCGGTTTTAATATAATTAATAAAAATAATATAAGAAAAATATATAATACAGAAAAATATATACCAAATAATTAATATAATTCGAGAGAGAAAAGGACCTATAAAGTTTGCCTGCAGATTTATCTGTATAGGATCAACTTTTAAAATAAATAAATAAATAAATAATAATAATAAAGTTTTTCTTTTTTTCTTCCACTTCTATCAATAATAACACTTTTTTATAACTTCAACTGTTGATAGCTCAAAATAACAAATTTAATTTGAAAAAAAATATTTGAAAAAAATTGAGATAATATCGTAAAATGTGTTTAAAACAACAATAATGATTATTAGAGCATTAATGAATGTAAATAGAACATTAATGAAATTAAAAAATGTATCTAGTGTGTCAGGTCAAAACTTAATGATCATTTATTTTTTTTAAATAATTTTGATACTTTACATTCGTTAAAGATAGATAGACTTTTAACAATATCCAAAAATAATAATTAGACTGTTTGTCTAACAAAATATGTTTTTTATATAGCATTTTGTTTTTATTAACCTTCACTATTATCAATGAAAATTTTTAAGTAATGTAAATTATTGTTTCAGGCATTAAAACAGACCAAAAATTTGGTGAAAAAAATTTCATTTCACACCAAACTATCCGTATTAGAATTTGCATCTAATCAAAAAAAGTCAAATTAAAACTGTTTTGTATTTTATTTCAATAAATGTACATTGGCATATTTGTGAATGTGAAAAAATGTCATACTTTCAACTTTACAAAATATGATAAGGACTGAAGTTAATTTTGAGCAGGTTAGCTATCTAAAATTTAAGCAAAAAATTTAACAAACAAAGACTCTGTTAGAAACATGTTGTTGAAAATGTGCAAACAGTTTCGTTAGATAACTTACACCAGGATATAAAAAAACTATACATTTCCAACTGCAGATAATTCACTAGAGATTAAAACCAATTTTACTCAGTAAACAGAAAAAAAAACAGTTTTCTTGCAGTTCATTTCTAGCTGAAATTTACATTTTAATGATTTATAAGACAATGCATTGTAGAGAAAAAGAGAGAGAGACAGAGGGAACAATTTCAAGCTGCCAATCTACATAATTATTATAAAATAAGTGTTGCATTTATCTTGCAAACTTGCTTACATGAGTAGTTAAATCTGGAAACAAGTCCGCAGTTCATATAAATGCGGATATTAAATTGCGGACTTACGAAATATTCCTTATACCATTTCAAACTTATCCCGAATTTCTCTTATTTGAGATATAGTCAGCCATTTATTATAATTGTGGCTATTAATTTATTGTTCTGTGTAGTATCCTAAACACAAAAAGCCCTTCGATATATCGACGATCTGATATTTGCCTATACATTTCTGTATTTGCTACTATTTATAAGCGAAATAGTCAAATATATCTGCAACTCAGGTTCAATTTGTATACGTCCATGTTGCTGTGGCCTCTTGTCGCATAAATTATATGATTCTAAAATTTTATTTACATTACAATCACTGTATTACCTACATCTCTAGTCAAACAAAAACGTTACCTAAGCTGGGGATTAGTGCAGCTTTCTATAACTTTTAAATAATTCTGAAGTCGGGGAAGAAGAACTATCAAAGAAATATCATAAAGTCAATAGTCTTATAAATAATTTTTTTTATATAATATGTAAGAGATTTATGTACTTACTCTTCCATATGTAGCTATATTTTATTATTAAGAATTTTATGAACTTTAAAAAAAGAATAAAAATAATAACTTAACTTTATTTTTATTTACATTTATTTCCAAATCCGATAGCAAAAATATATTTTAGATATTCATAAACAAAATTAAACATCAAACCAGTTTAAATATTGTGGTTATATTTTGTTCAAAATTAAATTTTCAGCGTTTCATTTAGTTTTTGTTCAGAAACGCTTCTGAGCCAGTCTGCAAGCGAAATGTAACACGACTAATATATCTATGTGCTTTTTTTTTTCTTTATGTTCATCCAAAAGCTTATGCATACAATTTACGTCATATTGGTCTCTTTTATAATTTTATATAAAAGCAAAAACAATTGTCGTATTCTTGGGTATTCTTTGGTATGTATCGAATAAAACGATGACCAACATTTTTTTTTTCAATTAAAATCAAAAGTCTGTCACTTTTTTGATATTAAGAACCCTGATTTAAACAGAATTGAATAATATTATGTTTAAGACAGACTATTTTAAAAAATTCTGTAATTGTTTTACGTCGTATCCATATAGTATTGTAAGCGGTGTTACATATGAGCAAAGTGAACAAAAATATAAAGTTAACATTTAGATGAAACAATCATTTTATTTAGATTTATAAGTACATAATATATATCTGGTAATGAGACTGATACAGTCTTACCTTTAGAGACTGACAGAGGGAGAAGGAGAGAATGAAAATATGTGACAGTGAAGCGGTATTAATTATTTTAGATTACAAGGTTTTACAGTCATGCTAATTTTTAAGCATCACAAAATTCTATTTTATTTTTTTTTTGTTATCATATTCTTGGTGAACTTTCTTTTTATGTATTTTTATTTAATATTTTTTTTTATTTTTGAAAAAAAAAAAATTAACTTTAATACGTGATTCTTTGAAATTTTTCAAATTATCATGTAAATAAATTTTAAAATTTACTGTAGAATATTTTTTTTAGTAGTAAATTAGATTTTTAGTGAGGCGGTGTAAAGCGATGCGAAAAGAAGTAATAAATTGTTATGGAGAAAAATGATAAAAAAAAATAATAGAAAAAACGTTCTCATCAAATTTCGAATTTAAATAAATTTTATTGAAACTCTGATGAGCTGTTGTTATTGTATGCTGTAATTGAATAATCCACAATTTATTTAAAATTTAACACTGAAAGTCTCGGATTCGCTTCCTTATGCAATCATGATATGCAATAGAATAAATGATAATCAATTTTCTTGGAACCAGTTCTTTATAATGTCTCCAAATATTTATTTCTATAGGTTTCCGGAACATAATTTAAAAAAATATATTAAGATATTGTAGCAAATACAAATAGGAAAATGAGCTGAGCCTAATTGTTTCTATAAAAGTTTTCCCATCTTCTTCTTTCTCTTTTATGGCAATATATATGTTACGGTTTATGTAATAAATACGGTAATTATTAATAATTACCGGTAATTATTAATAATTACATGTGTGGATTGGTAAATATGATTAAAATTAAAACAATTTCTTTTAATTTTCTTATATTTGTTATTAATGTTTGACTTTTTATATTTGCAGCGACTTGAATTTCAATCGAATTTACAATTACAGTATTAAAAACCTTAACCACCTAGATTTGAACTTATTCATTTTTAAAGTCAAAAGCTTTTACTGAAACCTAAAATCTTTTTTAAATATGTCTGTGGTCTCGATTTCCTGACCGTCGAACCTATCCAAAAACTTTTTAAAAATTAATTGTAAATAACCTTTTTTCAGAAAAATACAATTTAAACACTTGATATAGAGTTTCGGCCCAATTCCTGGGACCTCGGACCCCTTCTCGCATTTCAGAGCCATTGTACTGATGATAAAAAAAACTAACAATATACAGGCGTTTGGCCCCGATTTCCGGACCGTTTGACATATCCAAAAAAAATTTTAAAATTATTTATTATATTTATTACATTTAATTAAAATTAAAATTAAATAAATTCTGCCCAAATTAATCACTTCAACCTTTCTATTTGGTAATTATTAATAATGACCGGTTAATATTAATAATTAACAATGTATTACTTTAACCGCAACGAATAGATTAAAGTGTATTACTATAATTTTATTTCTTCAAATTAAAAAACTAACATTTGGAAGCTTTGCAACGGTTTTTTTTATTACTGCCAGATTTTAGATTTTATTACTGTTCGATATCAGCCTACAACAAGCAAATCAGACGTCTATATTGTAGAAGAAAGCTTGCATCAAGTTGCCAAACGGTGAGTATATCATCCAGTGTACTAGCATCCATAACTGTTAGCTTACTAATGTTAGTAAGAGATAAAAATAAATAGCTAACATTCTGTAGTTAGTAGAATGTTAAAAAGATAAATTCAAATACAAGAAGGAAGTGAAAAAATAATAAATAACAGTTAGCTTAACTATTTATCGGTTATACAGCTTTATTTTTAAGCTTCTTTTACTTAGGTTTGTATCAAAACAAGCTGCTCTCGAGTTCGTTTCGCGTAAGCTTCTAAATATAGGTATATTTACTTAAAATTTGTACAAAGACCCTAGCTAAACAACTGAGTAAACTTTTCCATACATCATACGTTTCTGGTATTTACCTATCTTCATGGAAAATAGCTCACGTCAAGCCAATCACAAAAAAGGGTGCCCGAAGCAATCTCTCTAATTATGCCCCAATTGCTTTGACTTCACTATTATCAAAAGTGATAGAAACGATTAGCTTTCAACTCAAAAAATATCTAGAGAACAACAATCTTATAAATGACTGCCAATATGGCTTGAGTCGAAAAGGTCTACTGGTGATATTTTGACGTTTATGACGGAAAAATGGTACCGATGCTTAGAAAAATACGATGAAGCCAAAACTATAGCCCTAGATATATGCAAAGCTTTTGATCGCGTCTGGCATGCTTCATTACAGAAAAGCAATTTGATTGGGAAACATTTTCAACACGTCGATTTCCTTTCAAACCGCTCAATGCACAATGTGTTGGATGGTTTTATATCTCAAAAATTCACTATCAATGCTGGCTTCCCTCAAGGCTCAGTTCTTTATCCAACATTATTTATAATATTCATTAATGATCTCCTATTCACGACTTCAAATCATATTCACAGCTGTGCTGATGGTAGTATCCTTGATTCCTTGTATTTCTTTGAAAAACTGTTGAAGTGACTCAGACTTCAGTTAACAGAGAACGAAATAATGTGTATTGTTCTCTAAACAGCGACCTTCAAAAAATACATAACTGGGGAGTGTAAATAGGGTACAATTTAATTCTTCAAAAACCCAGAGCTGCCTCTTATCAACAAAGCAAAACTCATCAATATCAAATATTGTATTCGGAAATGTAAATATCGAAAACTTTGAAACTCTAAGAATTCTTGGTATGGAAATAAACAGCAAACTCTCGTTGCACGATCATATTTTTTCTGTAGTGAAGGATGCTGCAAAATGTTTAGGATTCTTAAGCAGAAGTTGAAAATATTTTACATCTTCCAACCTCCTATTGATGTATAAGGCATACATTCGGCCTCGAATTGAATTTAACTCGCATATTTGGGGCGGTGCACCAAATACCAGCCTACAGTAACTAGATAAGGTACAAAAGCGAGCCATTAAAATTATTAATTATGGAGATGTTACACAACACCTAACATCATTAAGTCATCGCCGTAATGTAAGAGCAGCCAGTCTGTTTTATAAATATCTGTTGGGTAATAGTTCTGACGAAATAAAAAGTATTGTGCCCCAAATACAATCATTCCAGCGTAATACTCGCAGAGCAGTCCTCTCTCATAAATTTGTAGTAGAGCCTCTTTGAACCAGAACTGTGAAATATAAAAATTCTTTCATCAACCGAACCTCTAAGCTATGGAACACCTTACCATCTTGTTCCCTAAAACGTATAATTTAGTAGTTTTCAAGAGAAGTGTAAATAAATATCTGTTAAACTGTCCGTAAGTTCTATAATAACTATTCTATTCTATCTTAATTCTTTTCTAATTTTATTACTCTTTACAAAAGAAGGATTTCTTCATCTTAATATGGCTTAAATTCTGCAAAGGCAGTTAGGGTGCTTATCCCATTATTTTGGCATAATATAAAAAATAACATAAACCAAAAATGAAGAATATTGAAAAACATATTTGTCCCGAATGGGATTCGAGCCTTGATATTTGTGGTTAGTAGTCGGAGAACATAATTATATTGGTTTTCGTTTATGGAGTCGAGGTATATAAGATGGTATATTTTTGGTATAGAATATAGAACAAGAAAGAAAACTAGTAGATATAGCTTATGTTTTACAAACAAATGATTTGTACAGTGAAAGAAATCGAAGTATCCCAAGCGATGCATATTCTACCTCTAATATTTTTCTTCTGTTTAAATCATTTTGTTGCAGTATTTCCATATTATTTACAATTTCTTATAAGCAAAATTTTTCAGACATACTTTAACCTAGAATTTTAATTGTATTACCGCAGTATTCATTCATACCAATGCAAATTCAGACATACTTTCTGATGGAAAACAATATTCAAATAAAATTCAAATTTTTCGAATTCTTATTGGAACTAGGTACTTATCTTAATTTGAGAGTATATCCCTATTTCGTTTTTATTTCTTTTAAACAATTGCTTAAAAATTCAATTCAATGATTTTAAAATAGAAAAATTAGAAAAAAATCAATTCAATAACAAAAAAAACTATACATGTTCGCCCATGGTTAATTCATTTCACTCATACTCTGCTAATCTCATGGATTATAAAATTTTAAAGTATTTTTGAAAAAAGAAAAGAAACTTAATTATTTTTGACCATTTTTATATTTCCTTATTTTTTCTTCTTGTTTATTTTCCCAATAATAATAATGAAAGAAAAATTTTAATAATGGAATTGGAATTTTTATCGTTTTAAGTTTAAAAAAAAAAATAAATTCCCTAGGGACAATCTTAAATTTTCATTTTCTATTTCTAACTAATTTAACATTACACAAACAATATCGTATAATTGAATTAAAATAATATACATAACTACACACATACCTATCTATTCGAAAAAGTTTTTCTTATATCCTTGAATTAAATTTTACTTTTTATTTTCTTTAATTTTTTTTCTATTTTTGGCCAATTTAAGAAAAAATTGTGAGTAAAAAAACATAATTTCAAATTTTATTAGAAAATGAAAAGAAAGTCATTGAAAATTTTGCAACAACGGGAACAACAAGATGGACTCAAATTGATTTTATTTTTAATTCAAATGTACCAAACAACATAATATTCGTTGTATTGGACAATATTGTTGTCTATTTGGTACCTGATTCATAAAACTAAGAAAGGAAAGAAAATAATACAATTTTTTTGTTTTAAATTTAAAAGGCCCATGCCTTATCCAATCGAATAAAAATTTTAAACTAATTTCCTATCTATAAATACAATTTATTGTTGTGAAATTAAATACTAAAACTTATATCTATGCTTTAGGATATCGAATTATGGGAAGTTGCAGCCGAAAAAATAATACGGATTAGGCAAAAAATTCATCTACATTTTTGAAAAACTCAAGCGATGGTTTACACTTTTAAGTTTGCCTACAAGGGACTGAAGCTTGTTATAACTTCTCTTTGTGTATCTTCCATTATAATGTTCGTAATATTTGTGATATTTAGTCTAATAACCTTGGTACTGCTCATATTTTCCAGCTTAACTTTTGCAACACTTTTATTTAACATATTTATTTATGTGTAACAGTTATACATCTTGATTGATATGGGCTAGTAGACATAATGTCTACAAAACTGAAGTAATGATATGTTATAATATTGTGAATTGATTTCTTTTAATTGTTCTTCTACAAGTCTTGATGAATTGAAGTCATATATGTCAATTTCTGTTTTTCTAAATCGTTTTTCTTTTATTTCAAACTCTTTTCCTTGGATTAATTTATCATATTTTGTCATTATACTTTGCCTTAATCTCTTTTATTGTATTTATAAGAATTATACTTCCAGATTTCCACATATTCCTAGATTGACTTTCCTATGTATCTTCAATATAATACCTCTCTTTCAATTACGATAAACCATTGCATTTATACAAGCTTGTCCTATATTAGTTGTTTTATAATTTTGGAGCCCTATGCATTCGGCTTGTTTTAGTTAATTCCATTAGAATATGCCATCAACTGCTTTTACTTTCTTGATTTTTAACGTCTTCTTCATTGGTAGAATTAACGAATTTATGATAATAGAATATAGGACAACAGACTATTGGATATATAAGGTATTGAAAGACAACAGGATACTGTAGAAATCTAAAGAATTTTTTTATTAAGTTAATCTTTTGTTGTCTCTCCATAATTGGATGTCACCGGTCATATTATATTGACAACTATGTTCTAATATACGTTTCGATCAGTTGTTTAATGGATTAAATCGTAAATGTTTTCTGTCCAGTTTCTAATATTACCTACAACTCTTTTTCCATCAATTTTTCCTTGAACTGTATTAACTGACGTGGCTCGCATTTATTTCCACGCATAATATGCCCCTTTTGTTTTTTTGTTTCTTTAGCCTTAGAAGTAGTTAGTTTTCTGTATTTACTCTACATAGAACTTCTTCATTTGTAATGTGATCCGTCCACGAACTTTTTGGCATTTTTCGGTAGATCCACATTTCGAAAGCTTCTATTTTGGTGTTTTCTCTTAATTTTAACGTCCATGTTTCTACACCATATAGGAGTATAAACTAAGCGTAGCATTTAACGAATCGAAAGTGAAGGTCTAAATTCATTTTACGACAGCGAAACATTTTTTTTGTGTTTAAAACTGAATCACGAAGTTAATCATTGAATTAAAAAATAAAACTTTGAATTGAATTGAAACCAATGACAGCTTTATTTTCAATTTATAATATATGCGTTGCACTGTCCTTCTCTTTTCATATGCGTGATAGTTTTACAATCTACTCTTCCTCGTAATCTGCCACAATTTTAATTATTTTTATAATCTGAAGGATTTACAATTCAATAAGTAAAAACAATGTGTGTACTACACTGGCTTGAAGAAGAGTATCCTACGTACCTCACTATTTTAATTTTCAATCTTTCAAGGCCTAGGTTTCTCATAAGATTATTTGCCAGGATGTTTGGATGTATTTACAAATTACATCTGTACTTTATAATACCTCATGTACTAAAAGAACTTGCAAATTGTTGTGGACTAAACTATTTGGCACAACACACGAAGAATCGAACACCATTCTAAGGACTTTTTTCTGAAATCTTTGAATTACAATCAATATTGAATTATTAAGCTACAGTTAAGGAGATGGATTTCGCACTTTATAAAAAGCTTTGTAGACCAGCCTTTGTTTTCAGAGACGATTCAGATATTTTGCTCATTCACCAATATAGGCTTAGGTTTTGTCTCAATTTTTAATTTATAGTATTAGCCAAAACTTAGGTCAGAGTTGAAGATCACGACCTAGCCAAAACTGTCGACTGTGGTAAAACAAACTGAGTCGAATTTAACACTTCAAAAACTTAAATTTGAACATATTTTCGGTATTGCGAAAAGTTTAGGCTTTTTGAGTCACTGTAAGACTTATTTTTTATGTTGAAACCACCTTTTAAAAACCTATAAAGCATATATACGACCCAAGTTCGAATATAACTCCCATTGATGAGCTGGAGCGTTAAAAACCGCTTTAAATTTTTTGGACAAATTTCAAAATTTTGCAATTCGTCTTATATGCGATATAAATGTGATCTCATTACTTATACTACTTGGTCATCGTCATATTGTTGGAGCACTTACTCAATTTTATAGATATCTACTTGGTGTCGACACATGTTCCGAGGAATTAAAATCACTTCTTTCTCCTCTCAAACAATTCCATTGGATAGCACGAGATACATCAAGCGCCCACCCTTTCACAGTGGAAATGCCGAGATGTCCTGTTAGGTAAATTTTTTTGTATTTAGAACCTCTCGATTGTGTAATCTGGATTTTTTATTTATGATTTACAGAGATTTAAGACGAATATTAACACCATTGTTCGCTCTCTCCCACTTTTCTTTCTTCTCTTCTCTTTCCTTTTCTTTAACTATATATTCCTTTTCCAAATAGTCAACGGTACGCAAGTACTCAAAGGTTCACAACCTCAGCAACCTCTATTAAATAAATAATAGTGCTCGACACGCATTTTTGTATTTCGCAAGTTGAAAAAGTGAATTTTGCGAGAAAAGGTATTTATAAACTTCTAATTGTGTTATGTCAATATATTGAGAGATATACATTACAAAATACAAAAAATGTGTATTAAATATTATTATTATTCATCAATACAAATAATACTTAGAATATTTGATTTACTACTTAAATATTTATATTTCATAAATGTTCTGAAATTACACAGTATATTTATATTTGTTTATAAGTATTTATTATTAGTGCTCGTCAGGCATATTCGTATCTTCGTATTTTGCAAGTTTAAAAAGTGGATTTTGCATGAAGAAATATAGTATACTTTGCAACTGTATTTGTTTATCTTTGAGATATGTAATTAAAACCTTTGAAATAAAATTTGATGTAATTGCAAGAAAATTTGTAAATGTAATAAAAATAAGTTAAACAAAACTTTCATGAAACAAAATCTGATGTCTAAACGCTCCCTAACAAATACTGTTAATAGAGACGAACATTTGAACAAAATGTGGCGAACAAAGAAGTCGCTGGCAGTATAGATATGAAATTAAATGCATTTAAACTAAATACATACCACACCCACATTAAAAACACATTAAAATAGCCTATATATAGATACGATTTTTGTTTTTGTTCTTATTATCATAATAGCCCTAACTATTTCAAAACTCAAAATAAAAAAACAAAACATTTATTTATAGAAGTTATATTTTTATTTCACTTCTTTTAAATTTTTGGTTTTGACATTTTGGTATGATTGGGTATGACCGTTATAGTAAAGGTTATGATTGGTTACGACTTTGTTAAATCATAGCGAATCATATAGGCCATTTAAAAAAGTATCATATGACATCATATGACGCCTTATGACTATTATAGTTAGGGGTAAAGCCATCAATTATGCTTTTTCTCTTATTCCTCAGTTTTTATTGACGCCTTATGACTATTATAGTTACGAGTAAAGCCAATAATTTTTCTCTTATTTTTCAGTTTTTATTGTTATATTGTTATCCCGCTAGGGTCTCTGATGTAGGTAAGGGTAGTCTGTGATTTTTCTTTTTAAAGTTTTTTTTAATTTTGAGGTGCACTAAATTTGCCGTGTATTGAATTGGAACTTGATAATAATGTCATAACATATTTTGTTTTTCTTGTTCTTAGCAGATCGTAAATTTCGACTTATGATTCTCCATGTACAATATAATATTTTCTCAATGCTACTGCGCATTTGAATTTATACTTTTGAATTATTTGTTAATAAAATAAATAAATTTCAATTATTGTAATTTCTGAACATGGGTGAGGTAAAAAATATATTTTCCAAATTTACTATTTGTATGTAATATCGTAATATCCTAATATTTTAACAAAGCTATTTTATCGATATAATATTCTGATAATTCGGTTTTTGTCTTTGCTACTTTGTTTTTTTTTTTTTAAATTAATTCATATAATCAGATAGTCAATGCTGTTGCTCTATAGGTGAATTATTTTTAGATTAATTTTAATTTGTTTTTGGTTTTATTTGGTTTTATTGTTTTAAGGTCTTTAAATTAAATTTTGCACACTATCGTAATTCGTAATAGTTCTAATAAAGTTGTCTAATCTAGTTGAAAAAAGCTTTGTGTTATAAAAGCTTTGTTAAAAGTTTAACAAACGTTTAAGCGTATTAATATATAACATAATTAAAAAAAAGATCAATGTGCATTTAAATCGACTGAATCAAACTAAAAATCAAAATATGCCCAGTTATCAGTATAAAAAAAATTTATTTTGTGAAACAAATTCATCATTTTTTCATAAAATATTGTTGAATTAAAATTCTGGACCTATCTATTACAAAAAAAAAATGTTTTTGGTATTTTACCTGATTCATAATTTTTCAATATCGATGTTATTGAAAATATGCTGATTCTACAACTCCATTTTTTATAATTTTCTTTTTACATTCTTGAGACATAATAAATTTTCTTTAATAAAATTCATTCCTTTTAATGAAGAGAAAGAAAAAAATGGTTTATGTATATATCTGTGTATGTATTAAGTAATGGAAGGAAATACATTTTTAAAATAATAAGAATATTGGAACTGTAATCCAGAACTTGGGAATATTAATTTGGGATAGATAATATTTATAAGTTTCCATATACACATATTTCTATTCTGGATAAGAAAAACAATAAAATACACCCAGATATGCAGTAATATAATTCGTATTGAATAATGGATTACTTTACGCTTTGGCAGACATAGTTACTTATTTCCTCTTCTTTTATTAGATAAAAACCAAAAACAATATAAAAAAAACCAAATCCATTTAATATATTCTAACCACAAGAATAACAAACTATAGGTGGAGTTATCATGCATTTCTATATGACAATCACAATAAATTAAACATTTTTAAATGAATTTTCTATTTTGTTGTTGTATTTTAGTATGATTCATTTATTTTTTTTCTTTATGTTATCTACAGCTAATATCCGTTAAGGAAGTCAATAACTTTTAATTCCAAGGAATCGAAATGTGTCGAATGGGTCACTGATGGTGAATAAAAAGAATTTCTCTTTTCTTTTCAATTTAATTTAAAAAAAAAGTTTAAAATAAAAAAATTTTATTCATTGGAATTTTAACGGACAAATCACGAACATTGTAATTACTTAACAATATATTATGTATACTTAACAAATTTTTAAGCTGTTTCCTTCGTTAACTGGATCACGTACGTGATCTTTTTTTTATAACTTTAAAAAATGTATCATTAAGTGCATTTAAAAGTGTTGACGGGTTTCTAATTACATTTTATTAACCCATTTAAAACATTTGATTAATTTTTAAATCAGTTATTTTAAAAATATTTTCAGAAATAGAATAAAGTTAACGAACAGTGAGAGCCAGAAAAATTAATGCTTTGAGACAAATATTTAAGTTAGAAATGACGTAGCAGCACTTAACGATACTGTATGTTCAAGACATTACGCTATATCACTAAATCACATCATCATGTTAATACTTCTATCAATTGGAAAAAACTTTTATTAAACCTACACATAAAAAACATTCAAAAAAATGAGATTATAGACCAATTTCCAAACTTTCCACTATTCCACTAAGTTTATGTGTTGATCATTTTTGATTCTATTTACAATCATTACACTAACTTCGTAACGACACATCAACACTTCTTTTTCTGAAAAAGAAGTCTACAGTGACCAACCTTATAGAATCGACATCCACATTCTTAACCAATATGGAACCGGGATTCTAACAGGATGTAAGTTAAACCGATTTTAGTAAAACATTTGATGTTTTACCTTATAGTATTATTTTACTAAAACTAAAAAAACTAGGATTTCCTTATAAATTTGTACAATGGATCAACTCATTTATTCCGCTCTTCATTTTTATCACCATTCATATCAAATTCTGGAATTCCACAGGGTAGTCATTTAGGAATACTCTTATTCATTATTGCTGTCAATGATGTGGCTTCTATAATTTGTAAAGGGTTTTCCAATAGGGATGATATGATTTTGAAGTGACGCTTCGGCCATCTATAATATGTCAGGATCTGTCTTTGTTTTTCATTGAATTCAGTAATGTTCACAATTTCATCCTGGAGAGATATAAGCAAGAACAATGTTTACAAATTATTCAGTTTTGTTATCAAAATAATCGTTCTCCAATTGCAACTTTTCGTGCGCTTTTGCCATTTTATAGTCGTAATATCGTCCAAGTGTATAAATAACAGATTAAGACATATTATAAATAACAGATTGAGACGTATAGCCGAAAATATTCTAGGAGATTATCAAAGTGGATTTAGACCAAATAGATCAACTACCGATCAAATATTTCTACTGAGCCATAGCATGGAAAAATGCTATGAGTACAACAAAAATTTCCACCACTTCCGCCAGGCTTTTGACTCAATTAAAAGAGATATGGTAGAAGCTGTATTTAATAACATGGGAATCCCAAGAAAATTGACAAATTTAATTATGCTAACATTCAGGCACACCAAATGCAAGGTAGCAGTGCAAAATAAAATAAGGGACGAATTGGAAATAAAAACAGGAGTCAGACAAGCTGATGCCCCGTCAACAACAATTTTCAATCTAATGCTTCACCACGCAATAAAAGATTTAGACAGAGGCGGACACATATTCATAAAATCATCTATAATAAGTGCGTATGCTAACGATATTGCTATTGTAGCAACATCCTTTGACGAATTAAAAGAAATATTTCTGACTCTAGAAAAAGATCTGCTACTGTAGGATTAGAAATTAACGAGGCTAAGACCAAATATATGAAGATGGCGCGCACGGAAACAAGACGATCCGCCCAAAATATAACAATAAATGATTATAACTTTGAAGGAGTAGTTTTATATATCTAGGTGTCTTAATAAATAATAAAAATTACATGCCTCTGACAATTAATGATAGAATTCAAGCAGCACAAAAATGTTTCTACGCACAGAGAGGCCTTTTCAGGTCA
This sequence comes from Argyra leucocephala, assembly GCA_963942445.1. NCBI lineage: Eukaryota > Metazoa > Arthropoda > Insecta > Diptera > Dolichopodidae > Argyra > Argyra leucocephala. The sequence goes on from OZ012678.1 coordinate 81,260,278, forward strand.
AAAATTTTAACCAGGACAATTAAATTAAGAATGTACAAGACCATAATACAACCGGTCGTAACATACGGATGCGAAGCATGGACCATGACAATTAGTGACGAAAGTAAATTGAAAATATTCGAAAGAAGAATACTGAGAAAAATATTTGGTCCCAAAATAAATGACGATGGTGAATACCAAATCAGATCAAACGAGGAGCTAGAAGCACTAATTGAATAGACAATATTGTTAAGTTTATTAAGGCACAAAGACTAAGATGGGCAGGTTATGTGGTGAGGATGAATACTCAAAGGATGCCAAAAAGAATATTAGACGCAGTACCGTACAATACAAGAGCAAGAGGTAGACCAAGATCACGATGGCTGGACGAAGTCGAGGGCAACTGTCGAGAGATTGGAGTTACCGGATGGAGGACAGTTGCACAAGATAGAGCAGAATGGAGGAAAGTTGTCGAGAAGGTTAAGGCTCATCCCGAGCAGTAGAACCAACAGATGATGATGGTCGTCCAAGCGTGCTCGCTATTCGTCGAATTGTTGAAAATTTTGAGGGAACATTTTCTTTTCATAATGTTCAAGTGCCAATAAGACAAGGAACCGCTCGAAGTTATTCAAATATTGCTGCCGTTGAGGCAAGTGTTGCTGAAGACCGCAATTTGTCGATTCCAAGACGTTCTCAAGAATTGGGACTGTCTCAAACCACACCCTGACGGATTTTGAGAAAGGATTTGGGTTTCCATATAAAATTGTTCTCACTCAAGAACTGAAGCCATTGGACCACCATAAATGTCGTGAATTTGCTGATTTGCCTTGGAGCAACTTGAAAACGATAACGGTTTTGTAAGAAAATCATCTTCTCCGATGAGGCTCACTTTCATCTGAGTGGTGCGGTAAAAAGCGTAAAAAGTAAAAAAGTAAAGAAAAAAGTAAAAAAAACTGTCGATTCTGGTGCAAAAAAAATCCACAAATTATTCATGAAAAACCATTACATTCACCTAAATATACAGTTTGGTGTGGTAACAAACTTTTTTTAAATTTTGAAAAGCTGAGACGCATGCTCTGGAACGCCCGGTATACTCACAACCAAAGTTAGCAATACTAGCTTATATCAAACAGTTTTACTGGCAATGAGAGTTTGTACTTTGACACATAAATTACGAATCTCCAACAAAATCTATGACATTTGATTTTTCCACATTTCAGTCTCCAACAAATTTTTATCATTTGGTCACTCCATAAAAGGTTTAATTTAATCAATGAATGCTTTTAGAATGTTTTGGTTCAATTTAAATTAAAAATACAAAAATGAATTAATTTAATTTTTTAATTACACCCACTCGTGTTCACACAGTTAAAATGTCATCCTTAAATAAAAATTCAGAAGCAATATTCACTATATACTTATGGACAAAAATTTTTAATTTTCAATCCTTTTATAACAAGCAGATTATATTAACCTGAAATTGTAAACTCTAATTAAGTTTACTAAATTTAACTCTATCCAATTATTACTGAAAAAAAAAAACAAAAAACAAAAAAACTGAACGACATGAATTTTAAATTTTTAAAAGCAGACTCTGCTCCACCCTGTGCAAACATCAAAATGAAACACAAACAATGATTATTTACAGCCCCATACAAAGTCATTTAACCACATTTGTGTTGAATGGAAATGTACGCACCCTTGTTGGTAATGCACATAGTGAGAGAACTAAATCTAAACAAAATCCCCTCAAAACATTCCAAGGCTACTTCAAGTGAGGTTGAAATTTATAGAAAACACCTGCAATTTTCACCTGATAGTGATGTGCATTTCATACTTGTTAATTCAAAACATTCATGTTTTTTCTTTTGTTTTTACAGTGTTTTTTTTTTGCTATTTTGTTTTCTTGTTTTTTAATCGTGTTCTTTTACTGTTATCCAAATAAATTTCAATATTTTTTTTTCGCTTTTCAAATGAAAACTTGTTGCTCTAATTTGGTTCGTTTCAGTTCGATTTTCTTCTGAATTTTTATTGCATAGAATTTCTCTTGACACCAGCATAAATTAGTAATGAAAATAAAATGAAAAGAGAACAGCGAATAAAAGACAAAAATTATAGTAAAGTTGGATAAAGTCGTAACCATAGTTGTTGAAAATGTAGTTGAATTTTCAAAAAGTATTTCTTCAATAATTCAATATCAGGTGCGGTAGTTTCCCAACCAGTAGTCCTATATCAAATATACCATAAATCTAATCGATCCGCTCTGAAAAGTCTTTATAAAACATTATCAGTTTTCACCTGCTTGACCATGCTGAAGTCGTAGTATACATTTTTTACCGACCACTTTTGACTCTTTTACGAAATAAGAAAGATTAGCTTAAAACTAGAAGGCATAATAGAGGGGAAAATTGCTTCGTTACTTCACATACGGTATGAAGTAACGAAGATAATCAATCTATTAATTACTCTATTCAATTGCAAACTAAATCTAATATTATATGGTTGAAGTTCGCCTTTAGAATAGAATTTAACGACCCTGTGAAAATGTTTAAACGGTTTAATTGGAAGCTGTATTCGCTTTACTGAATTTTGAGTCATTTAATCTTTGGACAGCTTTGGAATAAAGTCTTCGCTGACATATTCGTGTCACTACATAATATTTAGTCAACTAAGTTATTGGAACAGAAATTGATAAGCAGGTATGCATTTGAATACATCATACGGAAAACAATTTTTGTTAATGATTTTAAGGACAATTTTCAACTAATTGAAAAACTAAAATATCGTTCAGGTTCCATTTAAATGCTTGAAATGTTTCATAATTAATGTCAGATTTAAAGCTTAGAGCAAGCGCATCAGACATATTGCAGAGCCGAAAGATTGGTATATTTTTGTGAATTACTTTTACTTGTCCAAAAAAAAAATCATTTAGCTAGCTAGCGTTACGTATATTTATTACGCAGTCTACTTTCAACAAAATCAACCCTTACGTAGCTATCAAGGAAGCTTGAATAAGAATTTACTTCATAGAGCATTCTAGTATTTGTGTCAAATTTTCCATATTTTGTAGGGTGAAGTGGAATGTGGAACATCTCGATAGTCTTAAGATTATTCCGATTTGTTCTGTCAATTAGAAAATGTGAAATTATTGGGATTAACGTTTTGCCTGTGATGGTCATCTGATTGATAAATAAAATATTCGCAATTATTCGACAATCAGATAATGACTGTAAGCCAATAGGTTTAAGACTAATACTGGATCATTCCACGATAAAAATGTAAGTGCGAAACGTAAAAAAATGTCGATATACAGATTTCAACCAATTAACATCAGTCAAATAGTGAGAGGACTATTATACTTGACTGACATATTCAATGGTAGGTCTCACATATGTGAATAAAGATGTTTTGTGGGATCGAACCTGAGAATTTTTTGGAATACTTTTCTATGAAGCTTTACTCAATATATTATGGTACCTTTAAATTTAGTTTCGGATCAAGTGTGACCCAGAGATCTGTAATAAAATGAATTCACTTAAGCAAAGAGTCATTTAATTGGTAGTTGAAACAAATTAACCGGAAAAGTAGTTAAAACAAATTAATTGAACTTCTCCTGGAAAAGAAGAACTTGTAAGAACACCAAGAGGCAAATCCAGACAATCAGATAAGTAGAATATAGGATTATAAGGTTTTGAGTCATCTGCACAACTGAGAATTTTAGAAATACATATTACATTGAAAGCATTAATTGTGGAAACTATGAAGCAAAGTGAACCGTAGTTGCTACCATGAAAAATACAAAATGAAAATGTTGAGCTGAAATAGTGGTTCTGAATCACTATTCTCGAGTCACGTAAAGCTATGTTGTGAAAAACCTATAATTAACCTATAAGATTTTATTTGTCGATTAATTCTTTGGTTTCGTTATCTTAAGAGTGCTCAGTCATATTACCTTGTAGTATTATCTCAAAAACTACTCACTTCTTTCATCAACAATCCACAAAATTTGTAGTAAAATTAAATTAATATAGATTTACTTAATTTGTAAGACCATTAGCATTACCGTGTAGTATACATATTGGACTATCAACCAAATAATTTATTCACATTTTGAATAATTTCTGAATACAACCACTTTGCGGTGCGATGTCAATGATATCAATGGTAATTTACTTTATTAGCAAAATTGCCATTCCTGAAATATTTTACACCATCCCCAGTCTCTCAAGATCTAACACAATATTCGTTTTACAAGAACTTTTAATTAGGTCAACTTTTCTTTGAAGTAAAACTTTTATTGAATTTTTTATTTTTAGTAATTTTGTTGTTAGACACCAGTATTTGCTGTTACTGGCAAAGAGACTTTTTATCCTTAAAGTCAGCTTTGATATTGTAAAAGAGATTGTAAAATCGAGTATTTAATATAAAATTTTGAAATTTTGTATTAGGATATTTCAATTCATCTGAAATCTTTATTTCATGTTAGTACATAGAATAACTGATTCAATACATATATGTAACATTATGTATGTTTAGGAACACCATATGAACTTGATTATGTATCAAATTGCGGTAAATCTGAAAAAAAAAAATAAGAAAATAAAAAAAAAAAATTCTTTATACTCTTTGAATGGTTTTAGTTAAGAAAAAAACTACAGGACTCTAGAGTGTGAATATTAAACCAATGTCGTTATCATTATCATCAGGTGAGTTGATACCAATATTGTTTTTATTAGAAAAATTAAAAAATATAATTTTATAAAACTTCAATTAAAATCCTTGTAACTTGTCAAAGAAATTAAATTTTCTGATCCGCAATGATACCGCAAAGAAAGAAAATATTTTGTTAATGAAAATTTTCAAATCAAATAAATTCGATATTTTGATGACTTCGCTTGAAGGATGACATTACCTTTGTTGGAATATCCATGTAATATATTGCGGTATACCTTAACGGGGAATTGAAAATTCAAAAGGGGAATTATGTTAGTGTCAGAATGTCATTATTTATTTTCCTTATTTTCTCTTATTTTATTATCGTATTTTAGATGGAAAATTTTTAGAGTTTAGGAGATAAAAATCTTGGAAAAAAACGTTAAAATGAATTAAATTGAATTGATTTTAAATGCATTTTTTTTAAACAAAATATGTTTAAGAAATTGTTTAGTTCATCATAACACTATTAGAACTCATCAGCTGGTATTTATAGTGTTAGACTATCTATACAACTCCTATTTTCATTTTGATTGATTTTATAACTTATTAGAAGATGTCAATAGAACATCTGTGAGTTATAAAAATCGACCAAAATTTTTTTTATTAATCTTTGAAGACTGGCATTAATCTGGTAAAACAGATCAGGACTTCGTTTTTTGGAATAATTACCAGTATTAAGCATTTACCCCCTTAGTTATAGCTTGAAATTTTCAAAAATAAATAAATTTTCTAGTACTATATTGTGTAAATGGTTTTAGTTTAATTCATTAGTCATCGCTATCAATGTTCTGCAAACCATTCAGTGAGGCAGATAGGACTAAATTGAAATCCTACCATTTGTACCAAATTTTGACAGTCTTTTTACGGCTATATTTTTTTTAAGTACTTATTGTTAAGTACAGTTTGGTGGTCTGGGCTAGGATAAGCAGGGTAGACATTGACCGGTCGCTGACCCAATGTTGTAACTGTTTAATTCCTGGTCAAGTGCTTGCAGTACCTCCACGAGGTGACCATTGGAAACTAGGTTTCTAATAACCATTAGATTCTTAGGCTAGAACTGCAAGGGCTCAGGTCCTCCTAGTTGGGGGTTGGTCGTACGGCTAACAACCGGACATCGAAAAACAAACATTGTTACGAGATCATCACATGAGCCTCGGATAAGGACTGATTTAAATAGAATAACGACCCGGCAAACGATTATGGATAATGATTTGAATAACGATTTAAAAATTGGAACATGGAACATAAGAACCATGCTTCAAGCTGGTAAAATGACGGAAGTAGCAAATATAGCTCTTAAATATAGGCTGGACTTATTAGCTCTACAAGAGATCCGATGGAAAGGGAAGGGTATGATAAATAAACCGTCCTTCTCCTTGTACTACAGTGGGGATGAAAGAAGAACAGGGAGGTATGGAACGGGTTTCATAGTAAGCAAAAATCTGAAGAAGTGCATATTAGGATTCACACCAATTAGCGATAGAATATGTTGTATTAGGATCCGTGCAAAATTTTATAATATTACAGTAATATCAGCATACGCGCCCACAGAAGATGCTGATGATGAAAATAAGGACGCTTTTAATGACGAACTTGGAGAAATATGCGAAAAAGTCAGCTCCTACGATGCACTAATATTGTTAGGAGATTTTAATGCCAAAGTAGGCAGAGAACAACATATACATGAAATTGCAGGCAAATTCTCCTTACATGAAACAACAAATCAAAATGGACAAAGATTATGCAATTTCGCAAGCGCATCATCAATGAAAATAAAAAGCACGGCATTCGAGAGAAAAAATATACACAAAGCTACATGGAAAGCTCCTGGTAATAACATCGCCAATCAAATAGATCATGTACTAATATCAACCAGAAGATCGTCAATAATAACAAACGTGAAAACGTGCAGAGGAGCAAACTGCGATAGTGATCACTTCCTAATAACAGCAAATATTAGACAAAAAGTATCAAACGCAGGAAAAAGTAGAGGTTTCCGTAGGATAAAATGGGACACAAACAAACTAAACACTGAATCGAATGTTATGCAATATCAATGCAACATACAAAGAAAACTTGAATCGGTACAAGAAAATAATGAAGAGCAATCATATAATGTGAATAGCGAATGGGGAAAAATCGAAGAAGCTATAAGTTCAGCGGCCAGAAATACTGTAGGTTATATACCTCAGCAAAGAAACATAGAATGGTTTGACAGCGAATGCGAAACAGCGATAAATATTAAAAACAATGCTAGACTAAAAATGCTACAAAGAGATACAAGAACAAATAGAGAAAATTATAGAGAAAAAAGAAAATGTGCAAATAAAATATGTAGAACTAAGAAAAAACAAATGCTAAAAAGAAAAATAGAACAAATACAAAACGAACATTATCAAGGTGACATGAAAAAATTCTACAATAGTATTAAAAAACTGACAACAGGCTTCCAACCAAGAGTAAATGCATGCAAAGATAGACAAGGTAATACGCTTTCAGAAAATGACGATATTATGAATAGATGGTATGAATATTTCAATGAACTATTAAATATAAATATAAGAAACGAGGAACAACAACGGCAGCAGATTACAATGCATACAGCAGAGCCATTAATTATGACACCTTCATACGAAGAAGTTAAACAAGCTATATATAAATTAAAGAATGGAAGAGCTCCTGGAGAAGATAAGCTAACAGCTGAACTTCTAAAAAAAGGTGGAGAATTTCTGCATAAAAACATACATAGGTTAATATATACAATATGGGTGCAAGAAAATATTCCGGAGAAGTGGAAGGTGGGGCTAATCTGTCCAATTCACAAAAAAGGAGACAAAATGACATGCAGCAACTACAGGGGGATAACGTTATTAAGCTGTGCTTACAAAATATTATCCAATGTCATATACTCCAGATTAGCTTACTTTGCTGAAGAAATACTGGGAGAGTACCAATGCGGATTCCGAAGCCAAAGATCAACGATTGACCAGATATTCGTCATGAAACAAAGCATGGAGAAATGTTATGAACACGACATAGATCTTCACATGCTTTTTATAGATTTCAAGCAAGCATTTGACAGCATAAATAGAAACATAATTTTAACAGCTCTAAGACATTTGGGAATACCTCAGAAATTATCAAACCTCATCATAATGACAATGCATGAATCAAAAGCTAAAATTATAATACAAAACCAAATAACCCGTGAATTTAAAATAGAAACGGGAGTACGGCAAGGAGATGCCTTATCCGCACTACTATTTAACTTAATACTACATTACGCCATAGGAAAATTAGAAAAGAAAGGCAGTATATTCAATATGACAACACAAATAGTGGCATATGCGGATGACATAGTAATCATGGCAAAAAACTACAGATATATGGCAGAAGTATTTGTACAACTAGAAGCGGAGACACAAAAAGTAGGCTTAAAAATCAACGAAGACAAGACAAAATATCTAAAAATGTCAAGAAATGAACAAATAAGAAATACTCAGAATATAACAATTGGAGAGTACAACTTTGAAGGAGTTACAACCTTTACATACCTCGGAGCAACAATAAGAAGTGATAATAGTATGCAATGCTGTATTCATAATAGAATTCAGGCCGGAAATAGATGCTACTATGCAAACAGAAAGTTGCTTCAATCAAAATTAATATCAAGAAAGGCCAAAATGACAATATATAAAACTCTCATACGACCCATAGTGACGTATGGCTGTGAGGTATGGACTATGAACGTAGCCGAGGAGAATAGCCTGCGCATATTTGAAAGAAAAATTCTCCGAAAAATACTCGGCCCAAATATATTGCAGAATGGAGAATATGTAATCAGAAGCAACAGCGAGCTCAATAATATGATTGATAGTGAGGACATTGTACGGTTTGCAAAGGCCCAAAGACTAAGGTGGGCTGGCCACGTAAGTCGAATGAGCGAAAGCCGAAAGCAAGCAGTGGTACTGAATAGAAAGCCCGATAGCAGCCGTGGTAGAGGAAGACCAAGAAGCAGATGGGCAGACAACGTGAAAACGATGCTCAAATCCTACAAATCCCAAATTGGAGACAAGCGGCACAAGATCGACCTTTTTGGAGGAGCATAGTGATGAAGGCCAAAGCTCACCCAGAGCTGTAGCGCTATAAGATGATGATGATTGTTAAGTTCTTTGTATTCTGATGGCACATCATGTCACACTTCATACGAATTAAATTCGAAACATTATGTCATTATGATGTTTTTAGGTTGTTTCAGAGAATGCCCGAGTAATCAAAAAAAATATTTCTCCAATTTCTAAAATAACTTATTTTTGTTTTGTTTTTGTTACAATGCTCTCTTGGAAAATGATTTGTAAGCAATCAATTTTTACTATCGACTTGAAGCTCTCTCGTGCTATATACGAAGAAATTTGTCATTTTTCGTAAGTTTAAAGCATGACCGATTCTCTACAAAAATGTTTCCATATTTTACTAGGCATAGATATATTTTTCGATTTCCTGCTAAGAAAATTTCAAAACATATCGAACCTTGATAAGTCGAACTTAGATATTAAACTATAGACCTGTACATGACGATGTAAAGGTGTTAAGTGGTTTATTTTTTTAATTTGAATGGCGTTATATAAATTTTATTAGATCAACAGTTATAACGGTTTTTATACAAAAATATCAAAACAACAAGGATATTTTCACATGTGCCGTTTCGTCCTTAAAGGATAAGATGCGCTACTAAAGATATATATTTTTAGAAAGCTAGTAATTCCAGCTTCGCTTGGAATATGGTCATTAGGTCTTACGTCGATACAGCATCTACCTCAGATGAGCCAAGAGTTAAACCTAAATCAATGCGCACTGCGTATATTTTCTGCCAAAATATTTTTAAATACATGACGTATTTATATAAGAGAGTTGCTTGTGTAAATTTAGTACTTATCAAGAAAACAAATAAATTTATAAATAAATAACTGTGCGGAATTTTTTATTCAAATATGCTTGCCATGTAGTCCACTTAAAAAATTAGCTACACCAGTTATCGATAGAAATGTTGACGCTTTTTGTCAACCAGTTTTCTTTGGTAGGAAGGGTAATTGAGAAAATTCACAAACTGAAAATCCAAAAACAAAAAATCCATAAAATTGAGGGAAGATTAATCGTAGTGATTCTGAATTTTTGTATCCATCAGCGGCATCAAAATAATTTAGGTAAATATTCTGGAAAAATATTTTATCTAAAGCATACTCAAACGTCTGCTAAACTTTTTTAATATAACGTCCTAATCCCCCCAATAATTATTATGGTATATTTCCCATTTCTACTTTTTCGCGAGAATTTTTAATGAGATTTACAAAAACGCGAGATTTTGAAAAAAAAAACAACATTTTGATTGGCGAGATTTTTACACACTTCCGTTGATAAGCCAGAAATTTGATAAAATATAGGTACTCGAAAAAAAAAACATTGTAGTAAAAATATGTGAAAACTAGAAGTTATTTTAAAAGAAGAACTACTATAGACAATAAAGTGAAAGATATAAAAATAATAGCAAAAAAAAAAAATGTCGTTTTGTGTAGACCTTTTTTTTGACAAAAAGTTATTATGGAAAAGTAATTATTTTTAAGTAATGGTACATCCATGTCAAAGAAAACTAAATAGCACAAATAATGCGTAAGTAACAGGAATAAAAAAACTGATTTGTAAAAGAGTTAAGAATTTTAATAATTAAGAAAAAAAACCATACATTTTTACCTTAAAAACCGCGTACTGAAAATTGAAACCAAAAATTGATTTTTGATTATTTATCGTGTAAATTTTATATTACATAAATTTTATAAGTTAAGATAAATAGTAAATTTTTTGAATATTTTTACTATTTATTTATTTAGATAGTGCGCAATTTAATATTCCAAACAGAACAATATTTGTTAAACTATAATGTTTTATCCATATATTATTCTAAATATATAGATCGGTAATTGGATATTGCCATCTCTTTATATCAAATGATTTTAAGTCTTACAGGTATAAATTTGGTGGTAAAATTTATTTGTAAAGTATTTGAATTTCAAATAAAAAAGGTTCAGCCACGTTAAAAAGGTTTAAAAAATGGCCGTAACCTTTATATATTGACAGATTTCGAAATTTCCATTTTTTGTATCAAGTTTATTGAAATTAGGAAATAATTTGCTTGTTCTCTTCTTCAATAATTTTTATTTTACTATATCTCTTTACCAGGGGTGTCAACTAATTTTCCTATAAGATCTGCTTCGCGCAGTAAATTCATCTGCGATCTACTTTTTCTAAAAATAAGAGCGAGAGGAGTAGGCAATATTTAGGGATCCAAATTTCACGATTTTTAAAATTTTAGATACTTATTTAAATTAAATAAAATAAAAATTATATGTCGATAATATTTATTAATAGTAATAATTAAAAACATTCACGAGCTTTACATATTTTTTAAAAAAATATAATTTTATTTTTATTGATTATGATAATGTCGTCTGTTAAGAAGGAAACTGAAAAATACAAAAATATAATTATATTTTTACAACTAAAGTAACTTACATAAGAATAGGCAAAAAATCATTTTGAACTTCCTGATGGTACAATATTTGAATTACTTATTTTACATTGCATTGTGTCTATAATTTGCACATAATTTGGTGAATAATTACTCAGACCATTTCTCAAGCAGGATTCTAAATGTCCGTCCGTTAAATTAGTTCGGTATTTCGACTTTATTATTTTCATTTGTGAAAATGCTGATTTGCACAAATATGTCGAACCAAAACAGGCGTATAAATTTTCAGCACAATTTTTTTAGATTCCGATATTTATCTTCTACTAAATATTTCCAGAATTTATTTTCATCTTAAAAAAAAATTCAAAAATATGAAATATTTTCAAATCCATTCCAAATTTACTTAGCAAATATCAAATCCTACAAAATGAATAAAATATAATAGAACCGTCTCTTATTTAGTAGTTGCTTATTGTGATTTTTTGTACGAATTTAGTACAAATAGTTTTTGATTCTTGAAATTGAAAATGGCAATTTGAAAGGAAATAAATATCTGAAATATGAATATTTATTGCCGATCGACCTAAAATCATTTCGCGATCGACCGGTAGATCGCGATCGACGTTATTGACACCTCTGCTCTATACGTACTTTTGATTATGCCACATAAAGTTGTCCATGGCTAAATACTATCTCAGGTATCGATATCAGAATTTTTAGAGCAAAGTATGCAGCAACAACAGCCATGCCTTTTATTATATAAGATTCATCGCCTGATTTCTAGGTGTCATTCATTATAGTTTGAGAAAATTGAATTTGGAAGTTTGCTTAAATTTATTTTGAAAATCAGCCAACCATTCCCAACCACCAACCATTTAGTTATATTAGCAAATTTATTTTAAGTAATTTTATTTTGGTTTTAGCCGCGTCATACATTTACAAACCAAAAAGATCGCAATGTATGACATGGACTAATTTTTTTTGGATATTTAATGATATAAAAAAATGTGTAAAGTATGATGTATGTAAAATAAATGGAGTGGAATAATGTGGTATGAATATGGAGTAAAATAACACTATTTTAATATTAATTTTCATTTTATGCCACATTCTATGGTAATTTGCACATATACTAAAATAATACTAGCTGTATTTTTTTGCTCTCCAGTGTTGACCTAAATGTAATTCGTAATTTGTGTATGGAACAAAACTTCGGAACAAACCGGTAAAATTGATGGATATGATATAAACCCGACATTGTGTATCTCAAGAATGGAATACGATAGGACCAAACTGATTGAACGTTTGTAAATGGTATATTTTACAACCCCATGAATATAGCCTCAGGTACAAAAGCGGTGAAATGGCGTGTGACATAAAGTAATACTCAGGCGACGAATTTAAAAAAAAAAATCAAATTTAAATAATTACAAACTCTTCTTCTTTCTTATAAAATAAGATATTGGTGTTAAGTGCATATCTGCCTTATTTTCTATTTCATACTTCGTTTAATTTATTAATAATATTGATCTGAAGTTCATTCTTGTTATTAATTTACTTAATTCAATAAAATTCAATAAAATTGAATTCAATAAAATTGTTCAAGAAATTAAATAAAGTTCTTTAGATACCCGAACATAACCCGGCAATGATATATTGAAAATTATGAATCGAATATGAAAAAGTAAGAGTAAAATTTGCTCATTTGTTCCTATACAATTTTTATGTTGTAGATTAATCCTACAAAGAGCCTAAATACACTTAAAAATACTCAAAAAATAATTTTTTCATTAAATATTACCGAAATCATTAAACTCTTTTATTTTAAGAATATTTTTAAAAGATAAAAAAAAAATGTGTCAATAAAGACACCATCCATATTCCATATTTTTTTTTGACATCCTCTTTCAATTTAAAATATGATAAAAATAAAATAAACAAAAATTCATAAGCGACCTCACTTAAAAACGAATACTTTCTAATCGTGGAACTGAAAACAATGTAAAATTTAAATGAGTATTAAAACAACAACACTATATACAAATATATCCTGTTTGTTACCTGTACGCTTTATGCTTTCATGTTAAGAGGAATCATTTACAATACTCTTTTGGAATATGTTATACTTGTCCCTTAATTTAAATTCAAGTTGAAAACATCTTCAAAAAATGTTCAAAGAAAAGGAAAAAATTAATTTTCTTCCCACTTAACCCTTTTATATTAAAAATTCATTCTATTGTCGTTGACAATTATACTCTCATGGGAGAGGATTTTGTAAATTACTGAGATAAAAAAATATGCCGCCTGTTGTTTTGAAATTAAAAAAAAATTAATAAAAACGAAAAAAAAAGGCAAACAAAAGAAAAAATATAATTTCCTTTACAATCACATAATCATTGTAACTTGTCTGGGGAACTTATAAAAAAAAAAAAACAACTTTACACTACACTTTTAGAAGCCAAAAGATAAGAGCTTCTAAAGAATTTTTAATACTTTAAGTCATAAATATACCATTAACAGGTATTTAAGCATTTAGATGAACCAAAACAATGGATATCTGAGGAAAAGACTAACTTAATGTATGATGAAGATCAATCAAGAATACTAAGAATGGTAAGAATACTATCAAGGCCAGGAATACCAGCGACTGCTCTAAATATACTTGTAAAACTATCTGCACGTACTTACTTGAAAAGTGCAAGTATCAGTAAATTGTACAATGCACGTACTTAGAGACCATTGAATCAATTAACTAAGCTTCAGTAGAAACCAAATTCGTATCGATTTGTGAATAATCAGTCAGGCTCAGGACCATCACTTCATGAGGTATATTTATAAAATTAATTTAACCGAAAATAACTTTTGCAAAATATATGCGATATATATGAAGAATATATTATGAAACATTTACTCTATAAATGCAAGGGTAACATTCATAGTAGACCTCGGCATCTAGAAACATTTTTTTCGAACGATGGTAGTTACCAAACATAACGGGGGAAAACATTCTGGGTGTAATCAATGAACTAGACATCTTTAAAGGTTCAGAAATGAATAATTGCACTGCTATATGTGTAATCAAACTTCAGTTATTAAATTCCAGAATATAACCCCAACTAAAATCTAATCTAAGCTAATGCGATATATTTTTACTTGCAACTGAATCGTTTCTCCTCTATTAAAATATAGCTTAGTTATTTTGAAAGAAGACTTCCAAGCAGCAGTAACTAGTGTGTCAGTATATCATTCATTTTGCTCCTATTGAAATAAATAAGATAAATGTTGACTAAGGGTTTTGAAACGGTGTTAATAAATTTTGGCAGATGGTTTTGAAACGGTGTTAATAATTATTACTAATTCATAATTTTGTGCACTTAATTGAATTGTTCTACTAGAATAACTGTATTAATTTTTTATAATATTTGTAATTTAGTCTAGGCTTTTGGTAGATTTGGTATGTAAAAGCAATTAGAGTGAGCCCACAGTGAGTTCCATAAACTTGGAATTATATAAAAAAAATATAGGTATTTACCTTGAACGAAAGAACGCTAAAGAAACGTTAGTATTTATATCAGATATGTCAAATACTATAAAAGGGCGAATTTTACATAAAATAACTTTGATAAGAAGAAAAACATATAATTTGGAATTTTTAATATACAAAATGTTTTAAAATTCTGAAATTGAAGACATCGATTCTTCGATTCTTAAAAACCTATTACGTTTTCACTTCAAGAACTGCTTTGATCTAACGAATAAACTTATCTGGGCTTTATACGTAGAATTTAATCGATGGATTTGATTTAAATGTCAACAAATTGTACATGTAAGAGATCGTTGCCATCCAATCTGATTGTATGAACTCTTGTGAAACAAATTGGATGGCCATCCAATTTCCATTTAATCAAATTTGACAGTTCATGAATTGGATATGGCAAATTCGTTTAAATATTTATTTTAATTCTACGTTTTCAGATGATTTTGACAATGATTTATTTTTGTTGTTTGTAAACAGGGGGATTTTGATAAATAAACAGATTTTTTATTTCAAATCAGTCAGTTAAAAGTACAGCAAAGTGAATTTGATTTTGAATTTTTTTTATTTGAAATGAGTATAATTGAGAAGTAAGTGGCGCAGTAGGTAGAGAAAGGCAAGCTTCAACCGAAAGGTCCCAGGTTCGATTCCCGATGAAGTAAAAAAAATGCTTTATAGGTTTTTCACCCTGGTCCAGTACCCTTTGTTATTGGAATAAAATAAATAACAAAAAATATTTGAGAGTATAATCTGATAACAACTTAAATAAAATGGAGCTATTCTATTTAAGAAGGCTTAGTTCCTGACAATAGTAGTAGTTTTCCACATTTAATGAGTTGATAAGCCAGTAATTTGACAAATAAATGCTCGAAAAACATTGTAGATATTGTAGTATAAACTTGCAGTACCGTACTTAATTAAGCACGAAAAGGTGATTCTACCTAAGTCAAGAACATAAAAAAAAAAAAAAAAAAAACAAAGTTGATCGAATTTATCAACTTTTATAAAGAAAAAGAAGTTTTGTATAAATTTCTGCTCACTATGTAATGCAACGTAATGGAAAACTTAACTTTAGTAGAGATACTCTGTCTCATAATAGTTTTTTGTTACTTAATGCTATCTTTGGTCAAAAACCAAATAGTTTTCCAATCATAATCTTAATGGAAATTTTTTAAACTATCATACTATGTGTAGGGTTTCAAAAGCCACATAATTTATTGCAGTGAAGTTTTCCATTATCATCCAGCAGATCTGTTAATAATTTACTTTCCACTTCTAAATATAGTGTCGTACCTAGAAAGGATTTGAGCCATATCTTCTTTTGCGATTTTTATTACTTTCTCTTTCTTCATTTATATGTTCTTCAACTGAACATGCAATAACCATGGCTATTGCTTTTTTTTATTATTCATTTTAACTAAATTTATTATTCAACTCTGACATTTTCTAAAAACTTAACGCACACTGTACTTTTATCATAAAATTTTGACATTAACTTCAAAAAAATTGCATGGATTTTGTTGTACGTGTAAACGCTAAATGGATTTAATCGTGAATTTAATATTGCCAATTGACTTTGATTAAATCCTACGTGTAAGCCGCCTTAAGCTCTTATTTGATTTAGGTTTCAGTGCCAGTTATCTTAAACACCACAGCATTCTCCAGCTACCAAATAGATAGTGCGAAAAAATGAGATAAGATACAATAGAGCATAATGTGAACATTATGAATGGTTAACCATTGGGTTCTCTCATCCGCTAGCCATTATGCTTAATTCACTGCTTCAGAACATCTTATTCCGAACAATTTTATTTAAAGAGGATTCTTATTCATTGTGATTCATTGTTTCAGAATATTGGGTTCCAAACTAAAAAAAAATTAAACAACTGAAACTGAAATTAGTTTTAAAATTTTTGTTTATTTCAATCTGGTACATTTTTAATTATTAATTAAAAAATTTTAATTATTATAAAAAATTACTTCGAACACAGATGTTAAAGTTAAATCAACTTTTTTCCCGGAGAGAAAAATAATGTGCCGAACATTTTTGAAAATTGAGAATAGAAAATATATATGCGCGCATATGTTCCGGCCAAATGTTCCGAAGCAGTGAATCAGGCATTATATGATGCGTACATATGAAAAAATGTCATACAAACTATTGCAACAAACAAAAAAATTACAACAACAAAAAATTTAAAAGACATTTTTTATTCCAACTCCAATCGTTTATATAAAAGTCAATTAATGTAGGATCCTAATCTACGAACTTCTCACAGAACAAGAAACAATATAATTTTATACTAATATATTTCACACAATTAGGTACTAGTGTATTCCTTCCTGACCAGCATACCATTGGAATTCAAAACTTGTTTTAATTAAAATATAAAACGAAAATGTTCGGTACGAATTAAAAATGTGGTTATTTATTTTCAATTTTTCAAGTAATTTTTAGTGTATATATTTAGGTTAGGTAGTACCCAACTACAATTTTTTATTACCTTTTTTTAACCTTCTTTTTCTTTTTTTTTTAATATTTTCTTTGGTGCTCCTTTTATAAAAGCTTTTTGTACTAAAATTTCATTACTTTGTTGTCAACTAAAGATGATTTTTGGTTTTTTTTTTTTCAAAAGGACACCTCACAATGAACAAAAATATAAAAAAAAAAAAATAAAAAAAAGGCGACATTAAAAACGTTCAGTAACGTGGTAGTCCGGAAATGAAAACGTTTTTGTAGCATAAACACAAAATATTATAATTTGAATGGTAGTATGAGTTGTGTGTTTTTCATTTTGTTAACTCAGCAAAAACATGGGTTGAATTAATGACCTCGAGTAGTTGTTTTTAATACATCCCGTTTCACATTAAAAACAAAACAAAAAAAAAAACAAAGAGTAAAAAAAGGTAAATAAAATTATTTTCAACAGCGTGAGGTGATAAAATTTTCATTTAAATTTCATTCCCTAAATTCCTGAGAAAACATAAAACAAGAGAGGAAACCATAACTGCCGTAGTGCTTCAATGCGAAAAATTAAAAAATTTACAATTTTCTCTTCATATTGTTTTATTTTTTTTTTTTTCTAATTGAGTGGTGCAGGATATCAATTTCAAGGATATTTATTTTTATTTACTCAAAAGAATGTTTTTTTTTTGTATTTTTTTGTATTAAGTTCTTTTGCTTTCGAAAATACAAAGTGTTAACATAAATGAATGACCCTTGAAGATACTATGAAATTTTGTGTATGAAAATAGGTAAAATGAAAAAAAAATTGTTTTATAGAAGGTCACAAGTAACCTGTCTTGGAAAAATATTTTTAATTTCGAAAGAAATTCAAAATGTAATTGGTGTTACCGAATCGACCACTGTAAATCAAATACTAAGAAGGACCTGTCTGTAGGAAGGAAACAAAAAAAAATTCCTTTATTTTTTTACTGAAATTAAAATGGAATTAAAGAAGTTCGTTCTTTGTTTCTTAGAACGTTATTCTCACTCAATTCTCAATTAAATTTAAATTTCAAAAAGTAAAATAATGAGTAGGTGTATTTCCTATTTAGGTATTAGAGAGTTTTAATTTTTTTTTCTTCTCAACTTTGTGTTTAAATTTATTTAGAAAAACCTCCAAAAATAATTTGAGCCTTTTGTTAAGAATTATTTATTTGCAAAATTAACTGACTTGGTTCCTGATTTTCTTTTGTTTTCTTTGAAATTTACAATGTTAGTTTTAAGGCTTATGAAGCAAATAACTTTTGTATACTAATGGTGTGTTATGGGTGTGGTTTAACGTTTGAAAAAATAAAATTAAAGAAAAAATTGTGATAACTAAACTAAAATAGAGCTACACTATTAGCTAAGAAGGTCTAGTTGTTGACAATATTAGTAGAATGGAAGTTTACATGATTGAATTAGTTAATATACCTACCAGAAAATTGATAAATAAATACAAGTTCAACTTTATGTAGTGAATTGCAATACGGTGATTAATGTACGATACCTACATTAGTAAACAAATTTGTTTAAAATGTTCGTACTGATCAAAGAGATATTTTTCTTTTCTATTTTTTTTTTTTTTATTTCCATTTAATAATGTCTAAAGAGAATTTGTTTTTGTTAATTCTCATGTTCAGACTATACATTTACAAATTTAAGTTTATTAATAATTTTTAATTTTTTTATATAATTTAAAATTAAAATTCAATTCATATTCAAAATTCAAAGTAGTGTAATAAATTGTAATTAAAAACAAAAAAAAAAAAAACAAGAAAAAGAAGTGAGAAAGCAAATAAGAGAAAAATTTACTTGATGTTAAAAAATCAAATAGAGAAGAAAACAAAAAAAAACAAAAAAATAAAAAATTAAGATTTAACTACTATAATCAAAATTTACTAAAATACAATTAATATGAATAATAAATTATAAATTAAACTATAAAAGCAAAATAGACAATTGATAATACTATTCTTAATTTAAAACTTGATACGATTTTGTGTTATAATTTTTGAATATTTTATTAATTAATTCATTCTTTAGGTGAAGTTTATCTAGTACTTTTAACTCAATTTCTATGCTGTTGTACCATATTATGCCCAGGTGTATTGTTGTTGATGTTCCAAAATGTGATGTATTTTTTCGCGATGTTAAGTTTTTGCTTCTAGTATTCACTTGATGGATTTCATTTCTTTTCGGCAGCACGGTTGTTGTGTGTACATTAAAATTCTGAACATCATGGATATGAAGTATAACTTTAAGGTAAACTAAATCGCTTACCAGTAGTATGTTGTTTGGCCAATGAATAAACTGTGTTTTTTCACGCCAATTATAATTGAATAAGTCTTTTAGTGCCCTATTTTGAATGCTTTGTATTTCATATATAATTTGCTTCGTTGTGGTTCCCCATAATTTAATTCCATAACTAATATGACTATGAAATAGAGCATAGAAGACAGATTTTTTCATAGCATGAGGAATTAACTCAGATATTCGCTTGAATACACCTGCTACCGAAGACAGCTTGTTGCATAATTTAGATGTATGAACACTCCATTTTATCTGAGAATCAATCAGTCCAAGGTATTTATATTCTGAAACCATTTCTAAGATTTGATTATTTAACTCAATTTTCAATTTTGGACATGATGATCCAATAATCATATATTTAGTTTTCTTTATATTTATAGTTAGTTTTTGTGTGGACATCCATTTATATATTTTTTGTAATTCAGTATTCATTTTACACTGCAATTGGTTGTAGTTTCCTGTTCTAACTACTATACAAATATCATCAGCAAATAAAAATATGTCGACATTATTACTTATTCGCTGTATACTATCAATTTATAAAGTGAGGAGTAAAGGTCCTAAAATGCTCCCTTGTGGCACACCAAAGTTCACATTTTCATTTCTATTTTTCAAATCACCAATTTTAATAAATTGTGAACGATTTTTCAAATATGCTTAAAACCATTTATATTCCGTTCCTCTTACTCCAAATCCATGCAATGTTTGAAGCAGTATATTATGATCCACCGTATCAAATACCTTTGACAAATCTATAAATACTAATGCCACTATGTTTTTATTATCTTTATAATTTTGAACTTTTGTTATCATATCAACTATTGCTGTTTCTGTGCTAGATTTCTTTTTGAACCCATATTGATTATTAGAAAAAAGTTTATATTTGTCTAGATACTTAGAAATTTGATTATGTACAGTTTTTTCTAAAACTTTGGATATTACAGGTGCAATGCAGATCGGCCTGTAGTTGTCAAAAACACTTTTTATTCCACTTTTGAAGATTGGCACAATTCTCCAGATTTTTAGTTCATTTAGAACTACTCCTTCTTGTAATGATTTATTTACAATCGTTGATATTGGTTCAATCAAATTATTGAAAATACAATATTTAAACATATGCGCTGACATATTTTATGGAGCCAGAGATTTTGAGCTGTTTAAGCTATTAATTACGTTAAAGATATCATATTTATTGACTCTTTCAAATTTAAATGTTTGGGCAGATTGAGCTGGTTCATAAAATATTCTATTTTTTGTTTTTTGGGTCAATTTTTCTCCTATCATGGCAAAATACTTATTCAAATCATTTAATCTGCTTTCAGCTTCTATGTCACTTAATCCATGCAGTAGATCTATTGATTTATCGTTCTTGTCTCTGTTGCATAATATCTTGTTTATACAGTTCCAGGTTTCAGGTTGTTTGCGTTATTTTTAAACATTGTCTCAAAGTATTTTTAATTCTTTGTTCTTCTCATTTTCGTTACCAGATTTCTATAGTATTTAAATTGAAGTTCTAGGTTGGAGTTTAAACGATCACTTTTCCATTTGGAAAACCAGAATTGTTTAGTTTCTACTGCTTTTATTAATTCACTAGCTTTGTAACCCGTCATAAATGACGGAAGCAAAATAAATCCTAGTTTCTTTTTTTCTTTCATTAGATTCTTTATTCCGAAATTACAGTACTTATGTTTATATCACTTTTTAATTTTCTAAAACACATAAAAGAAATATTTTTTTTGTAGTCAAAACTTTGCCAATTTTTTTTTTCTTTTTTGTATTTTTCGTAGGCTGGGATCTTCAGAAAGATACAATGAGCCCCGTAGCTTAACACTGTATGTAGGATTCTTACCTACTAAACCACACCCTTCCTTAAAAAAATAATTTTTTTTGAGTGAAGTTAGTTACGCATACAATAATGACAAAAATAAAAGGTATAAGCAGGTATAAGTAGTATAATGTATAATATTATACAATTCAAATATGCTGATACACATGTATATTATTAATAGATGAATATATTCGTTCAATATATTTTCTCTCGTTTTAATGGAAATTATTTTGATTGCTAGTGTTAGTACTTTTTGAAGATTTCATATATTCATATATTACAAACTACATTTTCAATATTTCAGAAACATGAATAATTATTGTTTTTTTTTCAAATAATTTAACAACAATACTTTTCTGTGTAATAATAGAATACGGTAATAAAGTAAAAGAAACTTTAAATTGAAAAAACATTGTTATTTTTATTAAGATTGATTTTGATTCCTTTTATTTTATTCATACACAAAGATTTTACTAATTTTCTATTTAAAAAAACTATATTGGTCTAACACTAATATTTTTTTTTTCTATAAGAGAAAAAGAAGTACCATACCAACAAATTTGTATAAAATGTTTGTATTTTTGTATGGTATACTCGTAGTCACTTCCATTAAGTTATAATTCGTTAGTTGGGTTCCATTTAGTATAAATTATACCGTATTAGCGTTATTGTGGCCTCTGGGAGAGCAAATTTAAAAATTTAATCTTATTTTCATATAAGTTTTGTCTTTTGTATACTGTATAGGGATCTTATTTTGCTATATGAATAAACTGTTATTATGGTATTGTGTTATTTTTAAAAAAATATTCAAAATTTTGTTTCTAAATTGGTAAAATTTACAAAAAATACAAAAACATTTTCATCAATAATTTTCAATTTAAAAAAAACAATGTTTTATTATCCGACGTAGAAGTAGAGTGTATTATCCTACTATACTTCTATCAAGTTCTATTGATTGAACAGTGAACACTTAACACTGAAAATAAAATAATATTTTTGGAATGAAGCATGCAGAACATACAGAATACAGATACAGCAAATAATAAAAAAAAAACAAAAATAATTTTTTTTGATTGAAGTGAGTTACGCACACAATAATGACAAAAATAAATGGTATAAGCAATAAAGTAGTATAATGTATAATATTATACAATACAAATATGCTGATACACATGTATATTATTGTGTATAATTTTAAGTAATAAGAATAACCTTTGAGTGAATTATGTTTTTTTTGTGTTAAATGCTGTTTGCCTTTTGAATTGCCTTTTGAAATGCTGTTTCCATATTAAATTATTGATTAAATTTCTATTAGTCCTTATTATTATAAATCAAAAAAATTGTTTGTTTTATTTATATTATTATTATTATTTTTTATTTTTCCTTATTATTTGCGAAGAAGACTAACATTAAATTAAAAAAATATAGTTCATGCAATCAATTTTTCCTGCAAAGGTTCAGCCTGGTATACAGGGGTTAAAAAAAAGCACCAAAGCAATTTGTATATATATGCATTTATATACATATGCAATTTGTATATGTGTTGGAGCGTTCCGTCGAACTTACAAACATCCAGATAAAAGCAGAATAATATATATATAATTGTCAACCAATTTTCTCTTATTTTTACTACTTAATTCATTTCTTTTATTGTATTTTATTAATTTCGTTGCCTTATTTATATTATCATTAATTTTTAATATACATTCAGAAATGATTCCTCCACAATTTTTTGAATCATCAAGATATATCGGTTCCTCCAATAATAATCGATTCAATAAATTTAGATCAGTATATTGACTTTTCCTAACCCTATTATTTTTATTTTTATTACCAGTTGACATATTGACACTGCCATTGTTATTGTTTATATCTTTTGCTATTTCGTGATCAAATAAATCAAAATGCACGTGTGAAATCGTTATTTTTTATTTAAATTGTTTGTGAATAAGTGATCAATAAGTGTTAGATATTTTTCTAGTTGGTAAATTTTTATTGCAGTTGTAAAAAGAATTCATGTTCATATAATTCACATAATTATTGGTTTTATTTGTTTTTTCCAGTAAATTTATATTAAAATCACCTGTAATGAATGTGTCTAAGTTGAACAATCCTGAACTAGTCCAAGCTGTGAATTTGTGATAAAGTGTATCGTTTTAAACTTAATGCTTTGCTTAATTTAAAAAAAAAATAAAACATGATTTTAATTTTTCAACTCACGTCAGCTTATCAGCCTATCGTTGCTTTATTAGGAAAAATTTTATATTATTTACAATTTTAATAATAAACGGTGGGTGATTTAACGAGTTGATAAGAAATTTGATAAAAATATGTAGTAAGAATTCGAAAACGACATGAGTAATATATGTATTGTCGTATGTGGCAAATGTTAACTTTAGGATATTTGAATTTAAAGGTTTGCGGCCTTATAAAATAAAACCTGCGCGATAGAAATTCGTGCAATTTTGAATAAAACTTGCTACAACTATGGAGACATAACTTTTGTGTGAATCCTGTAAGTTTTGTAAATACATACGCCACAATTGCTTATTAAACTAATACAGAAAAGTTAACAATATTTCATAATATACTCAACACTTTAATGGAAATAAATAAAGTTCTCTGGATTATTAATGGAATGGGTTTGGGTTTTACCTTTCTTTTATTAATTTTTTTTTAATCTAATTCAAAGAAAAGGAGAAGTGGTAACTGAAATATAGAAAATTTATAGGAGATTATAGTTTTGGGAAAAGAGATAAAACTACAAATTTATAAATAAATAGGCATAATTGTATTTGCTATTTGTATTATCGGGGCGATCAATAAACTTAAAACAGAGAATTTCCATGGCAAAATATATTGGAGACAATTTCTTGAAGAACTGAGTCAGTAGCCTGATAGGCATGTTGCTTATTGTGCAGGGGTACCCTGATCAAACATATATATCCCTAATATATCTGTATATCAGTTTCTTTAGGCATTAAAGCCTCCTTCGAGGTGACCCTCACTGATCGCCATATAATTTGAATATATGCAAAGACTATACAGGCTGTAAAAATTCTTGAGAGCCATTTGCTTATATTGTTTCTGCATTTTTGAAAGTATGATAGACTCAATAATGAGCCCAGGAGCTTAGTACTTTTCGAAAGAGTTGATACCCTGGTCTAAGACATCAGACTTTAGTATCTATCTTACCATGCACCAATACAAACAGTTTGGGATGGTGAATTTTAGAGGTAAGTCTTCGAGTCCTCTTCCCGAAAAGCGTGTTCCAAAGACGACTCTATATGTTTCTTCTTTCAAAGCTGTGTAGATCGATCTAATGTTCTAGATTGTATAACTTTGCTACTGGGTTTCTTTTCAGAACCTTAAGCAAAGCCCCTCAATCTGCAATATCTTCAATGTCCTCGCAGAACTTTACAAGAGTTAGTTTCTTTGATTTCTGAATCAATCCTTTGTATTCTTTTCTAGATTCGCTATAGGGTTTCCAATCATCTTCGTCAAGAGTTGTCGAGACCCTATTCAGAAGTTTTTTGGCCTTCCTTTTTAGCTTCTCTCTACCAAGTTTCCACCAATTACTTTTTGATCATATCGGTGCTCTGCTGATCGGGCAACAGACCTCGAAAGTCTATTGAACTTATTTGAACTTAGAACTTCTTCAAGTTCTCAAAACATTTCATAATAAAACAATAATAAGTTTTTTTTAATTAACGCGCCTAATAGAAGTTACTTACGCTGTTTGTTTCGTAATTTCTGGAGCGGGTGACGAAAGAATCTTATCTCTGCCAATTAATTCAATCAATAAATACTTCATAAACATAGTGTAGTGTATATGTACATACAACAATAAATTACAATACGAGTCGCTCAGTGTCGTGTGCGTATGTGAAAAAGACATATACAACAATTGTTTACGAATTTTGTCGTATGTAGCATTTTTCTTCACACATACGACAAACGTTTATATAAAGTGTAAAAACGATGTTACATACAACAAAATGCATACTGAATATCTTTGTAACTAAAAAAATAGGAGAAAACTGAGAAAATTGTGTTATCAAATTTAAAAGAGCGTGCCAAAAAAAACCTAAAAATTAATCAAAATCAGAAAATCGAAAATTTTGACATACGACAAGATTATTACAGATGCGACGAAATGTCATTCCCTCTAAATTACGGACAGTATTAAAAATATATATTTACACAACCATCGTGTTTAGATTATTGTTGGTAGGTAGGTGAAAGAATAAAATTTCAGTTGATTTTAAAAAAAAAGTTAGTATGATATTTTTGATGCCATGATTTGATTAACAAGTTCTTTACTAGAGCAAACCTGAGGTGCAGACCTGATAAATAAGAACAAATTGTCGTCACTGTACTGTGTGTTAAATGTTTTTCTTGATTGCTCATTTTACTCGATCTTAAAGTATAATTGTAATTGTTTTGATGGATAAGTACCGTCAGCTTCGTGTTTTATTTGCCGGTTCAGTTTTGATAATGTGAAATTTCTAACAGACCGCTCCCAATGAATTACAAGATGTTTTATTAATTACTTAAATAAGTTCTTAACTAAGCAACTAGTACTGTACAAAATTTTTGCATTAGGTATATTTGAAAAGTAGAACTGACCACTAATATTTACATACAAACAAGTTTTCTGTTAATTAAATTTATATATTTTTTGATATTCATTTGAAAACTCTTAGGTCGATTTTTCTAATAACAATTTATTGCAATATTTTTTTTGTAATTCAATTTTTTCCAATTACGATAACTAAATTTTTAACAAAACGAAAAAAATAAAAATACCGGAATATTTTCCTTTCAGTTTCATTAAATTTATTTATTTTAGCTAGAGGATATCAAAAATATAGGAATGATAATATGAATACAATATTTTAAGAGCAGCAACACAGTCAAAGCAACAACAACAACATGTAATCCGAAATATAAAATAATAATAAAAACAAAAATATTCATAGAATATTCCTGTAATCAAAACAAACCATCATTATTATTAGAAATTCATCAAAACTGGAACGGAATTTTCCTTCATATACGTGTTACAATGAATTGCCTGTCATCAGTGATAATATAAAATATGCTTGCAGCTAAATTAGATACGTTATATTATACTTTAGGATGTATTGATACATAAATATTTTTTGTTTTGCGGCCATTATTTAACAACAACATAATATTTTCATCTTGTTTGAATTCTGTTGTTGCTGACTAAACTATAATATTGTAAAAATATTTTTAAGTTATTATTATAAAAAAAAAAATGATTGTTAGAAATACAACAATCAGTATTTACTATAATTTCTGATAATATTTTACAGTTTTTCAATTTTAACGAACTGAATCTTCTGGAAATTAACTTCATTAATTTTTTAACTCACTTGATTTGTGTTGTGCGTGTTCTTTACTTTTTACTATTATACAAAAATACTTTGTTTACAGTATTTTGATTTAAACTTTGTAAGCTTATTGATGGGTCAGAACCTACATGCTTGTAAATCCATTTAAAAAATAACAAAAAAAAAACCTCTGAAAAAATTTGTTGACCTTTGGCTTTATACAAATTATTATTAGAATTTGAAAATACTGTGCCATCATAACAAAAAATAATACAAGACATGATAAATTTATGAATTTATTTATTTAACCCTTATGTGAGTGGCGAGGTAGTCGGGTACCTTTTGGATTTTCAAACCACAAAAAAAAAGGTTCTGGAAGGGCTAACGATCTCAAACTATCTGACAACTTCTAAAAAAGTGTAAATTTATTAATTTTAAAGGATTTGGATTTTTATAATCAATGGGAATTGAGATCTACCTTTGTTTTGAAAAATTACCTTCACGAGGGTGACAAGGTACCTGTATACCTTTATAAATTTTGTATATGGAATATACAATATAGATGTTACCATTTTTTTTTATTTATTTTGATTATATTTTATTTGTAAAGCGATTTTTACTGTTATATTTGAATATTATTATATATTACTTTTAATTTATTTACATATAAAATTTATTTCATATCTACTTTGAATATAATTACATAGAATATTTAGAAAGAAATTTAATATTACAAAAAAGTCAAATTTAGTTATTACATTTTACCAATGTTGTACTATGTTCATCACAAATTGGTTGGTTGCATTCAACACAGGCTTTTCTAGTTTTGAAAGTATTGCTGAAAGTATAAATGGCTTGCCAACGACTATGGGATTTAATACACGAGCTTGGATATTTAATTTGCACAGATCAAATGCAAAATCTTTCAGGACTTTCTGCGGTTATCAGTGTTGAAAAATCTTGGATGATGATCTATATAAATAATATATGCTGCCAGTCCAGCAATATCAACCATATTGTAAAACAATGCCAGTCACCAACGATTGGTTCCTCGGTTAACAGAATTTTCACCCTATAATTTGTACATATTGTCAACACCTCCTTTCGTTTAATTGTAATATGTGATTATATTGGGCTTAGTCTTAATTCTACTTCTGGTTTGCTGCGCATCGTAGATATCATAGCAACTGCTTTTTTTGTGCGTCCTTTCTAAATGCCCAATTTGTTCCAAAAACTGATCTGTTTTTATGTGGTTGCATATTTGCTGGAAGAAATCGTTTATCTTTACAAGTGGTTCCAACCAATGTCATAGAAGTATCGCATTATTCAGACATGAAAGTAAAAATGGTTTTAATGAAAATAATTCCTAAAATAATAACATAAAATAATCTTTAATCAGTGTATAAATATAGTACATATTATTATATATATATGTATATGGAGGTATACGGGCTCCTCATCATCCTGATGAAGGTGTTTGAATTGTCACACAGATAACGGTATTACCTTCATGTACATGTGGTAGTTTTAAGAGGTTGAATATTGTTTTCAAGTTACTATTATGTTATTTTGTTTGCAAATTCGTATAGAAGTAGAATATTATCAATATATTGTGATATAAAATATCCAGACCACCATGTGTTTAATATTTGTTTATTCTTGGGAGGAGCAGCACAATCTTTTTTTTTTAAACAATAAGCAAGATAAAATATTCTAAGATGTCCTACGTCTCTTCCTTCAAACGGATACCCTCAAATTAATACAATCATTACACTACCTGATACGATTAAGTCTTAAAAGGTAATATATTTTATTACGAGTCATCCAATATCTTTGATTTTAATGCTCAATTTTATGAATGCTAACTATACTTATTTTGAAAAAAATGTTCATATTAAAAACATCAAGTATGTTCTGGGATTGTCTTTAATAAAATCTATAATTAATATATCTAATGTTGACTTACATATTATAGACTCTACATGTCAATACCACCAAATAGTACTTATGATAAAAATAATTTCAGAAATTAGAACAAAAATTACCACCTTTGCTTAGGTATGTTTCACTAATTCCACTAAAGCTTTCGATATTGTAAATAGTAGCTATTTTCCAAAAAAAACATTCATCTTCAAATAATTATTCATCTTATTAAAGACTCAAACAAAGCCCACAACAGAAGTTTGACCCACAACAGCAGTTTTATTGCACAACGCAATACTTCAAGATGCCAGTTTGAGCCTCACTGTACTAACATTTATGACGAAATAGCTAAATTACACGACGTTGTCCAGATCAAACACAAAATGTATAGAATTTGCTGCATTTCAATCAAACTTTAGTGATTTGTGAACCAAATTAAAAAACAAATAGTTTAGAGTTGACATGAAATATTTACACTTTTGGTTTTTGAAATATGGTTGATGGCAGCCAGATATTGTATGGCAGGTATCCGAACCTTGAGTCATGCTTGGTTCTAGGTAACAAAATTTGGTTGAAATTGCTTGACAATTCTAGGACAAACATTCACTTTTATATATATAAAATAAATTATTAAAAAAACAAAAGAGGTAAATTCCGAGTAAAGCATTTAGGAATAATAAAATCAAAATATTTTGCTACGCAAATAGTAACACCGATATTTTAGGGTAAAATGAAAATGATATTCAAAAAATTCTGTTCGCTTTCACTATACAGTCGCAGAACAATCCAAATCGTAAGTGATAAAACAAGCTTTCATGGTAATTTCAAAAATACTAATTCGATGTAAGCCATATGTAAGCCTCAGCAGACTGACCAAGTATATTAATGAGGTTTAATTATTTAGGATTTAATGTCACAGCATACAGAGAACTGAAAGAATTGATTTTTAAATTTATTATAACTTATAGAATGGTAAGAATGTAAAGCGAATAGCTCATAAACATTGCAATCTGTTGAAAATATTAAATTGAAATGCCTTGATAACTCTCAGATATCAAATAAGCAGGGAGAAATAAAAGGCTTTCAATTCTTAGAGATCCAAATAAATACGGCATTTCTTATATTTAAAAATTTCAAGCTCCAAAGCACCTTCAATCCAATCTAACACTTTGTAGACGTCATCTCTCTAGTGGTATCCTACGTTCTTCAATCTGAAGCTATAAGCTAATATTATAATGAACCTATATAAATTTTTAAATGAATTAACTCTAGAACGATGTAGCCCAAAATATTGTTTTTCTGCATCAATCTTGCAAGCCATGTCTAGGGACATAATATTTTTCTAAACGAAAGATCACTGTATCAACCAAAAGAAACATCATAGCCAGTTTCTTCACCAATGATTTGGCGTAATATCTAATTGGGGCTTAAGAAACAGAGTCGATGCATCATATACTCGATGTTGTAAAAATCGCAGCCAAATGTTTGGGTTTTCTTAGTCGCTGCATGGATTAATTTGCTTCAGCTGCGATCTTTTGCAAATCAATAAAACTTTCGTGCGACCCAAAATGCAGTATAATTCTCACATATGGGCTGGTGCTTCTAGTAATGCGTTAAAATATTTGGATAAAGTCCAAAAACGGGTTATTCCTCACAATAATGACCCAAATATCATGAAAGTTTCTTTTAGATTTTGTATACCAAAAAAATATTCTGTCCGAAGAATACATTGCTGTCACCATTGATGCAGGAAAACAAATTTGTGGGTTACATCGTTCTATGGTTAATTAATTTCAAAATTTATTTAGGTTCATTATATAATATTACAAAAATATTATAGCGTAAATATTGTTCCATAAAAATCCATTCTTCTTCAGACTGTAAAGGAAATTTTACTGCCCAAAAAAAAGTAAAATTCAAAATTGCACGAATTTGAAAACAAAGAAAAAAATAAAAATAACAAAAATTAGTGAGAAAATTTTTCTTATTTTTGTTGATGCGTTATAGAGTGAATGTTTTAAGCTTCAAAGCACGAACCACACAATAAATAAGAAAGAAGAAAAAAAAAAATCAAAAAACAAATAAAAACCTGGAAATATGTTTGCAATGAACGAAAAAAAAATATTTTTAACAAAAAAAAAAAAAATCTATTTAATTTTCATCGATTTTTTTAGATACATTATTTTCTTGTCCTGTATAATAATATGGCAACAGCTATAGATTAATATGAAATTTACCACTTCCACATTACATTTTCCGTTTCTTGCTTTCTAATGCAACTTCAAGCTTTAGCTCATAATTTTCGAGAGTGAATATTATATACATATAATATTGTATATGCATACTTTGATACTCTCCCCTTTTCAAAAATTGTTTACCCATCTAAAAATAAATATTATTAATAATGTTCCATGAAAAGAAAATTTAATTTTTTGTATTTTTATGTTTCGGAAAATCTTTTGCATACTTTTAGGCACGCTTCTTCATTTATTTAATGTAACAGTATGCATATGAATTTACTTACATTAAAAGTTATTATTTTATTTTGATTTATTTTTTGTTACATTTTTTCATCATCTTGACCTAGAAATTTGAAAATACCAATTGAATAAGCAACTCAAATCGAGGGTACAAATAAAAAAAAAAAAAAAACAAAAAAAATCGATTTCAATGATGAGACCATTGTTGTAAAAATCTGTATTGAGTGAATTATATTTTTATTGTATACATACCACAAAAAATTTGTATGATACTGGAGGTTAGGTTATATTATGGTACTTGTGTAAAATTTTTTCTTCTTATTTTGTTTTACTTATTGACTTTTTTGTTGTTACATTCTTTTATTGGATTATCTCTTGAGATAATTCAAAGGATAATAGATAGTAACAATTAAATAATGATATTTATAGGCCGGCCGGGGTCAGAGATTAAATGAACTCAAGTAAATTAACATTTTATTATAATAATTTACCTAGATGTATATATTTGAATTAAGGATAATTTAGATATATTTCTAATAATAATAGTAATAATGGTCGTGTGATTTAAATTTTAAAAGAGATTGATTGCGTAAAGATGGAAAATTAATTACGTATTAATTCAGTGAATATACATTAATAATTAATAGGGATCAACAAAAATATTATAAGTAAATCATTAATTTGAAATTATGTTAAGTGCTAGTTAGTTTTTAGAGAACCTTATTTTTTAAGGTTAGAATAAAATTTGTTTAATTGTTGAAAACTGTAGAATATTTTCGTTTTAATTTTACTAAATGTGCTCATACGGATATGCGTATTTCGTCTTTTCGTCTTTCGTATTTTCGTCTGCTTTCGTCTACTAATTGCAGATTTCTTCAGTGTTTTGCATTCGACCGCGGAAATAAATTTAAAATTCTCTTAGCTACTTATTTTTATATACTTTTATATTAACTTGGCAGTGTTTATATGTATATATGTTTATATGTTTTCGTGGTAGGTTGGAAATTTTTTGTTAATATTAAAACCAAACGCAAAAAGAAAAAAAATAATTTTGTTCAAAAAATTTAAAGATAGAGTTCTGAAATTTTGCACAGTTACTCATGATGAAAAAAGCAACCAGACGCGGTACATTACAAAGATATCAAATGACAGATTCGGGTTGCTACCGTACAACTCCTCAGGCATATTTCAAAAACCAATTGTGTTACGGGCATGAGAATTTCCACTTAGACACTCTTTCACAAATAAAGAAATACGACTTCTACCGATATAAAACATTTGGAGTGATTCGGGTAGCTGCCGTACAACTCATAGCATGTCTCAGGCATATTTAAAAAACCAATTGCGTTACAGGCATGAAAATTTACACTTAGACACCCAAGTAACAATTTTTGCAGCTAATTTGTTTCGAGAAAGCTAATTTGATCTAATACTGTTCTTTAACCATTCTCTGAAGCAAATTTGCTCTATAAACTGACATTATGACAACACATTAGCATTTAAGATTTTTTTGTAAAATTATCTGCTCTATAATAGCTGCATGAGCAGTTAATTAGCATTTTTTGTGAGATATTTTCTTTTACTCTTTAACAGTTGCAATAAAATAACTAATAGAGGTTATTAGCTGTATTGTAGCTCTATAGAACAACAATTATAGAGCTACAACTTCGAAATTAGTTAAGCTCTATTAGCACTTTTTAATTGTAACCGATCACTCTTATAGAGCAGCACGAATATAAATCCGAAGAAACTCGACAACTATTTTGTTTCTTTAACATAATTTGTAGAGCATAATATGACACTCATACATAATTATGTCATAATTTTTTTTTCTTCAGTTCAGTTCAAAAGTTTTTGTGAGAACTAGATGCAAAACGCGCATCTAAAAAAAAATAAATGTAAAAAATAATAATTTTAAATAAAATTTTTTAAAAAAATCAAGAGCACATAATTATTACAGATAAAAAAGAATTATTTTATGTGAAAAATCAAAATAAAGCATTAGTTCTAAGAAAACGAAAATTCGGGTAATATCTAATTTAAATTCTCAGCATGGATGTTTGTCACAGCAAAAAATAATAACATTGTAGAAACAAAAGCAGTCGGAAAAACAATAATTGGAGAAGTTTTTTAACATGGTTCATTAAAAAGTATAAAAGAAATGTTTGAAATGCCAATTAAATCATCTTACTTAAATAGTATATATTTGTCGGATTACGAGAAAATGGAGCCACAATTTTTCAGTATCAAATGTATAGTGTGTAAAATTTTCAGAATAAAATATAAAAATTAAGTTTTTGTTCCATTGATAACTTCAGTTTTGTTTAAATTGTACTTTATGTAAAATATTTTTTTGTTCAAATCATAAAATAATGTAACAATTCAAATAATACAAAATAAAAAACAAAAATTAACCAAAATAAATATTTAAGCTTCTTGTTCCTTATATGCTAATATATTTAATAAATGTTGATTTAAATGTTGTAAATAATTCAAAAAATTTAAAAACTAATTAATAGATACATACATTAAATTTCAAATTTCTTTATTACAATTTTTTCTTTTTAACCTAGTTCTACATAGTAAATGCAAGTACTAAGTTGTTGATGCATATAAGTATAACAAAATGCGTGTTATAATAATAAAACTAAACTTATAAATACAGAACACAATATGTAAATCAAAATACTAAGAGAATTATTTAGAGAAAAAAACAAAGTAATAAAATAAATAATAGTAATCATTCTATTGCTAAAAACAGCAAGTAATGAATGATCTTACAAAAATTTTTATACTATCATTAATAGATTACAATTTCATATTAAAAGTTTTTTGAGGGGTAACAAAAAAAACAAAACTTAAGCTATTATATATCAGCAATTTTAAAGACATTAAAATAATTTTAAAAAAAACCACAAATTTATACAAAAGTAGAAACAAAAAGAGTATACAAAAAAGAATCATGATAAATAATATCACAATTCATATTACAATAACCATATAAACTAAATGTCATGTATTTTGTTTCACAGCTTATTGTTAACTGATGCTTATGAAACCATTATCTTAGCAAGTCAAAATTATTAAATTTAATTTGAAAGTGCATTTAGTAAGTAATGAAAATGTAAGAAAAAGTAATAGTACATTATGTATCAGATTTAGAACTCAAAGAAAAAAAAATATTGAAACTTATTATTTATATTTCAATAAGCAATAAAAAAAGAAATAATAAAATATATCCTAATCACATCACTTTCTTTCATTCACTAATAAATCTTAAACTAATTTAAATTTTGTTTTTTTTTATTATAATTCAGGTTTTGTTTTATTTTATTATGGTTAATAAATATGTTTTTATTTTATTTTTGATGTTTCTTGAATCACAATTTGTTATTTCTAGAGGTAATTTCTTAATTATAATGTATATTCAAATACCAAATTTAATTCCTTCTATTCCTTCAAACCATAACTATGTTTTGACCCATGCCATGTATTTGTGTTTAAATAAATTGAAACAAAAACAAATTAAAAAATTAAATACATCAGTAAGGTTGCTCTTCCTTAACGTAGAACCTTGTCCTATTTTATATATTCAATTCAAGATTATATTTTAATTTCACTCATTTTGTATTATTTCAGGTGAAAATGTCTCATTTACTGAAATAGTATTTCCAATGAAAAATAAAAATTTTATTTATTAAATTAATTTTAGAAATTAAAGAAGCTCCATTTCCTTTGAAATATAAAATCGTAATTGTTTTATACTACATGAGTTGAGTTATATTTATTTTGAAAAAATCTAGAGAAAAAAATGGCATGGTTCATTATCTACCATCAGTTTTGTGGTTTCTATAATTTTTTGATTAAATTTTGAATTCCCATTAAAATAATTTACCCCCCTCTCTCCAGATATAAATTCTAATTACATCAATATTATAAAATTCTCTTTGCTGTTGGTATTTAAAAATAATTTTATAAATTTTTTTTTATAATGTTATCAATATGTAATCAATCTGAAAATTCATGTAGTTGTATTTCATTATAATGGTTTGAGTTTATTCGTTACAATTCATTGTTGTATTGATTTTGAAATTTGTTAGGTTACTGACTTTTTGTACTACAAAATTTATAGTCATATTTCTAAACTGAAATTTCTAATGATTCATGGAATTGTAATGTGTCAAGTCCAAATATTACTGGAAGTACTATAAATCTGAAAATCCTTTTTCTAAAGCTATCTGGATTTTCCACCCCTCGTAGAACTGTCCTTTGAAAGAAAATTGATTTGTACAACGACCGTGATGAGGGTGACGCAATGTCCTCTAAAAGCTATAGAGGAATATCACTGTTAAGTATCACGTACAAGATTCTATCTAACATTCTGTGATAAAGTCTGAAGCCCTATTGTCACACTGTCATTGACAGTTATTAATGCGGTTTTGAACTGGGAAATCAGCAACGGACAAGATTTGGCAAATACTGGAGAAGACCCATTAGTTTCAAATTGAAACACACTACCAATTTATCGATTTGAAGTCTGCATACTATAACAGATACCGCAGCGAGATGTACGGTGCTATGTCGGAGTTCGGTTTGTCAAAACATATCTTGCAAACAAAACAAAACAGCTCTTTTCCCGAAGCCGAAATTTCAAATCTAAAATACGCCATTCTCCCAGGTTTGCTCTATGGTTCAGAATTATGGTCACTACCGAAGGTAAGTGAACATACTTTTGGTATTTCGAGGAAAATAATCTTCGCTGGATATATGGTCCTCAAAACGAAGATTGGTTCTGCAGAAGAAGATATAAAGCGGAACTCTATGAGCTGTATAATGAGCTGGACGTAGTCACAAAAATTAGAATGAAGATACTACAGTGGCTCGGACACCTAAAGTGGGTGAACGAAAATGCTCCAGCCAAGATCATCTTCGAATTTGGACTATAACCTACAAGTCGTCGTCGGCGAAGACCAAACCTTCGTTGGAGAGACTAAATATCGGTAAACTTAAAACTATTTTTTATCTTCAACTGGAGAGAATCTGCCCGTAGCCGAAACAAATGGAGCCCGTTGAGTGAGGTCTAGAACTTACATGGTCTGGTGGTCACCTAAGTAAGTAAGTTTTTATTGAATCTTTCTAATCTAGAAACTCACAATAATTAGATCAAATCTTAGTCTATAGAATTGAAATATCCCTGCCATTACATTGATTTTTCTATTTAACAAAGTAAGTTTAACAAAAATTAAAAATTAAAAATAAAATATAAAAAAATAAAAACAACAAAAGTAATTAACATTATAGTTTGATTAGATCTTTTGTGTCCTTTTTTATAAGTCTTATATGACCTATGTTTGTGGTTAATTTTTTTTCTAGAGAGTTTGGAAGATCTTCCAAGTTTCGACTATATCTGTAGATTTCTTCCCTGACCATCGGAATTTTTAGATCTCTGTGGATGCTTGCATTTTTAATAAGCCAGGGAGCTCCAGTGATCTTCCTTAGGACTTTTAATAGAATTTTTTGTAGTTTTTCTACATTGGATGGAGAAGCAGTGCCCCATATTTGAATTCCATAAGTCCATATCGGTATAATGACTGCTTTGTACAGAAGAACTTTGTATTATAATCTTAGTTTTGAGTACTTATTAAGTAACCAGTACATATTGTCGCATACTTTTGTTGCGATGTGTTAACTTCATGTCAATCTGCGATCTAAGTGAATACCTAGGTTGCTAACCTCGTTGCTCTGAGCGATAGTATTATTGTTGATTTTTAACATTGGGCACGATTCTTTTCTTAGTGTAAATGTTAGTTGAACACATTTGGATTCGTCAACTTTGTAATCTAGCCAGTTTTCAACCAGTTTTAAGTGATCTTGTAGGTATTTAGTAGTTTTTTAGGGCTAGAATGGTTACTTAATATTGATGTGACATCCACGAATGTAGATGTTAAGGTTTGACTACTGAGTGGCATGTCAGATGTATACAAAAAATACAAGATTGGACCCAACACACTTCCTTGGGGAACACCAGCTTGGATATTTTGTGTACGTGAGGTGAAACTAGTAAGTAAGAAACTAGAAGATTAGAAATAGGTAAGTAAGTAAAAGTTTTCTTCAAGAATAAAAATTTTCTCATAAAAATTAAGTAGCTACTATACAACTTTGATCATCCTAATTGGACATAACGGCAATATCCTGAAAATTTA
The DNA here is from genome assembly GCA_963942445.1 of Argyra leucocephala. Classification (NCBI taxonomy): domain Eukaryota; kingdom Metazoa; phylum Arthropoda; class Insecta; order Diptera; family Dolichopodidae; genus Argyra; species Argyra leucocephala. The sequence continues at coordinate 81,297,623 of OZ012678.1, forward strand.
AAGAACTTTTTGTGACTCATTGCTCTTCTTTTAAGTATACTCTCAAGACATATTTAGATTTGGCTAAAGGTATAAAATGTTGACAGGTCTTAAATTATCAAGAATTTATGAATGAACCAATTGAAAATTTTCATTTACAACATCATAACCATATCAGAACATCAAATAAATGCTCTACTGTATTACAATATTCGTATGTAATTTCCAAACTTAGTGTAAAAATTTACACCAATTTAAATAAATTTAAAGAGAATGAAGGGAGAAACGAAAACAATTAATTTTGCGTTTTTCTATTCTAAACGATCATCTGCTAATTATTTGGTTTATTTTCCTTCTTATATTACAATAATTATTAATTTTTTATTTTTGAAGTATTCAACGCCTCAAGGTGAATTTGCTTTCCTCAAATAACACTTCCTTTTTTGTTCCATTCTAATGACTTTTTCTCTTCCTCTCTCTCTCTCTTTCTAATAAAATAATAAAATTTTTAAATTTCTTTAAAAACTTTATATTATTAGAAGAATATTGATAATCTCATACACGTATATTTACTATATGTATATATATATAATATACGTATACTTTAATATCATACCATAACTCTATATCCATTACCAAAGTAGAGTAGAACAAAAGAATGCGATGAAAAACACTGTGTTAAGACTAAAAATTTTATTCCATAAGTGATTGATTTTCACATATTTTATCTCTTGGTAACGAAAATATATTATAAGCAAAACTCTTTTATGAGCTTCCTATTCTTAACCCCAATCCCCCCCGCTGCCACACAATTTTGGAATGTAATAAAAAAAAACTTTTTACCAAAAATATAAAAAAAAAAAAACAAAAAAGCAAAACGGAAAAATAAAAACACAAAACTTGACAATCGAACAGAATAGAAAATTTTCACCAAGTTGAGTTTTTCTTTACTCAAATTCCACATATACCTACATATATAGATGAAAAGTTTATCAAGTTCTTAGCAATATTTCAATATAATGAAATGAATGAAAGAGTAACTAAGAAAAATATACAAAACAAAAAAATAAAAACTGGAATAAAAAAAAAAGAATGAGGACAAAAATTAAATTTTTTTTGTTTAACATTTTTTTTCTTAATTTTTTTCGTCGTATTTTCGAAATTATGGAACGTAATCGGAAAAACAACACTTTTAGAAACTTCTAGTACTTCCGTTTGTCATAAATTGAAAACTTTACTGTAGGATTGTGACTTTTTATTTCAGTTTTTATATAGAAAAAATTCTATTTTTGCAGGAAGAACAGCAAACAGAAATTAAATAATTTCCCTTTTGCAGTTTGAATTCTGATTAATGCGCAAAACTATTTCACAATTGCAGCGTGCAGTAAGCTGTAGATATACAAAGAGACATTTGAAAAATTTTCATTATTATTTTCCGAAATCAAATTGGGAAATTTTATTTTTCTCTTAAAAAATTGAATAAATTTAAAAATTAGAAAATTTTGTGAAATATATTTGGTACAGGGTGATATAAAAAATAAGTTGAATTTGATTAAAATATAAATAAATTTGATTTGATTTGCTAGATTATTTTAGCGTTTTTAGTAATTTTCATATTCAGCCTTGTTAACGTTTTATTGTAGCTAAAGTAGTAGGGAAAAACAAATAAAGTTTTAAATATTTTTTTCGACTGTTCAAAGTTGATTTGCCGGAATCTATGGATTTTAACGCAATATCTCTACAAGGTAATTATAATGCACTAATTTATATCACATCTCTTAAGATTAATTTAAATATCAGCTAACTCGCGAATTCCTTTGTAACTATACATAAATTTATAAAATGTAATTGGGTTTGCATTTCATTATGTAATCAACAAGAAACATTTAAATTTTATCATAGTTGAAACATTTATTATCATAAATAATCTTGATTAATTTACCTTCCCAAATTCATTTAAAATCTATATTAAGTAATAACAGAATAAGAAAATTATATTGGATATTGTTATATCATGTTCCTCTTTATTTCAACTGTCAAACTTAAAACTACTGTTACAATAGCCATATCTTAAACTATGTTTACATGTAGTAAAATACTTAAACTATGTTTACATATAGTATTCTACTTAGTCTACGTTTACATATGTAACAGATATCATTTATTTATTTTGACTTGTCGCAGCGTTTTTCATTGATGACTTGCCCTTAGATAAATTTACAATATCATTGGTCTATTATTTTTTTTAATTATTTTTTTACCTGATGTTTTATAAAACGCAAGTCTTCGTTTTAGTCTTCTCCTCTGACCTTCGGTTGTCTTCCTGACTAAATTGTTTGAATGAGCTTGAAATTTGTATCTGGTAGATGGTGCAATATTTAGCTATTACACCATACACTACTGGTGACGGGTTCAATGTTTAAGTCTTGTTCGATTATTTGCCACTAACCAAGGGGCATTTATGAGTGACCTTAGCACCTTATTTTGGAATCTTTATATGATGTTGATATGTCCAAATAGGTTTTATTATGACTTTATAAATAATGATCTTATTTGTTAATGATACCTAATTGTGTGTTCTTTCCCATTAGCCAGTTTATATTTTAAAATTTGATATCAATTTGTTTCCTTGTATACTGGCAATATGTTTACGCCAGTTCAGTCTTTTTCCAAATGAATGTCTAAGTACTTTACATCATTTTTTTGTGGGATAATTTTATTATTTAAAATTGGTTGAGATACCTTTCTTTAAAGTAAAAGTGATGTGTGTTGACTTCGGTTCATTAAATTAACGTTCCATTTTTGTAGTAATATTTAAAATATTTTTTTAAAGTTTTCTTGCAGTTTGAGGGATGGTATTTTAGTTGTTATATTAATCTAACAAAGCCTCATATGTAGTCACAGTTAGATTTAATTAAATTATATATCAGAATTATTGCGCACACCGTGACAAGATTATCAATACGAATCTACAATAAATACATTTCTGCAGTAAAGAAAATTATTTATTCAAAATTGAATTTTTTCTTTAGCTGCCCAAAATTACGTTGGTCTTTTTTCAACCGATTAAGGGTAGATGATTATTGTTGTTTATAATATTATATAGTACAACGCAGTATAGTTTAAGTGATTTATAAATTAATTTTAAATATTGTAAGCAACATCGCCCTGGGTAGAGTGAAGATGAGAGAACGACCACCTATAACAACCGACAACACGAAATAGGTCACTCGAGTCATGGTATCAAAAAGGCACAATTAAGTGCTAATTGGTTTTCCAGAAGTAGCTGGAATAGCCACTTCTACCTACCTACCTAAGCAACATCGCTAAATAATTTTGCTATTTATATGAACCATTTCTAGACCTTTTTCAATATTTGGCTCTCATTTTTAGCGTAATTCAAAATATTTCCAACTAAATATTTTGTTAGTGTATTCAATGACCTTCTCACATCCGCATTTAAGTCTGAATTTTTTGTCATGAAATTAACTTACAATGTTTTTGTAATTGCAAAATTTATCTTATTCTTATTGGTTTTACTAAACTTTACAAATCCTCACACGTGTATTTTTGAAAATTATCTTCGTTGCTGCTTGGAATTTTTTCCTAGAACAACATTTTTCTTCATCGAGTCACTTATTTTATTATTATTGTCACCAGAAAAATAATAAAAAACAATTTTTTTGTCGCTATAAATTCTAAAAAAAATTTCATTCATAAAAATTTCCCAAAAAAGTTTAAAAATATATTTTAAAGTAAGTCTATAGTCAATGTCAAACAAAAAAAAAAAAAAAAAGACAACAAAAAAAATCGTTAAAAATTTAAACGCTAAAATTATACACCTTTAACTGCAAGCATCGGTCAAAAAGACCACTTATATAATATGTAAGTATATCTGTACATTTTTTGCGATTCATGGTAGATTCATTGAGTTATTATTATCGTATTAAGTAGTTGTATTAAGTATTTTGGGCATACCTATGTTCGGTAAGTATTTGGGTATGGTGGACAAATTTGAATTCTAAAAATAAAAATTTTAAATTGCAGTTGTTTAAAATGTATGGTGTTACTGATAATATTATTTTACATAGACAGAATATTGAGCGTTGACGTTCTGAGAAAGCTATAGAAAAATTCAAATACCTATTTTGGCCATAAAGTTAGAAATCATAATTCCATTGTTGTTCCAGCCGAATCAAGAACGTCCTCACTTGGAAATATTTCTGATCGGATTAAAAACAATTTGCCCACACAACCAGATATCTTGAAAAATTACCAGTGCAATAAACAATTTTATATAAACGCTTCACTTAACATCCAAATATGGATATAAGCGGTTGAAGAAAATCTACACTATGGATTGAATATTTGGTCATATAATTTGAAATAGATAGCACAAAACGCTAATTCTACAGTTAAAACTTAAGTAGATTAGTAATCTGTTTTTTTTTTCCATTTTACTGCATTTGTAGTGAGATAAAATTTCAGTACATAACTACTGAAAATTAATCCTAAGCAAACCCCTTTATTTTTCCACAAGCAGATTGCACTTATTAGCAAACACTAATACTATTATAGAAAAATAGGTTAGGTTTACATTAGGTTTTATATTAGCATAAAATAATTAATTTGCCATTTTGTCCTTTGTAAATTAAATTTATTCTAAATATTTAAGTCAGGTTAATCTAAATAATTACAAATCAAAGATGTTCTATTCTCTATGGTCCATGTCTACAATGAAAGGGGTCCTATGTCTAAATAAATTAAATTAAATGTTCTACTCAGTTTTGTTTGCGACATCTGTCATTCAATAGAAGAGTCGAGTTTCATCTCAAGTAATTTGAACTTATAAGGAAGTCATTGGTTTGTTAGTTGTCCTGATTTCTTAATCTATGTGGAATTTAAAGATTTTGATTTCAACACTCTATTGTTGAAAAATAAGTATAAATAAAATAATGGGAAGCCTAAGGTCGTGAAAGTCAATTGGGTGGAAAACTTTTCTATTAAGAGACTTTTAAGGTCGAAGACATTTTCTTGATAGACTTTGCTGGAAATTTTTAAAATGGAGAATAACTATTTTTAATTCATATTTATTTAATTTATTTTATAAAATTTGTTGTTTTTCATTTTAAGAAAAAGTTTTAGTGATTCGAAAAAATTGTGAGTTTGATGGAAAATAATATTGAAATTGGAAAAGGTGCCTGCAAAAGTTATTATTTTTTTTTCAGAACACACAATTAAAAACTATCGAACTTCAGAATCAGTTACTAAACTACTATTAACTATCAGTATCATATCAACTCTGAACTCTAATTGCTAAATTAACTCAATAGTCAAAATTATTCGATATTGTCCAACACTAACCGTATAGGTTCCCCAATCCAGCTAAAATTCTCCTTCAATCCAATCCAGCTAAAAAAAGGTCCTCCAATCCAGCTAAAACTTATGATGAATGACAAGTATTATGAAATATTCCAAACTGGAAAATTTATATTTTTGACAGCAAATATTTTGAACTACATGTAGCAATCTTTTGGACAAGTCTATTAGTTTCAATAGACTTCCGCGATCACAAATAAATGGTATAAATTCGATTTTATTGGATATAAATAAACTTTCACGATTCATTACATTATAAAAAACTTATGAGCCTTGTAAGGAACCGTTCATTCAAATTATATAGACCTCAATCATACAGACCTTAATGTTAATAATAAGCCCAGTCAATGTTTTTCGTTATTTATTATTTAAAATGGCACATAGTCCAAAAAACACACAAAAACATCAACATCAAAAAAAATATTCATAATAAATTTCCATTTTAAACTCATTGACTTATAGTCGTTGTCTGATCGTTGGGTTTTTGCACATATCTCTTTTATTCACCAAATCCTTTCGGGTAAGACGCTAGCCCCTGAAATTTCAAATTATTTGATTGAAAGATCGGAATAATCTCAGAACCGTTAAGTTGTTCCACATTCCGTTCCACCTTACTGAATATGATAGATTCGACCCAATCACTAGAATTCTCCGTGAAGTAAATTCTAACTCTAGTTCTTTTATTCGACAACTAAGTGTTTTAACGTTTTAATGTACGTACAATTGAGACTTACTAACAACTGTTGTTCTTTTTAGCTTTGATACTTTCGGCCTAACTTTTGGAAATATTTTTAATAAATGTTTAGCTATTAACATAGGTATGAACTTATGACTTTTACCCTTCTACTAACAGCATGTATCTGGTTTAGTTTATTTTAAGATTTTTCTAATCAATGGTGACGGTTTTCTACTAACCCTACTGATGATGACTTGCAAAATTAAATGAAGCAAGCCTTCGTCTGGTAATAGACGTCTGATGTGCTTGCTCTAAGCATAAATTTGGCAGTATAAATGATGTGAAGTGTAAACTACCTCAATTTTGAACCTGATGGGCTAAGAGATAATATTTGAAATATTTACTATAATATTTAAATTAAAGGCCTAATATATACGGAACAACAATAACAAATTGCGTAAGATTATTGTTAATATATAAATTTTCGTTTTAATAGTCTAACAATAACTGACGGTTAGCTTGTTTCGCCCACACCATGTAACAATTTCGGTGTTAATTTTTTTTTTTTCATAAAATAATTTTTTTATTAAAATATTCAAAAATCTTAAAATAAATTTGCTATCATTGAAAATATGTCCACATGTTATTATACCCATAAAATATCTACATACACATAAACATTAATATTCATTTGTATTTATCTATATATAATATGGAATTTATATAATACATTTTTATATTAGATACTATAATTAAACCGGTACTTTATTTCTTTCTAATAAAATATAAAAGACAAGACAATATTCACTCATCGTATTTTTATAATTGATTTTCTGTTTTCTCACTGTGCCAAACACAACTATAAATTCTCTTCTCTTCTAATTTGTGGGAAATTTTCATTTAATAAAATAATAATAAATAATATCAATTTCTCTTACATAAAATGTGACATTATAATTATAAACTTTGTTAGTGTGTAAATAATAGCATTAAAATGAAAATCCTGCCTCAATATAAATCACATTGAATTGAAGAGAACTTGTCAGCATTTAAAATAAAATTGAAAATTTCCTTTTTTTTTTTTGCATTTTGATTTTTTGATTTTTTTGTTTGAGAATTGAGATTAAGAAAATGGGAAATTTTTTAAGTTTTCTGTAACACAGTTTCAATTTATTATAAAAAAGAAAATCTGTACAAATAAAATGAATTTATTTTTTCACATATACATACTTACATATATTTTTTTCAAAATAAGAAATTTGAAAATTGCTACAATTAGCGGATGCTGAAAATAGACAATCTCAGTCTGTGTAAAGATTTTCAATCGATCAGTCGGAAAAAAAAACTGTTGTTTTTCGTAAATTTTTGAGCAAAAAACAAATCGTCAAATGGGAATTATTAAAATATATTTTCGCGAATATCGGTAATATCGTGATTTTATTTTATTTTATTTTGTTTCCATTTAATAATTCTAATAAAAAAATTCATTTTTTGAAATTAAAATGTTTGAAAAAAAAAATATAAAATTTTGTGTTTTAAAATATTTTTTTGAAATAATTTAGCACTGTAGTGCAAGTGTAAATTGTAATTATAAATAAACGAGAAAAAAAGAGAGTTTTATAAAAATGGCAAAACGTTTAACTTAAATTGCTTTTCGTTGGGAAATTTTCAACTTTTTAATATTTATTTTACGTGTGATTTTGTTTTTGTTTTTAAAACAAAATAATAAATGTGACTTAAAAAATGCATTTAATGTGATCGAAATATTTCATAAGAAAAACCATGAACAATTTTTTTTTTTTTTTTAATTTTTGTTTTTAATTATTTTCCTGTAAATAAAACGAGCCAACCAACCAATTACATATTAGTATGTTAAGGTGTATGCATTTAACCGTTAATAGAAAAGAATTTAAAGAAAAAAAATAAAATAAATAAATAAAAACAAAAATAATAAATTAAAAAAGAAGAAAAAAAAATTAGAAAGAGATAGAGATATAAGATTTCAATAAAATGTCTTTGATCTGAATTTGCTTCTTATTGTTTTTTTTGTGTCGAAGTTTTTGGAGTAAGGTCATATTGCAAGGCGTCGCGACGTGTTATGAAGGAAAATCTCTTAATTTTTAAATAAGTGGAAATTATTTATGTTGATATATATCTATATATAAAAAAAATAAATAACAACAACAGAACATAAAGATAATAACAAAAAAAAAAAATAATAACAAAAAAAATGTTAGAGAAAAATTTTTAAATTTCCTAAAAGTGAGTGATGGTGATAATTTTTTTTTCTTTTAATTCATTTTTTTTTTTTAACTTTTGTTTTTGTTTTCTAAATATTTAAATAGTTTCTACGGAAGAATTTTAAATAAAACAAAAAAAAAAATACAAAAAAAAATAATAAGATAATAAACAAAAAATTCCAAACATCTTTTGAACCCGTAATATGATTTTCCACAAAAATACCTAAAAGTAAAGAAAAAGGTCATCAAAAAAAAAAAAAAAAAAGCACAAAAAAGGAAAATATATTGAATTATTTATGGCCTATGGAATAAATTATTTTAAAATGAGAAAACTTTAATTTTAATTTAGAAAAAAAAAAAATATTTTTAAAGGAAAATCTATTGTGTGGTATAAACAGAATTAGATTCATTTCGAGTTGTTTAGATAATGAATTTCTTCGAATAAATCAAACAATTTATGTCAAATACCTCAAAGATCAACTAAACTTTGTATTATCGACAACCAAAAACATAATTTGATATCCATTTTTGGTTCAACTTAAAAATCATGTTTGAGCACATTTAGTTTGACATATATATCTTGTTGATGTATGCACTTGCTCAGATGAGTTATTGAGATACTAATGTCCACGAATACAAAGATTTAATAACTTATTTCTATACAAATACCTTTCATTATATAGCATGTCCATATAGGAATAGGAAACTGATTTTATTACATATAAGGAAGTTTGATCAAAATTATGGATATAATGTGATCTAGATGATACTACAACGTGGAATAAAAAACTTATTAAAATAAAAAAATTGCTTAAAACTGCTTTAAGATGATCAAATAATTTTAAATCAGAATTGTTTATTCTATCCTTGCGAAATCGAATAGAGCCTCACAACAATTATTGATTTTGTCAAACAAGAATCACATTTCTTCTTTTGATTTTACATTTTTTCAACAATTATTGTTTCAAGTAATACCGGACAAACATTAAGGTTACTGATATCAATCAAATTCATAGCAATAAAGTACACGTAAATAATTACTCAACACGAGCTCTAATAGCTCCTTTGAGATTATAAATAAATTAAGTAAATAAAGATACAGGGAAATAATATATTTTGTGACTTAGGCGCTTACTAATAGTAACTTCCTGGATTATTTTTATCTTTATTACAGTTAAATGCAAAGCTATATATAGATATGTCACATAATCAAATAAATGAAATTATTTTTAAATCCCATTTAAGTATTTGGTCTACTCCATGAATAGATAGTTTACATAAAAATTTAAGCAATTTTATATCACTGATCGCAATATGTGATATATAAATGACACCATATATCCTGCATTTTATATATTAAGCTAAAACTATAACATAATCTATAACCTATTACTTATACATATTTAAAACATCCAATATTTCAAAGATTTATAATTGAAAAAGCTTGTTTGCAATTTTTATTCATGATATGAGTTTAAAATATAATATTGAGAGATAAATATTACTCAAAAATTAAAAATTAAAGCTCAGTACTAAGAGTATTGGATGTATATGCTACTTGTTGCTCTTCCTCCATACACATCTACTCATACAATATTGTTAAGCCTCAAGTCCAATAAAAACGACACGATATTCTATGTCGACAAAATGTGTCAAATTATTTTGAACAAATTGGTTTAAAGGGCAAATAGTACGAGCAAATTCAAAATTAGTTGTTTCAAATTTATCGATCAAAATTCAAAATTTGTCGTTTTGTTGGACCTACGATGGGAAATTCTATGTCATCAATCTAGGACAACAATATTCAATATTAGACTTCAGGTTTTTTTATTTATAAATCAGTTTAAAAAGCTAATAATATTAATCTTTAGAATATCAAACATTTTTTACAAATCTTTTTCGGTGCCAGCCCAAAAGTGTTTGAACGGTAGATATTTTTCATTCAAATTTTTTTCCAAATTTCAAAAATGGTATGTGAACTTTATTTTGTTCCTTATCGTACTTATAAAAAATAGTTTTTTTAATTTTAAAATTTGATTTTATAAATTTACAATCCTTTCAGTTTTTTTCGACTCTATACGTTATAAAAATTATTATAAATTGAACTACCTAGAAATAAGTTTTTTTAATAATTGATTCTTATCTACAAAAAACTAATGATTGAATTTCTTGTACCATGAAATTAATTTAGCACTACGTGTAAGCCAAAATTAGTAATTTAAAATGTGTAAAGTGTGTTGTAATTTAAGATTATCAATATATTTTTTTGTTTAATATTCATTATAGGCTATATTAGCTGACATTATCATGTATTTTGGATACAATTAATAAATTATTAAGGTAGAGGATGTCAGATGATTTTGCGTTTGTATTTCAAAGAATTCTAAAGTTGTTACTTACAGTTAAAACTTATTTAATTCATATTTGAATAGGCAAGTACAAATAGATACAAAAATCAAATATCTATCTTCCATACGACTTCATACATTGTAAAAATAGTATAGTTGTCAGACCATAATATTTTTTAAAGAACGTACATTCATTAATTTACAGTCAATCAAATCAATTAAAATCAATAATATATCGATATAATTTTGAATATCGGTCGGATAATTCTGAAATAGCTTAGAATATATTTGTAGTGATATGATCTTACATCACCACACATACATACAATAATTTACTTTTTAAATTGTTCTGTATAATAAAATTTTTGCCATTAGGCTATTTCAAAATATGTTTTTTTTCAATTATAATAAATTTCGAAATGAAACTTATTCTGTACTTACATAACATATAAATATACCACTTACCTTTATTTAAATTTTAAATTATACATAATATTTTTCTCAGTGACTTAATTAAAAATTTTGGGCATAATGGGGGAATTTGTTTGTTTTTGTTTTTCTCAATTTGGTTTAAAATTTCCAAATTAAAATTTTTTAACAATTTTTTAATATTTTTTTTTTTTTTTAATTAGAATTTATAATGGCTATAAAAACAATACTCAAAACACGTGTTATTTAAAAGAAAAAACAACGACAATAACAACAACAACAACATCATAATCAAATGTAAAATAAGAAAAAATTTTGTTGTTGGTTTATTTTTCTTAAAATATTAAAGTAAAAATTTATTTAAATATTTTTGTTTATTTTAACTTTAGTTAAAACTTGATAATAAATGAAAAATTTAAAAAATGTATATACATATACATATATACACGAAATCACAATTAATTAAATCAAGAATAAAAAAGTGATTTCTTATGATCCACAAAAAAATTATAAAATTTGTAGCTGTATGAACTGAAATTTTCCTGTAAATAAAAATTTTATTTTTAGTTTATTATAAAAAGGTAAAAATTTTCTTTTTCTGGAATTTAATTAAAATAACTAAAATTTAAAAAATATTTTATACTATAAATTTGTGTATTTTTAAATATATGTATCTGTATGTATCTATATAGACCTAATGTAATAATATTATGATGAAAGTTTTATATTTGGTTTTCATTTTTATTCCCATAACCCTTGAATATTTAAAATTAAAGATTTTAAGTTAATTTCTTCAAGTAATTTGAAAATAAGGAGTTTTAATTTAGATTTTAAAATCAGGATTAAGAAAGTCAGTTTAATTTCGAATTATTGTATTATTTTTTTTGTCTTTTAAATACCTACAACAATTTTATTTATAGATAGATATTTAGAGGATCATTATAATTGGTTGAACCCTCGCTCATATATATTTTTTTTCGCACAAATTTACATCAGCAAAAGAATTTAAATATTTTTTACGACTGTTTTTGTGATTGTTCAAATAATATCTGAAATATGTATATTTTGTTATCTGAAAAATTAAATGTTATATATATTTATTTAATAATTAATTTGTTTATAACCGTGAACCTGCAGTTGAACTACAGGTCCTTTTCCCTTTCGATATGTGGGTTTTCATATAGTAATTTGGTATATATATATACTTATTTTGTATATTGTATATTAATATTATTGTTATTATTTTTTAAATTATTATATGTTTATTAATTATATATTAATAAACATATGTTAATATATTAATAATATGTTTATTATATTATACCAGGGGTCCCTGTTGAGTAATTATAATCCAAGTTTATTTAAATTGCATCTTAGATTGAATGAATGAATTACAGGTCACTGAACAGACCTCTATGTCAAAATTTGATAAGTTGTTTTTCAATTGAAAACACTACTAATGAATATATAATGCAATGTGAATTTACCATGCTAGTCTGTTTTATTTTGTTTTCCATACTCATAATTATAAGGTATTTTGAACCCGATTGTACAAATCAAGATATGGTACTCTATTATAGTAGGAAAGTTTGAAAATTTTGGAAAGCAAGCAAAAATTATTTTAGGAGAAGAAAGTAGCAGAATAAATTTATTCCAACTATCCAAAAAAAATTTTATGAAAATTTAATATTTATCTTAATCTACCTTACCTATACCTACATTAAATGTACCTCATATGAACTCTCTTGATATTTGTAAAAAGAATACGATGTGGTGGTAAATTTTTATTGTATAATTTTGAGGTGAATTGTTGACAACAATACTACATTATAATATATGATGATTAGAGAGCCAATGTGGTTGAATTGTGTTTACTTTCAGTGATTTTCATCATTTGAAAAATTTTTCACTTTTCACCATTGCTCTTCGGTCGCTACATTTCTAATTAATTTTTTTTAATAGATTTTATAAGTTTAGAATAGTTGTTAGAAAATCTGAAATTAAGTAATAGTACACCATTTTATTGAATTAATTATTATAAAAAATATAAATTATAATAAAAAATATTTATTTGTTGAATTTAAGCAGAAATTTTAAAAAAATATTTTGTTTTTATTGAATAAAATTATGATAAAAAATCAATTCAATAAAAATTAAAACTTATCGTTTCATTGATCCAAAGATATGCTTTTAAAATCACTCAACTCAAATCAAGTACAATTGTCACAATTAAAGTTGTCATGTAATGTTTGGATATTGAGCAATGTAATTTGTCCTTTGATATCAAACACTGTTTTCCGCGCTTATATTTTTGATGTTTTATTACTAGATAATATGAATATTGTCTATATCGGGTTGTTGTCTCTATCTGAAATAGTTAGCAAACTCAAGTTTATTGTCATGAAATAAACTAGATAGATATTAATCAAAAGACTCAACAGAGTTCCGAACCAAAGTAGCAGAACACATCATCCAGCAGAATCATAATATTTCCAAAGAAGATATTGTAATGGTAAATTACATTAGAGATTCTAGGAAACTAGATTCAACTGAAAGCATCGAAATTTAAAAAACTAAAAATGACTCACTCCTTAATAAAAACCAAGGCAACGGATATTCTTCTCTAATTAATTTTTTAGTTAAATATAATAAAACAAATAACACCACTCCTACCTATCCCTCTAACGTCGGAAATATTATTTCAAATACCATCAATAAAATAAATAATAACATTTTTATTCAATCCCCTACGTGTGCTATTCCATTGGATAATAAACCACCATCTAGCTGCGAAAAACATCAAATTGTTAGCTTTGCGAATAGAATAAATAAGACGATTTTAGATTTCTTTCCTCAGTCGAGTACAAAACACTGAAGAAGTCTGCAAGTAGTAGACGAAATACGCGTATCTGTATGATAAGCATATCAGTAAAATTAAAAGGAAAATATTCGACTATTTTCACTATTATTATTAAATTTAAAATAGATTGCCTATACGTTACACCTAAAACGTGTTGAATTTCATTTATACAATTTTGTGGGTCCAGCTTGTTAATAACAATTAAAAACATCTACTAAAATTTCTAATATCTCAAAATATATTGTTCTGTTTGCATTTTTTATTGTTTTATAATTTTTAATAATAATTGTTAACTTATTAACGCCTAGGTAGTCGAGTGGTCATGGCTTATAGAAAAATAATCTATTTTAGTGTTTATAACTCACATATGGTTTTTATTAAAATTCTATAAACTAACTTATTAAAACTAAACAAAATGCAACTTATTTGGGATATTTATTATGCTACAGGTCCACACCTCTAACGGAATAAGGACTTAACAGCCACTGATAAGTATTTATACATAATATTACGAAGGTACAAATACATAATATTACGAAGGTACTGTAAACTGTTAAAGTACAATAAACTGAGTAACACAATCAAGTAACAAAATATAGGTACATGATGAGAAAAGAGATTCCTTTAGAAGTAAGTAAGAGATTCGTTTTATTGTTTTTGCACAAGCTGAACTCAGATAAGTGCCAATTTGTAGTTATCAAAATAATTTATTTTTCTAAAATCTAAGAAAACAAAATAAATTGAATAGTTTAATTTAATTTATATATAAAAAATCATCAAAACCCTAAAGCCAGATTTTCAAATTATTTTAATTATAATAAAACCATAATTTTGCAAATTTATTACAACCAAACCTTAGAATTTATTGTTTTTTTTGTTGTTACTACTTACTCTATTTTTACTTCTTTAATAACAATAAATTTTAGGAGATGTTTCGTTCATCACAACACTACTAGTACTCATCAGTAGATAATTGTAGTGTTAGACTACATATACAACTCCTGATTTGGTTTTGGTTTATTTTATAACTTATTTATAGATGTTTAATAGTTCATCTGTGAGTTATAAAAGTCGACCAAAATCTTAACGTAAAATCTATTTTATATTCATATAAAATTTACTATTTTATAAATTCAATTAGAAAATATAATGAAATTTCTGTTGGATTTTACTTTTCAATAAATAAACAGAAACAAAATCCATTTATTTATATTACTTTGATACATAGATATAGGAGGTCGCAATATAAGCTTATTGTGTTATATTTATCCTGAAGAAATATTATTTAGAATATACTTTAAAACAAAAAAAAAACTTTCATCGATCTGCAAAAATTCAGCTGTGAGCAGATAAAAACATATACTATGAATATTCAAAGTGATTTATAATTATATTTTCGAAAAGAAGCAATGAACAAAAGGTCAAACATTTTTCTATAAATTTAAATTTTAATAAAATTTTACTCTATCCATGATAAAGTCAAAGCTTATTAATGGTATATGAAACTAAATTTACAAGAGAAAAATTGGTAAAACAACTTACTTATAAAAATTGTTTTTTTTTTTTCTTTTTGTGAAGAGCAAGGGTGGTTTCCTTTTGATGGATTTCAATAAATTACCTACGAATAAATAATTGGTTTTGTGATTTTTCAATTCTAAAATTTTAAAAAATTTTATTCATTAACATTCATTGAATTTTTAATAAAAATAAATAAATCAAAAGAATTAAATATCGTTTTTTTTTTTTTTTTCATAACAAAAAGAATGAAATTAAATATTAATTATTTCTAATAATAGAATTGAAGTTAAGGGTGAACTTTGTTATTTTTAAGGGTAATATTACTCTCACGCAGTAAAAATTTAAATGGAATTTTTTAAATTAAAATTTTAGGAATTTTTAATAATATTCTACTGAAAATTCTCTCCAACTAGAATATGGCAGAATTATTTTAATAAATTATTTTTGAAATTATTTTTGTAAATTTTTTTTTTTATAACCCTTAACCACTATCTTACGTTTAAAAGACGTCATAAATTTGATTTTCTCTCCATCTCTGTCTCTCTCTATTTCACTCGCTAATTTTATTTTATATATCTAAATTATATATTTTAATTGTTCTACTGATTTTATTTTTCACTTATTGAATAGTTTGACGTTTCGCTTACGGTGTGCTAACTTTCTGATTTGGGGTATTCTTTCACATTAAATTTCCCATATTGATTCTTAGTTCAAAAGTGTATTCTGAGTGTCCAAGAACTAGTGGCCTAACCCACATCAACATTCAAAAAAATAATATTATGAAATACGCAATAGTAAAATGCTTTTAGAATCTCCATTTTTAGGGTACCGACTTCCTAAATAAAAACTTTTTATTCTTAGCTTTTTCTGTTGTACTTAAATTGTATTTATTTAAACTTTCTGGGTCTTTCTTTCACAAAAATTTGGCTGAAATTTATTGGTTTAGCTTTTTTTGATTCAATCGACGACAACGCCAATACAAACATCTATTCGTTGTGTCGTCTCATCTTAATAAACGGTGGTTATTAGTGTCGATGACCTTAGGTTCACTGTTAATATTGTTATTGAATTAAAGAAATTATAAATAAAATTATAGTCATTTATAAACAAAAAAATAATTGGATTAAAAATATTCTTGATAAATTAAGGGTAACCCGGTCCATTTATACTTTAACCACACCTATATAAATATTAAAACAAATTTTCATTTACATTTTTCATTATTTTTTTTTTTTATTATTTAAAATTATAATCGCAATATTCATTTTACCCTTAACTACTTATAAATTAAAAATTAAAAATAAACAAAAAAATGTGAAATTAATAAAAAGTTTAAATTTGTGTATTTTTTTAACTCAAAAGTAGTCTAATTTCTTCCGAAAATCTATCTCTTACCAAATTGTTTAATTAAAAAAATGTAATAGTGAAGTTATATTGATTTTATAAAATATTTATATTTTTGTAGAGCCAAAATGGCCTAACTCACTTTTATATGGAAATATTGTAGGTAAGGCCACTCTGAGGACACTGATTTATTATTCTATCTTTTATGACAGGATTTTACTTCAACCACTATTATTCTTCCTTTTTATATGACTATTCTATCTTAATTTTATTTTATTTGATTTTTTAATTGTATATCCTCAATCTTTCAAGTTTTGCCAAATCATGTCCCAGTAATTTCGGCTAAAGATGCTATATGCGCTGTAATGTTCATGTACATGGAAAACCTACCGCAAGACAAACAAACAAATTATCCCATCGTTACTTTGCTTTTGTTCTTAGGCAGTAATAATTTTTTCATTCAATCATAGTAGATTTCAAAAAACCAACATGATTGAATGAAAATATTATTTTTGTTTTGTTAAATCACTTTCTCGTGTCAGTATGATTGCTGCAATATTTTAAATTTTTTGATAAATCATTTTAGGTTTGTTATGTAAATGTTAGGGACCCTAACAAATCGTCGGCTGCATTCCTATATATCAAAAAGCAAAATGTTGAGAAAAGTGATTTTTTAAGTTTGACGGAAATTTTGACTGAAAAAATTAGTATGTATAGTGTAAAGCTTCATATGTGTTTGGACATTTGGGAACAAAAATGGTCTGTTAGATACTTAGGAACATAAAATTTGTATGACTTCTCAGTACAAACTGTAGTTTGGATAAATAGGCACAACTTGAAGGCCTAAAAAGCAGCAAAATATAGGTTGTTTGGATAAATCAGAAAAATACTTCGAAAACTATAAGAGATACGTTTATTTTGACTGCGATTCGGTAATGGTATAGTACATTAAAAAATCAATTTCGGAAAAAATGGTCTGTTGGATACATAGAAATGCAGCCGACGAAGTGATAATAATTTTGAATTTATTAATCGGATTTTTATTTTTAGTTATAATTTAAATTAAAAAATTTAATTGTTGTCAGGGTATTCGCCGTTCACTAATAATTCTTCATATTTGATTGCAGTTAGTCACAACACAAGCACTGATGAAGATTGTTGATTCCAAAATATCGAAATTTGCTTTATGTTACTTAATTTTAGAAATTTAGAATAACTCACAAAAATAATACTTGTAATATTAGGAACACATTAATTTATGTAAATTGATTTTACATTTTTTTACAAATAGTTTAAATGTATTCCAATGTAATGTAAAATATTATTTAAAAGTTTTTTTTATAGAAGAGTGTAAATGGAGTCCATCAGAATCAATGTAAATAATTATTTTAAATAAAATCAAAATTTGATTAAATAAACATTCATATTTCACTTTCAATTGTCTTGAGCAGAACAAATATAAAACAAATTATATTTTTTGTGACAGGCTTCTGTCGCCAGTCTATAATAGTAATAACAATGTATGTAGCTATTATAGACTGGCGACCTTATGGCTTATCTTTGATATACATATTATATAAGGATAATTTCTATAGAGCAGCTTTAAGACCTATTAAAGCGGAAAATTTTGCCAGACTGATTTTAGCTGACAGCACAGGGTTTGCCTGTACTGTGGAAATTCAGGAACTGTTATTGAACGTGTGCGATTAAAATAGAAAGAAATTTTTTTAAAAGCAATAATAAAAGGATTAACGTTGCAATACAATTACTTGGCAATATGATACAGGTATTGTTTTTTATATTTAATCTTTCAACACAACCTCTAAGGCCACATCAAATTTCTGAATCATCAATGTAGGTATTTAAATCGTTTATAATCGCATAATAATTAAGTGAAGTTTTTGGTTCATAGAATTCTTAGATATTATATTCAAAATATCGCAAATATAGGGCTATTAACCAATTTTCAATTAGAAAATGAACCAAAATTACAGAAAGACTTACTACTATTCAAATTTAATTTTTTTTTTTTTAATGTTTAATAATTTCAACCCAGTGAACCTCAAATAAATCAGAAATAATTAAAATTACTTTTAATTCTATATTAAAAAAAAAAAAAAATTAAAAATTCATTATTCATTTTATTTAAACGTTATTAAAATTATGTTGAAATTTATAAATTAAAAAAAAATGTCTAGAATTTTTTTTTTTTTTGCCAGAAGCAATTTTATTAGACCAATGTTTCATTTAGATTTTTTTGTTTTGTATTTTTTGTATTATTTTCATGTCATATTATTATTAATTTTCCATGTTTTTGAGAATTTTTATTTTACATTATTAAAGTTTTAATCATCTATCCTTGAATCGGTTCGAAATTTTAATTACCATAGTACTTATTATATTTGATTTTAGAAATTAATTTTTTTTTTAAATAAGACCTTACAGGTTAGGTCTAGCCTTAAGCCTAGTAGAAGATGAAGTAAGAGAGAAGCTGTAGGTTGAATAAAATTGATTTTGTGTGAGTATGTGAGAGGCGTTTGTATAACATTAACTTAATCTTTCCTTTATCTGATTGGTATTTTGCTCATGAAATCACAAATAGAAAAATATTTTTTTTACAGATTAAAAATTATTTTTTTGATACTAAATTAATATTAGGGGTGGAATTCTGTATTGTGATAATCACGCTGCGACTGTCGCATATCTATAATTCGTATTTTATATGGTGATTGTCACAATGATAGTCGCTTTTTTTTGTGATTTTGGGGTGACAGCTAATTTGGTGTCACTCATGATAAAAATAAATAAGAGTTTGGTTGTTTTTTAAGACTTAAGCCTTTTAGATTTTTTATGTTTTGGTTTTTTAAGATTTAGCTATTATGATGTAAATATATGAAAAAATGCGAGTTTTAGAATTAGAAGTCGCTAAAATTTCAAATGATTTAAAAATAATGGAACTGAATAAAAAATACTGTGATTATGTGTTAATTTTTTTTCAATAAGTTTGAATTTTATTTTGTTTTCAATTACATTAATACACATTTATATTAATTAGTTATAAGTTTGCAACTGAATTTTACTCAAATGTTAATATAATTTTCTTTTTCATTTTATTAAATTAGTTGTTACATGAAATTTACTTTTTTCTCTTTTAATGTATAATTTTTTTTTTTTTTTTTATAACTTCACTTCATTGATTAATAAGTGTAATGCGGTAATAAAATTTACAACTTATTTTTGTTTTCTATTGTTTTGACACTTTGACATTTAATAAATCACTTGTGCTGCCATTTCCGAATTGTGTTTTTTAAGATGCTGCCGTTTTCTTAAATTATTTAAATGATCGCAATACAAAATAATTTGACTGTCGCAAGGGTGACTATCGCTTATCACAATACAGAATACCACTCCTGTTTTCAGTTTTGACGGTTGCAGATCAAAAATTGAATTTCATGCATCTGAATGGTTATGAAATTATTTCAGAGCAGTGATTATAACATTAATTAAGGCTAGGTTATTTCAAAAAGGAAATAAAATTTTTTTCGAACTTATTATAATATTACGTTAAGGACACTTAAAAAAAATATTAAGCCAGACAGCTACGGCTAAGGCTTAAAATAAAAAAAAATAATTTTTTTTTTTCATAATTCATTTGATTTTAAAAAATTGTATTTAAATGTATTAATTACTGTAAATTTAGAATTTTGCAAATAAATAAATAAAGAAAAAAAAAGGCATGTGTCGTAAGAAATTATCAAAAAAAAATACTGACTTGGCTATGGTATTTTTAGAAAATATCCACATTGTAGAAAACTATCTCATACCATATTCATCATTGGTCTCACTTTATACATTTTGTCAGATGATAAATAAATTTTTACATTATCTGCCAAATGTAAATACCATTTAATTGATAAACAGACAAAAATTACCAGCCAAATATTGGTCGTAAGCAGACACTCTATAGCTTCATTTGTACACGGAATTGAGCTTGGTCCAGCTCTATTAAATAAACTTTCTTTATAGTTTTTATTTTGTTTTTGAGTATCTAACTTAACAGTATCAAGAATATCTCTTGGCATGTTGTTTTCAAAAATATTTTGTTCATATATTTCTTCATAATCCGTTAAAAATCTAAATATGGTGGAACTGTATTTACAAAAATTTCTTCAGAATCACTATTTTCATAACTATCTTCTTGCATAAAAGCTTCAATTGCTTCCTCAAGGCTTTTAAACTGATTTTTTTCATAAATTGTTTTTTTGTTTTCATTTAAGTGCTTTGACATATTCTGAAAAAAAAGAAATTTTTTTTTTTGTATACATTTTTTACGATTCTACTTTTTACAGTACACCCACTTTATTGACGAAAAAAACTCATAAGATAATAATTTTGTTTTTATTCTTACATAGATTTTGTTTGTTTTTATTTATCAAATTTGATTTATTATGCAAAATAATAATGCTATAATTAATTTTTTTTTATTATTTTTAAAAAACACCTTTACACAAAGCTTAAAAATCACACTTTTTCTACGTCAAAAAAATGACATTTATCTAAAGTTAAACCAGTATTGCCCGCACATAACTTTATTTTGTATATTTTTAAATTTATTTTAACGCAAATTTTTTCAAAAACATAACAATGGCTTAGTCACTAAAACTTAAAAAGTGACACCTATTTTGCTGTACTATAATAATACAACCGTTGAAAGTGGTCAATAAAGCAAACATTTATTGTTGTTTATTGATTTAAATGATGTTCAACGCAAGTAATCAAATAATAACGAAAACGTTTCAAATGGCGATATTTGAACAGAAGTAAGTGAATCAAGCTTTAAGGTATATGATAGTTCACCAAATTCCATTTAACAAACAAACACTATGATTGAAATCAGTTGATTAAAAATATTTATAGTAAAACGCTTTTACAAAATACACAATTTGTAAAATGTTTTCTGGCAAAAAGATTATCAGTAAAAAGCCATTTAACAAAAGAATATTTGACATTAAGGCAAGATTATAGCTTGATTTTAATTTCAACGAAACTAATTTATTTTTTCTAATAGAATTGTAATTATAAAAAATTCATACTACTCATTATAAGTGTGATATTTTAATAGCATTGAAAATAATAAAATGATCAGATGATTCGAACGAATTACTGGAATAGCAAATGATCCAATATTACGTAAACTTTGGCGGTACTCTTATTCCATTAAGAACTAAGTCCAAATTAGTTAAGTCATCTTGCCTCAGTTTTTGTATTGCAATATAATTCACTCTTCAATGGGTGTGATGTTTCTAAACTTTATATTATTTTGAATGCATGCACCAGGTATGTCACAAATTGTCGCAGAAATTATTTATTTTTTTTTTATAATATGATTCCAAGTCTATTGGACACCCCTAACTGCTTTTATACGGAGATTTGGAATACACAGTCACATACAATAGCTTTTTGTGAAGAATTTCTTTTGTAGACTAAGTGTATTCTGCACATTTAATAATTATTTAAATTTTAAATCGGTCTGTTTGTGGTCTATTTTATTTGATTGGAATTAACTCTAAATTTTATGATTTTTTATTTTATTTTTAATTTTATTTTTTTTTTTTTGATGTAGAATATCGTTGTTTTTATTTTGGCTTATCTGGAATATTGAAGTTACACTAACATTGTAGTTGCCTTATTTTAATTTTTTATATTGAATTCTTATTTATTTTGGCCCTGATGGACTCATTTTAGTTGCTGGAAAAAATAGATTAAATTAAATTGTTTAATGTACGGGCTTGCTTCTTATATTTATAATAAATTCGTCCCGAGATCCCCTTCAATAATAATATCCCTCGTCTTCAAAGTAGATCAAGACATTTAATCGGTCGCATTCTTGGTTGATCCATTCGCCATTTTGACATTTTTGACATTAGAACATTTCTTGAGGTTTTGCGACTTGCTTTCTCTTTCTGTCTTACCCATTTTGTTCTATATCTAATAGTTTTTGCGATAACTTGAGATAGCTTTGAACCACATCCATTTTTTTATAATTTTTATGCAATTTCGATCTATATCCAAAGCTTTAGCGTTTGTATCACAAAATATATGAAATATCCCCTACTGAAATTATATGTGCTTATTTGATCCATGTTATAGCATAATACACATGGGTCACTTATTTCTAATTTTTTTCAATTCAATTTTGATCCACAACCATTATTAGTGTAATAAGCTATCAAAATTTTGCAATGCACACGGGTCAATAAAAAACGGTTTCTATTAATGTCAATTTGATTTATGTACATTTATTTATATACATACTCCATTTTACCGTATATATAAAGAGATTGAAGTATAATAAAATATTCAAGTGGTACAAAATATATATATTTAAGAGGTTGATTATATATGTTCAAGAGGTTCATTGTTTGATTGACAGGCATAGTCCCTTGCATCTCGTAAAATTACTCAACGGAATGCAGTCAAAGAAAATTTGTTTGAAAGTAATTCAGATGAGAGTACATCACGATTTTAAAATTTTTTCTATCCCTGCCACAAAATTAGACTTTAGCAAGATTCCATTTTCAAAAATAAAATGCATATTATATGAAAAAGATGAACCTTTTGCTATTAAATATAAAACATCCTTTTTGGGTTTGGACCAATTTTACAATAGCATAAATAGGAAGGCATCCAAGAAGATTTTTCCAACAACTTCTAAGCCGTTCAAAATTGACAAAAATAAAAAGCTGTAAAAGTTGCAATTACTTTAAAAAACTAAAATTACATACCTAAGTACAAAAATATTAATTTCTTAGTTAAGATTAAAGCCACTTAACAACCCTGTTAAATTATTTTTAAGGTAAATGAATTTGTTATTTTTGATTTTATTTAATAAGATGAATGTGATTAAACAAATATTAATAAAAAATGTTATACGTAATATTTAGATTAAGATTTTGCTATGAAAGCAATTTTTAATTTTTGTTAGAAATATTTTGTTTTTTGTTTTATTTAATAAAAACTAAAAATTAATTATTATCGTATTTTATTTTTATATTTTTTGTTTTGGTATATAGAACTTTCTCACTTCAAGGAAAATTTAATCCTTGCTTATTTGATCCACTTGCGCCACCCTTGATCCATTGTCATGCAATGAAAAACTAAATTCACTTTAAAATTGGGTATGGATCAAAGGTGAAAATTTAATTTTTTTTTTTAAAATGAACGAACCAAGAGTTATTAGTCTAAAATTTGCATGAACATATTTTTGGGGCATATACATAAGTAGGCCAAATTTGGAAAAATTTTATCCAACAGTTTAATTTTTAAAGTCTTTCAAACTTTAAACACATTTTTCTCAATATGACTTTTTGGCGTATGGATCAACCAAGCTTGCGACCGACGATTTGCCTTTTTTGTTACGATAATATCCTTGTGGAATTCGCTTCACACTGCTATAAGAAGTGCTCCAACGCGTTAATCACATAGTAGACTTTAATTCGAGTATTTTAAGAGTTTATAAAATATTGAAAACACCTGTAATTTTGTTTTGACATGTTGAATCTCTACCTGATATTTAGTTAAGCATTAAATATTTTATTTTACTTGTATTTTTATTATAATTTGTAAATTTAGTTTGTTTTGTTGTTTTTGTAATTATTTTTTTTTAGTATTCTTATCATATTCTATACACTTACTTTAATTATACAAATTTTAGAGACTAATCGTCTCGTTGTATATCGAGTACAGTAAATAAATAAATAAATAAATCGAAAATATTATGTTCTATTTGTAAATAGTTTTTGGCGTAATCCATATGACTTTTACCAAAATTTCGATCTTAAATTTGTAAAGCAAAAAGAAGAAAACTACTATAATTAAATAGAATGCAGTTTATCAATCACTCCGTATCGATAACAATTTTAGTTTATCAAATCAATTTAAGCTTGCAGAGGAATATTAAAGTTTTTAATGACTAATAAAATGATTATGACTATTAAAATTTTAATTTTAATTAAAAGTTTTCGAATTGCATTTAATATAAAAAAAATTCTGCCTAGGTTTTTTTTCATTGTATTTTTTGTTATTTCTGTTCGCAAATTATAATTGTATTTAATTCGTGAAAAAACAATGCAATTCCGAATTTACCTAAAATATTTTAGGCTTAAAAAATAAAATTTTTAAATTCCTTTAAAATATATAATAAAATTTATGAATAATTTAAGCAAAATTTTAATTTTAATCTATTTTTATAAATGTTAATTTAATTTTAAATTCTTTTATTAGTTAATCAAATTTAAATTAATTATTTGAATATCGATTTTGTTGGAATTTTTGATTAAATCGTTCAACTGAAATTGAATTAAAATTTTAATTTTTATTATAATTATTTTTATATAGGCCACTGCAGTTGTATGGACCACAAATAAAATTCTCACCAATTTATAAAAGAAAACGATACTGCTGAAATGAGACCATGAACTCCACTCTCACTGAAATTTTCTCTCTCGTGATTCTCTCATTCACACCAAGAGCAACGATTTGTTTTGCTCAAAAAAGTTATTATACTAAAAGTTATTACCACCTTCTCTATATAGATGGTGTAGTTACTGTTCGGCATTTCTAAGACAACATAGACGGTAGTTACTGTTTGTTCGTTAATTTCGGCTTTTCTAAGACAACCCCGAAAAAATATTCACAAAGCAATAAACATCGTAAATAAAATTTCTTTAATGAAGAAAATATGCTTTAAATTATAAACCTCGAACTCTTGACCCTAAACTGAGCTTTAAGCTACATTATGATAAAATTTCATTACACTTGATATGGTTTCATTAAACGTTGGTGTAAAGAATTTTCTGATCCCTACCTCACGAAACATCTTTATGTTACATATTTAAGGCCTACCCTTGAATATGCCAGTCAAGTGTGGTCTCCACATTACTTGACTGACATTAACCGAATTGAATCGGTTCAACGAAAGTTTTTACGTTTCGCTTTGAGCAACTTTTCGTGGAATGATCCATTGCGACTTCCACATTATTCACATCGTCTTAATCTCATTGACTTACAGTCGTTGTCTGATCGTTGAATAAGTGCAGATATCTCTTTTATTCACCAGATTCTTTCGGGTATAACGCTAGCTCCTGAAATTTCAAATTATTTGGTTGAAAGATCCAATCAGAATAATCTCAGAACCGTTGAGTTGTTCCACATTCCCTTCCACCCTACTGAATATGGTAGATTCGAACCAATCATTAGAATGCTTCGTGAAGTAAATTCTAACTCTAGTTCTTTTGATCGTCAACTAAGTGTTTTAACTATTAAAAAACGATTACGTTTTATTGTACGTTCAACTGAGACTGGCTAACAACTGTTGTTCTTTTTAGCTTTAATATTTTCGGCCTAACTTTTGGAAGTGTTTTTAATAAATGTATAGCTATTAACATAGGTATTAATTTATGACTTTTACCCTTCTACTAACACCAGGTATCTGGTTTAGTTTATTTTAAGATAATTTATGTGATTTACTAACCCTACTGGATGATGAGTTATTGCACAATTAAATGAAGCAAGACTTCGTCTAGTAATAGACGTCTGATATGCTTGCTTTAGCATAAGTCTTACAGTATAAAAATATTTTATTTGACTCTGTGCAATACTTTTAGATTGTAATAATTTTCTTTTATGTACATATTTATTTCTTTAGTGAAGTTGTTGGTGACTTCCTTGACTTCAGAATCGATATAAAAACTTATCAACATCGATGGGGCATCATTTTACTTAGAATACATATAACATATAGCATAAAGTTATGAGTCATAAAAAACTCTTCTTAGCTTTATCAATAACTTTGTTTTGTTTGATTAAACTCAACTACAAAACTCCATCCGACATAGAGTTTTTAAAAGTCAGTGGTTTTAAAATATTAGTTTTTCTTTTTCAAAGTTTAGAACTTCCAAAATTAGAACTTCCAAATTACTAGACAATTGTGACTTACTAAAAAAGAACTGTGACTTACTGGTACTTCTAAATTACTAACCTATTAACAATCGTTGGATATTCTACTATCTGCCGTCGACATGGATAAGTTTACTTAATGAAAATTATGTCTGATTTCTGTTTTTATTGTGCAGACTATATTGTCATTTTCTTAAAGTATACTGTGATAACATCGTTTGCATATTGTTACTGCGTCTTATTTCATAATTTTTTAATATAAGATGTATATGTATGTGAGAATTTCGCTCAATATCGGTGAGAGTGAATAACAATCACTCATAGTTTTTCTCTTTCATATTGCCATAAATAATGATTGTTAATGCATAACGAAATTAATTTGAGCTCCTTGTTTTCATCCATTCCCTTCATTTTCTATTTTGTTTAACCAATTCTCTATACAATTAACATAGATTCATTATTAGCTGGTATACCTAGAAACAATGTTTCAACATCAAATTAACCTATTATTTCATGTTTCCCGTTAGTTCAACTAATCGAATCGGTCTTTTACTAATTACATTATCCACGTTTTAAGATTCTAAAGCTCGAAAAATATTTTGCAAAAATCGGCTAGTTTATAGAGTGGTATAACTGGCGAGTTAATCAACGAACCAATGATTGGTAAAACTGTTCTAATTGATAAAATTGTAAAGCATAAAATAAATAAAGGTCAATTCTCAATACACCGGCACGTGACGACAACGTGTGTTTATTCACATAATATACCGATATCGGAAGTGTGCATAACGAATTTTTTATTTACACTATATCGATGTCGGACGTAGCGACAATGCATTTCCGAATTTTATTTTATAATATTGTATAAATTGTTGTAAGCATTTTGAAAATAGTTTTCTCCAAGTTGTTTAAGCTATCACACGAAGCTTTGGTGTTAATCAACATTTCGTTTAAAAAAAAATAAAAGAAAGTATAGGGTTGATCAGGCAAGGAACTTAGGAAATACAGAAGAAGAATTTGTAAGCTTATACACTTGATAATTTCGCCTCAACGAATTTTTGGAAATTTACTTAGATTACTGTTATAAAGAATTTGTATTATAAAGCACCACATTTTAATACAACAACTGTATTGATTAACTTTCGTCAGAAGCTATTCACAGAATTTGCAATCGGCATCCAAAAATACGAGTACTTGGAATTAACTATATGTGATTGAAAGAAGATTATAATAATAGACTTTCAATGCCAGAAAAAAAACTATGTAAAAAATATGTTGACTAGAAATAATAATTATTAATCCTATACAACGAGGTACAAAATAAAGGCTGTATTCTGAATCGTACTGTAAAACCAATAAAACAATTGATTAAATTCAATAAAAAATAAAAATTATAATTATTACAATTATTATTAATTATTAAACTTGATTGTTATTAGTATTTTATAATTCAACAATTAATTTCAATCGAAATTAAATTTTTTCAAATTTTCATTTAAAATCACTGAATTGGGATTACTTTTAAGCATAAATATTATCTAATTGATTACCAATTGGGGTCTATTAAATAAAAATATTAATTAAAATTAAAATATTTTTTTTTTATAGAAAAAAAATTATTCAAATAATTTTTATTTATTTTGATTCAATATTTTATGTGTAGTTTTATTAATTGTTAGGATAATATTTGATTTTAACTCATAATTTAATCTTTGATTATCACTTCTAAAGTTATTTTTTGTTTTTCTTTATTTATTTCAATTCTTTACTCATGGGATATCAAATATATTATTTTTCGTACTTTTAATAAAATACTAAATAATATACACCTACTGTTCTATCAACTTTTATACTCCATTAACAATAGAGTTGCATAACCAATAACACATTGCACGATGTGAATTTGCAGACTGAATTTTCAGAACGAAAATACAATCCTTATAACCTTTGATTTGAATTTTTTTAATTATATTTTATGGTTTTGTTTAAGTTAAGTTGACAATGTCACAAAAATTGATGGGTATTCTTATACTTACCTTTTATTTTTTAACTAGTGTTATGATATAGGAGAGATCCTGATATTTTTTTTATCTTGGTCTCATTTTTATAATTTATTAAATTAAATTTTTCTTTTTCCGTATCTAGTATGTGCCGCTTACAATGTTATATAGGAATTCCAACTTGATTAAGGTTAAACTAAAAAATAATTTTTTTTCTCTCTAAATGCATATTTTAAATATAAATTGTTTTTTTACTTTTCAAACTTAATATAACAACAAAAAATAACATAAAATTTTCTTTTTATTTTAAACCATTTAATCTTAATAATCTCTACCTCTGTTAGAACAATTTTCCATTGGTTTAATATTTCATGACTTATTTGCAATAACAATCAATTAAATTTGAGCAGTTTGTATTTTTTGATATAGAAGACATAGAATATAGATATAGAATACTGTCGTAAAACCACAAAATCGAAAACAAATAAGCTGAAAATGCCATCTTTATTAATTTTTGATGCTCTATCGATCTGTGTATTCGGCATTATCCTATGTAACATAGATTTTTTTTTTTTGCGTGGATTAGTGGGAATCTTCATAGACACAATGAGCCCCGTAGCTTCCATTGTGTGCCAGATTTTTACTGACTAAAACACACCCCTCCCATTAAAACTAGTCCGACGGACTAACCATTAATTTATTTCTATTGTTATTTTCTTAAAGTGAACGAAACTCTACCGTATTAAATCTAGTGGCTTAGTTCTTTAAAGCCTTCTGATATCATTTTGGCTAGCAGTTGAGTGGCCTCTACGTTAGCATGACCCTCCAGACGAGCTATATGCTTTGTTGCATATCTTTTTATTTCATTTTCTATGGAAGGAATTTTTAGATATCTGTGCAAATCACTGTTGCGAACATACCAAGGGGCATTTACCATGTTGCGCAAGACTTTATTTTGGAATTTTTGTATACAAAGTACATGTGTTCGTTTGGCACATCCCCATATTTATATGTCGTACAACCATATCGGTTTGATTATCTGATTATATAACAAAATCTTGTTATGTATAGGTAATTTAGAATTTCGACCTAAGAGCCAGTACATTTCTCTCTATTTATTTTAACATAGATGCAGATATATCTCATTGCTACTTTGTGTAAGCGAGACGTATTATTTTATTCTTATTTTGACTTAAATGCTTAAATTTCTGAATATACAACAAAACGCGGATGTAAATTAACGTTTTCGAATTCATGCATTTATTTTGATGTAAATTGACAAACAACAGATTGCTATTTGTTTTTAATTTTATTATTATGCCGTATATGTTTTTGATGTGTGTGTAACTATGTGTTGCGGTTTTGTTTCGGATCGTTGTTTCGGATCGTTGTTGTTATGTTATGTTTTAATGGAAATGTGTTGGAATAGCGTAATTTCTTTTAGTATTGTTCAAGTGGTTGACAGTAGAATGGTTGTATTTTCTACTCAATCAATAATAAGTATATATGATACCTTATTACTGACTTATAAGTCAGTTCACTATGCCGTACTTTTAAAATATAAGTTTTGATAACAAATATTATGACAATTTTGCAAATTAGGTTCAAGTAAACATTGAGATTATTTTTTTAAGTTGTTAACACCTTATAGTATTTTATACTTAAATTGAAGCTGGACTTCTAGTTTTATAGAATTTCTTTTTTTATGTTCTTTCAAGGAAAAAGTTAACTAAATATTTAAAAATTAAATATTAAGTTAAATTAATTTTGTTCTATAGTTTTTCAAATAACCTTATATTTTTTCTTAATAAAACAAAAATTGAATTTCAAAATTATTTTGTTTTCTTATAAATTTAGAAGAGAATAAAATATTTCAGATTAAAAAATAAAACAGTTAATTTGGCGTATATACAATTTTTTTGTCGTACGTGCATACAGGACGAATGAAAACTGCATAAAAATGGCGTATACAGTAAGATAGTTTTAAGTAAATGGTCCTTAAAGTTATAATTCTTGTTCTAAAAGACTTTGTTTTTATACCTCTAAAAGATAGCTTAGGTGGCTAGTAAATTATACAAACTCTATAGAAGAAATTGCAGAGAGACTGATAATGAAGTAGCTATGCTAAAGTCTTTAATTAATAAAACCAACAACTTAATCAGGCAAAATATGTACTTGCAAATTGGTAAATACTGGGAGAACAAAATCAAACACATTAAACCATCTAGAAATATGTTTCCTACGTTAAATAAAATCTTTAGAAAAAAAGAAAGTCTTAAAATAGATCACTTTTCTTTAGAACAGAATGATACAAGCTTGATTACTCAGGCAGATATCGACATCAACTTAATTCAAAAAGATGATGACAATAATCACGTTATCAAAGATGCAAAAATAAGCATATTCACGTTATCAAAAATAAGCATACACTTTTACAAAATAGAGATCTAGTCCTAAATTGCACAGTAGAAAATAGCCTGAACGAATTCGAATGTAAATAAACAAAACTTCACTCCAAATTTGTTACAGTTCTCAAATAACTTAAAAGCAAATGAACTTAACGACAGCCAAACGCAAAATTATTTTGTTACAACTGAATCGGTAAAAAATATTTTTAAATCATTATTAAACAAAAAATCTGCTTATGTAGATGGCGTGCCAAATATATAGCTTTAAAAAAGTTGACTGATACTATTATTGTACAATACACCAGCGTTTTCAACAATTCCCCCCCTAAACAATGCATATTTTCCCGCAGCGGGGAAAGTAGCAAAAGTAATTCCAATTCGTAAGCCAGGTAAGGACTCAACTAAACCAAACTTTTAGGTGACTATTACACATTATTATTTTCATCAATCATTTCGTCCATATATTGACAATATATGGATGAAAAGAATGATGACCGATCACTCATCAATCATGCACTCGTCAATTATACATTTTGCAAGGACACATTGTGGAAGTGTTCTGAATATATTGATAATTTCGAAACATATATGAATATTAAAAATATAATTTTTGGAGGAATGTTTTTAACTTCAATTTAAATTGAATTTTTAAAGTAAAGTAAAGGGTATAAAAAACAACCAATTATTTTTTTGAACCATTTGAATAATATATCAATCGTTTTTTTTACAATAATTGTGGGGATTAATAAAATTAATATAAAAATTATTCTTTTTGAATTACATCACAAATTAATATTATAACCTTATATGAACATTCCCCAAAAAGCAATTTTTTATTGCCTTAGCTGATCTTGTCAAAAATGATTGATGACATGATTGATGGGAATTTTGCTTGCATGATTGATGACATGATTGATGAGAATAGAACCACCATCAATCATTTCTCATCAATCAACGGTCAATAGATTGACAATATATGGATGAATGATTGCCGAATGATTGATGTGTAATAGGGCCCTTACAGACCAATAAGTTTGTTACCTAGCATAAGTAAAGTGTTTGAAAAAATTTTAAATAACAACATCATAAGCAACCTAAATAAAAAATCGTTTCTAAGTAAATACCAATTTGGATTTAGAGAAAAACACTCTACCGTCCATGCTACAGGCAAACTAGTTTCTGATATATGTTGGAATATCAATAATAAAAATTGTGTTGGTACACTAGTAATAGATTTAAGTGAAGCTTTCACAACAGTCTGGTATGATGGGCTAATAAAAAAACTTATTGACCATAATTTACCTTTTAATTTAATCAAGATAATCAAAGGTATGATACAAAGTAGACGCTTCGTGATAGAATCGAATGGCAAAACGACACAAAGAATCTTTGAAATCACCAATGGCCTTATGCAAGGAGCTGTGAAGTCACCGATTATATTTATTATTTATACTATAAATGAACTGCTAAACATCTTAAATACGAATAACAAAATCCCTTCAGTTAAGAGTGTTTCAGTAGCGGTCGCCGACGATTTAACTTGCTACGTAGGTGATAAATCATTGAATGACATTCAAGATAACTTACAAGAGATGTTTGAAGGCGCTTAAAGATTAACTATAGTAAATGTAAATTAATTCTATTCAGAAATGTGTTATTCAAATGCCACGTTTCAATTCGGCAAAATTGGAAACAATGTTTTGTCAGAGCTGAAGATGTGTCAATAATAAAACCTAAAAATCACGTAAGATATTTTGGAATCGTGTTGCAGCACAACTTAAATTATTCGGCACATATAAAAATTCAAATCGAAAAGTTAATTAATGTTTTTTCTATAGCAAAAACTGTTCTACTCAAAATACTTAACACCAAGAGTCAAAATTATAGCGTATCAAACTTTAATTAGACCAGTACTCATCTATACGGTGGTTCGATATAGTTCAATATTAGCCCTTCGATATGTTATAAATTAAGGTTATTCGAAAGAAAAGGTCATGATCTAAGAAAAACCACTAATCGAAACCACTATTTATCAAATAAATACATTTATAATGAAGCAAGAGTAATAAGAATTGATAATTTTATATTGGATTTTATCAGGAGACACTATGCTAGATCATCGGAAAATTCAAAAAATAGCCTGGTTAATAATTGCACTTTCACAAATGATCAATACATTGAAGAAACACTTCACAGGGTTTATACCGCCTGAAGCAATCCTTTATCTGGATAAAAATGGTTTTACATTAATACCCCAGATAAAATCCCACTAATCTATCACTCTCAAAGACGAGCCACCGACAAAAAAATTTTGTATAATCCAAGGGATTACTATGACAACAGTTCACCAGTTAACTATATAATAATATAGCACTCACTTGTCTAACAGAGACAAAAACAAAATGGTAAACCGGAGCTTATATTGGTGGCTAAATTAAACGAAAACTAGAACGTTATCAAGTTTTTTCTTTTTATTAGTTTCTGTTTTTAATGCTATGTCTTCAATTTTAATCTCTTTTATTATTCTTTTTTTAGCATATAAATTTTAAGTAAACCATAAAACTAATTCGAACTAATTGTTTTTCTTATAAAAATTTACAATAGAATTCAATGCAAAACAATAATCGTCCAACATGATACCAAAATAGATATAACAGAAATGTTCAAAACATTAAAAATTTAGCGACCCCAAGGTGGGATATTAGATTTAGCTTAATGTTAATAATAAGATCATTTATTTTAAGTTTTTTTTTTGTATGATAATTAAATGTAAAGACAAGGAAAAAAAAATATATAAACCTAGCCTATGAACCATACCATGAAAAAAACCTATGAACCATATTATTACTAAACATTAAAAAAAATAAAACCGTTTCTGCTTAATTTTGTTTTATTTAGTCTCAAACTTCAAATTCAATTTTCCAAAACTCAATTTTCTGGATATACGACAAACTAATTGGGGTCGACGATTGATAATAGATCGACAAGTTTTTCACATCCAAGTATATTTCCATCTCTCATTTGTCTGCAAAATTTAAAGATTGAAATGTGTTACTCATCTTTTGAGGTTGTTAGGGTTAATAAAGTGGAGTATACTTGAAGTAGTGGAGTATAGAAAAATTAAGTAAAATAAGCTGCTTTGTTATTAATTTTTTGGGACAGGTTGTTAGGGTTGACAAGTTCAATCACTTGAAGGACTGGATTATAGAAAAATTGTGTTTTAGAAAAACTAACTACGTTCATGCATAACTACCTCACTTGAACTCTTACTAATCAATTAATAGGTGAAAAGAGTTCAATATAGTCTGATCTACAAAATTTAAAAATGAATAACTTACTTTTAATTAAAAAATGTTATGCATATCCAAAATTTGGTAATTTCATCATGTACTTGGCTATTTCTATTTATACTTTTGTTTTAACAGTTTTTCAATTAAATTAAGTTTAATCGGATTTATACTTTCCTATCAATTCATTCATTTAAAAATTGACTATACATAAAACAAATTTAGACCCAATATATATGTTAATAATGAAACTAACATTTTTTGAAAGAACTTTTTAGATCTTTTGAATCATTCAAAAATTTATTTGTCTTTTTATTAAAACGCATTCAAATCTTTTGTACTTGTCACGTATACTCACTAACTGATTTTTTCAATACTCATGATATATTCATTTTATGCTTGGGATCAGGTGAAGGGTGGGGGTTTGGTTTGACATTAATTCTAAAGAACACTCAGACGAGTATGTATAAATAAATTAAAATTTCTATTCTAAAAATATTTTTATTTGGTTTTCCAGTACACGTACATCTTGCACATGATGGTTTGAAAAACAAAGGCATCAGGTGCAGTTTGAATATAATCTTTAGACAAACAAAAAATAAAGCCAGAATTATTTTCAAAGCATTCATTTTATTGTTATTTTGTTGTATTTTTTTTTTCTAGGTTTTTGTTATGTGTAAAAGAATTCACATACGAAATTCATAAGAAATGAACATTTCATGTTTTTATACAAAAAAAAAAAAACAATATAATAAAAAATTCATGAAATGTTATCTTCATGGGTCATAATATGCATCGTCATAGGTTATTCTTTTATATGAATTTGAAATTGAAAAATTATGCGGATATGTGAGAAATTTATGTACGCTAAATAAAATAAAATGGCAAATTTTTTGTTATCATCTTTTTCAGTAAAAAAATTATTTAGGTATACAAAAGGAAAGAATTTCAAATGAGGTTGAAAATGTCATGCTTTTTTAATTTTTCTAAAATAATATTTTATTTTGTCATAAATTGTTGTAGAACGCAATAAAATGGTTTTAATAATTTTACCAAAATATCTGGTCTAATTATAAAAATGAAATCGATACTGGAATGAAATTAAATTCTTATGGTGATTGGTTTGGGGTCCTTTTAGGCAAATGGCTTGGTAAATTTTTTTATTTTATTCTTTGAATGCATGAGTAAAGAGAAATCTAATGTAAAATTAAAATCAATGAAAGAATTTATTACTGGAACTCAAAGCTAAGTATTCCTTCTTTTATTTATAGTCAAAACACTAGATGCAGATCTTTTATACCAAATTGGTACGTTTGATTATGGTAGGAAAGGAAAGTTAGAAAGGCCCAAGTAACACCAATAATGCTTATAGCACGAAAAATTCAAAATAAGCATTATAATTGTCGTATAAGCAACAAGTAGCATGATAAAGGCATGACAATTATTGTAAAAGCATTATAAGTGTCGAATAACAGTATATAAGCATTTATTTCATGCTATGCTTTAAAGCCAATATAAGATGCATTATAACTGCTATAATGCTTCTTTTATTATGCTAGTAGCATAATAAGCTAGATTTCAGCACAATACTACATTATTTTCTATATTTTATATAGTGTCTTTATTGCGCTTAAGCCGAAAGGTGATTTTTCGCATAAATTTCATAAAGACGCAATATTTCAAAAAAGAGTTTTTTGTAATTTATAGTTAAACTAAATTTTAATTTACAAAATGGATAAATTTACTTCGATCTGGAAAAAATTCAAAAAAAGAGGCACTTTACACAGGCGTGCAAAAACAATTGACAAAAAGTTAGCTTTTAGATTCACCGAAAAGAATAACTGTATATATGTTAAAAACAATAATACTCCGCAATTTTCAAACTTTGTATCAAGTGATGTAATTACTGATCCGCAGTTTAGTTTAGTAGAAACAAATTTTATAACAGAAAACGTTGATGAATGTACAAGTAACTGGGATTTGGAATTATCTGATATTAATGATGAAAACATTGAAGATGGTGAAGATGAAATTTTCAGTAACAACATTGAAAATAATGTACTTTGTCGAAAGTTTTATCAGCATGTAATGGAATTCAATATATTTCAAGTTATCTACACAATTTAGATTTTATTTTAATTGGGGATAATATCGAAAACCAATGGTTTTTGACAAAAACAAATCGAATAGTAAAAAGTAATCAGAGCCATTTCTTATATAAATGAAAAAGAAATTTTTGGTGTTTCTTTGAAAAGCGCAAATAATTTATTTGAAATACCAATGCGATCTTCTATTTTGAAAATATTCGTATCTAACTGTAGAGAAGAAAATTCACCAGATTTGTACATGATAGATAACATTTAATTTAAGCTTGTACCGATTAAATGTAAAACGAACATTGTTTTTATCCCTTTACTACATTCGTGTGAGCATTAAACTTTTTTTATTAATTTAATTTATTAAGAAATGAAATTATAATATGTAATTAATAAATAAAAATTCCTTTAATTTCTAAACTTTAAAATATTTTAATTTTAATTTTAATTTTATCTAAAAGTTAGTGTAAGAACATTGTTTTTATTTCAGGTATTTCGTATTACATAATTAAGTTTGACGTTTAAATGTTATTAAAAGCTGTAAGTATTTCGGTGTCGGAGCTTAAAGGAAATTCCGTTTCTTCGACATAAGCTGCAACATCTTCAAGGTTAAAAGAAGGCTTAGTATTGAAGTGCATGTGACTCCGTTTAGTTGCTGGCTCTCTTAGAATTTCTTTCGTTCTTGTTTGTTATTTCTTAGTTGAATACTGAGCCAATTTTTTAAATGATTTTGTGTGTAATTTGGATCTTGAATATAAATAAATGAAATAAAATATACTTAAGTAAAAAAAATATACCTTTCATCAACATTATTTCGAACATGAAGTCTAAAATGTTTTTAAGTGATATAAATGCCAGTTTCGGTTGACCACTTCGAAAAACAAATTATTTCCAGAGTGCCCTGCTTCTGGAAATAACTGTAAAGGAATAAATCTTTTTTGAATTCATTATCCCTACAGTTTTGCTTTTCTGGATTATTTTGAAAGATATCTATACGCAAATAAAATTATTTTGCCTTTAAATTTTTTCAAAAGAACAAAAGCAAGCATTTAAAAAAACTATTATTCATTAGTCGAATAACAGCACTATAAATGCAATAAAAATGCATGAATGCTATTGCTCGACATATTAGTCGAATAACAGCACTACAATGTAATATAATTGCATGAATGCTATTACGAAACTTATTAGTCGAATAACAGCACTGTCACTAAGGTTTCTCTATACATGTAGTACAACTATATCTATGAAATCAATTGTAATGCGTTATAATATAGTGTACCACTTTTTTAATACTCAAGAAAACAAGTGTGATAGCTCAGTGGTTAGCGTGTTGGACTGAAAATCAACTGGTACGTGGTTCAAATCTCAGCCATGTAATTTTAAAATATTAAAAAAAATGTAATTATAATATTGACCTCTACGAAAATTTAATAAATAGAAGGGATGATGAAAAAAAAAAAAAATCTTAAAAAAATAATATTTAAACATTTAATAAAAATCCGAAAAAATTAAATAAATAATTTTTTTTCCTGTTTTACGGTAGCATTATTACATTTATGAAAATGCTTTTACCGTGGTAATATAATTGCTTTATAAATGCATAGTAAAAGTCGTTTAATAGCACGCCGTGCTGTAATTGTGCATTTACTCGACACATACATCAACAATGAAGCATTATAAAGTCGCCACTTTGTAGATATAAGTGTAGTATAAATGCATTATAGTAGTTATATAACTAATTTTGCATGCTTTAAGCATAGTAAATTAGCATTAATGCAGCATGAATGCTTCTATAATGCTAAAATTGTCACTTGAGGGGAAGGGTAAAGGAGGACAATTACGAACTAATATTTGTTTTGAATTTATGTAGGTTACAAATATAGAATTGATCATATTTTGGGAAAATGCAATTTTGTCCACATTCAGGATGTTCTGGTTATAAATGAATTTCCATAACTTGTATTCTACCAGATAGGGATTTCTACGATGATGGCTTGAGCACATGCTGCCTATCGAATTTTACAATAGAAGCGCTGAAGTAAAATAATACAGATTTAATTTTCACTGATGAAGGGTATATCCTACGAGATATATATAAAAAAATGAGAGAGACCCAGTTATACGACGATGACCAAGAGGAGCAAGATGAGTAATTGTTGAGTCATTGATTAGAAAAATAAGAAGTTTTTTGCACTATATCCAAATGCTTTATCGTATTACTAGAAGCGCCAAGTGAAAATTATACTCAATTCTGGGTCGTATTAAAGCTTTATAGATTTTGAAGAGGTCATCACAGGATGAAAAGTAGGCTTTACAACAAATAAGAAAATTTAAGCTATTGGCTGCTTGTCTTACAACATCGTGTATATTATGATCATTCCGGAACATTTCCCGATTTAAGTGATGATTTCAATCAATTGAAGTTTATCTTCCTAAAATGAAATATAAGTATCAAAAATGAAATTTTTTCTGGAGATAATACAGTTCTGGGTTTTTGAAATATATTAAAGTTGACTCTATTTCTCAAGTCCCAATTAGCTATTGCGACCATATCGTGGCTCAGAAAACCAGTCACGATGTTTCTTTTTTTTGATACAGCGATAGATATTGCTTCAAAATTTTTATGAAAATCGTAGGATGCCATCGTAGAGTGCTGTTATGTGTAGAGTTGCGGATTAAAACAATTTTTTGTTACACATAAATTTAATAAAAACGATATAACTTGATATTTTTTCATTAGGATAAGCACAAGAGATTCATCATTTAGTTTGCTGTCATTTATAGTAGAAGTATTTGTAAGTTACAAACTTGGTTGGTCTGAGATACCTAATATGAAAAATATTTACAAATAAATAATTTCGCTATTTTATTCTATTGTGTTGACCATTTTGACTGATTTCTAATATTTTTTCCTAATATAGCTAATTTGACGGAAATCCTGTTGAACAAGAATTGAGATCAGAAGGATATACATATAGGGTAATGAAATATATATACCCGAACAAAGTCAATTTTATTCATCTAAAAAGCGCCAAATTCCAAATACAAAAATTCATTGCTTTTCAACATAGACTCTCAGAAGATTTTCTGGTAATTGGGTAAAAATCACAATCGATCAGGATATTAATTACATTTTAGTAAAACATACCTTAAACTTTTAATTACATTATTTAAATACTAGGGGCCCCTGTTGAGTAATTATAATTCAAATTGAAGCCAAATTTAAAGTTTTTTAACAGTAATTTACGTACTGATACAGACTTCCCAGTCTCACGATATAGCAGAAACCAGTCGTGTTTAATAAAAAGTTTTGTGGTTAGTAAGTTTTATTTAGGACATATTTAGGACACGTCACTGATATACTGTTTCGTTCCCGATATGTTCCCTATAGTAAGTGGCATTTGGTGAATTAAATATCTAAAAATAAAAAAATGTTGTCATTAAAGAGGTATATATACCTACATATATATATATATATATATAGTAGTATATCTTGACTGTATATTAATTCAATATATATTCCTGTAGAATGGAACCTAAATGGCATGTGTCTAAATTTAATCATAAGTTAACAAATTTATGCCATTCAGTTAAATTTTGGTTTCATTGTATTATTTTTATTTTTAAGGATCATATTACAGAAGTGCAATTTTTATTTATTGCATTGACTGCATGGCATAAGTAGAATTATTCACATTTGTATTACTAAGAATAACTCTGAATTGTAATTTGAAAGTAAAAGTGAAGATAAGAAATTATGAATGTAAATATTTTGGTAATTATAATGAACTTCGTGTGAGTTCATAATTTGTATTTTGATTACTGACCTAAATCAATGTTATTGATTTATGGTATTAATATATATTTGTTTTTATTTTATAGATGTACAATGCTTACATTAGGTCTGTATGTTAACTTTTGCAAAAATTTTACAAATGAGAGGAAAAATCACGAGATCATAAAATTCTCCGAGAATAGTTAAAATGCTCTCTTTTGCAAACAAAAGAACACATACGCAAACTTTGCATAAATTTTTCCAGATTTGTTCATGTCAAAAATAATTGGTTTTTAGGTTATGAGATTTTTTTAAAATTTTAATTAATTTAGTAATTTTCTGAAATTTTTTGTAAAATTATTGACTTTTGTTGAAAAAAAATTAAATTGAATAATTTTTCGTGGTTTTGGCCTTTTTGTAG
Source organism: Argyra leucocephala (assembly GCA_963942445.1). Lineage (NCBI taxonomy): Eukaryota > Metazoa > Arthropoda > Insecta > Diptera > Dolichopodidae > Argyra > Argyra leucocephala. The sequence goes on from OZ012678.1 coordinate 81,338,343, forward strand.
GTAAAAAGTTATATAAATAAGTTTTCAGGTTAGGTATACAACTTTTTATTTATTTTAGATATACCACTTTTTATATGAAAAATATTTTATTGATATTTAAAACAACAACAAAAAATTGACAGTAAGTTTTTACAAATTTTTGCAAATAGAAATTTCATTTGCAAAAATTTATTTAAGAGAGAGCTCTGACGTCACGTTTTAAACATAAGATTCTCTTAAATTTCTCAAAAATTTGTAAAGAGCGTGCAAATAAAAAGTTAACATACAGGAATTTGGATAAATTTATGTAAATTTATATAAATTTGCGAGTTAACCTACAGACCAATTATGTTCATTGTAAGTAATTATAATAACTGATTTGTTTGTTTTTGTTTTTTATTTTAATAAGAATTCACATTTGTATAATAAAACCATATGAGTAAAATTTTCAACTGTGTGCGCATTATTGTTTAATATACCTACAACTTATTTAAATATTAGGAGTTCATTAAAGAGAAGCGAAATAAAATAAAAAGGTGTCTACTGCGCAGGTCCTTAAATGCTTGTCAATTATAATTATAGATATTTCACCTTTCCTCCAGCATATTACTTTGTAAAAATAACCAGGACTGAAAACTTAAAGACGATCTCAGAATTGCACTATCTAGCTATGCCGAAGTCCTGCAAACCAAAATGAAAATTTATATAAATATAATATAATTTTCATTTAATTTATAAGTCAATATAGATAAAAAAAAACTAACACTTAAATAAAAAAAAATTTCACTCTGTATAAAATGTCCTAGTTTAATGGTGGCTATGAGTTATTAAAACTAAAATTTTTCCATTTTAACAAAAAAACTAAAAAAAAAATTTTTTGAATCTGAAACTTTAGTAATAAAACTTTGTTGAGAAAATATTTAATACCTATAATTTATGTAGGTAAATTTGTTTAACAAAAATTTGTAAGCTTCTTTTTATAAAGTGTTTTCGTAGATTTTTTGTTTTTCAATTAAAAATCAAATTATTTTTTTTTAAATTCTCGAAATTTCAAAATCGAAGACGACTTAAAATAATAATTATAGCATGAATAATATAGTTTCAAAAAAAATTATGGTGGGTGTTAATTTTTGAAAGAATATACCATATTGTATTGATATAACATAATTATTTAAAGTACCTACATAGCTTATTGATAGGACGTAGTTATTTGCAAGAACTAAAATCTTTTCATAATTAAAATAATAATTTCCATGTAATATCATACAAAAACAAACCAATTGTTTTTTCTGTTTTTGTTTTTAGCTCGGAATGAAAGTTAAGTTTCATTTAAATTATTTTACAAAAGCGAAAAATTAATTTTATTGTAATGTGTACTGTACAGAGTGTTTGAGAATAAAAGTGAACATTTAGGTTTTTCATATAAATTTTAAGTTTTTTTTTGTAAAAATGTACAGATTGTATTCGATTTCGTTATTTATTTATTTATTTATTTTATTTACAGGCTTAATTCAAGCTAGTTACATGTATTACATTTATGTGAGTTTAAATAAATTTTAAAATTAACAATATAAATATCCAAAAATCAAAACTAAAAAACTAATTGCAAAAATTGTGGAATAATTAAAATGTAAATCAATGGTTACCAAAAATTATTAATGAATTAAAAAAAAAAAAAAAAAAAATTGAACAATCTGCATAATATAATTAATAAAAATATTCTTATATTTGAGAATTAGTAAGTGTAGTTATTGATTAAAGTTAGTACTTAAAGAAAAAAATTAGCAGCTATAGAATATTGAAAATAGAGTGATGAGATCAGAATTAACTAAGAGGAATATAAAAGCTGCTATAGGATGTCTTTGGAGAGAGAGAAATCAATACGGTTCTTATATTTGTTACCCATAATCATTCTATGGATAGGTTCGTTCATTCCATAGTTGGTTCGATGAAAGGTGAGGATAAATAGGTTAGCAGAGTGGAAGCGATTAGAAGTATTAATCTGGGTTAGGTTAAAAATATAAAGAGAGTTAATATTTCCTTTATTTATTTCAGTGATGAAGATTACATCGGCAATTTCGCATCTTTTTTTCACAGTAGAAAGATGAATTAAGTTTAGTCTATGTTCATTTGGTGGCAAAATTAAGGGGTCAGACCACGGAAGGTGACGTAGTTCAAATCTTAAGAAATTTTTTTGGATTGCCTCAATCCTATGTATGTGAATTTCATAATATGGAGACCATACCTGACTGGCATATTCTAATGGGGCCAAAAAGACATGTAAAAAGGGATTTTTGGAAATATGTATCTTTGAGTTCCTTAGATCAACGTTTTATAAAATCTAACATTGAATTAGCTTTATTGATGATATTATTATAATGTAATTTAAACGTGAGTTTATCATCAAAAATGACACCTAAATCTTTTAAAGAATTAACAACTTCTAGTGCTTGTCCGTTAAGGAAATAGTTATTTGAGCAGTGTGTGGCACGCCTATGATAAGTCACCACCGCACATTTTCTTACATTCAAAAGAAGATTATTATTCATGCACCAAATAAAGAAATTATCAAGGTCAGTTTGGAGTAAGAACGAATCGTTTGGTGAAGAAATTTTGTTGAAAATTTTTATGTCATCAGCATATATCTGAACTTTACTATTTTTAATTACTGATGTAACATCATTTATGGATATTATAAATAATAAAGGACCTAAGTGGCTACCTTGGGAAACACCGGAATATGGTTCAAATGGCGATGATATAGAAGATCTAAATTGTACACTATATGTTCTAGTAATGAGGTACGATTCAACCCAATTTACAAATGATTTCGGAAATCCTAATTTTAATAATTTAAATAGGATTACACTATGTGGCAAAAGATCAAAAGCTTTGCTAAAATCTGTGTAGATAACATCGGTTTGGAAGCCTTTTTCCATATTATTAAGAAATACAGAAGTAGATTCAACTAGATTAGTTACTGTGGACTTATGTTTAACAAGATCGTGTTGGTTTGGAATTAAGAAGCAAGTGCAATGGTGATAAAGCTGATCAAAAACGATTAGCTCAAATAGTTTAGGAATACAGGATAATTTAGCAATAGGTCGATAGTTGCTAACATCATTTTTCTAATTTTTCTTGTGAACTGGTCTAATGAACTGGGCATTCTTTTAGGATGATGTCAGGGACACCATCAGGGCCAGGGGATGTGTTATCACTAAGTTTTCTTAAGTATTTAGAAACTAAAGCTTCGCTAATGTTTAAGGAGGAAAATGTGGTTTTGGGAAAATCATTCATGTGACTGAACTCTAGGGCGTTAATATTGAAAAGAGAAGGAGAATATGAATTACTAAAAAATTCTTGGAAATATTGTGAAATAACTTTTGGGTCATTACTCTGTGAATTATTGAATTTCATGAAACTTGGGAATTAGTTACATTTTCTTTTTGTGTTGGCAAATTTCCAAAAGATTTTACGTTTGGTTAAAATATTAGAGGATACATTTTGTAAATAAATCTTATAGCTATGTTCTACGTGCAGCTTAAATTGTTCAAAGAGTAATTTCAAGGTATTATAATCGTTTAAATTTTTAGATTTTATATACTTGGTCCAGGCTTTATTTTTCTTATTTCTCAAATTTTTAATTTCACGAGTAAACCAAGGAGGACTTGAGTTATAGTTTTAAATACTGCTCATATAGTTTAATGTTGCTCATATCAATAATGTCCGCTTTCTCATTATCTGCCTGAATGCTGATGAGCTTTCGCTCCAATATTTCAATAATAATAACGTCGTCAGAACTGAATAATTTATAAAACAAAGTAATGGAAATAGTAAAAAAAACCAAAATATACATTTTGAGACAACCACATCGTATCAAAATGAATCAGTCAAGGTTAATTGAGATATTTTAATGATTAGTTATTTATCAAGCGGGTTAGCTTTCCGATTTATTTTTGAGCCTTACACAGATATTCTATACATGTACGAGAATTTAAATGGAAAATATTCAAACAATATACATATTAAATGTTAACAACCATTCCTAATACAGTATATGAATCATTTAACCTTTGCAAACCGACAACTGCTGCAATACCGTGTGAATTGAGTATAATATCATCATTATCCTGAATATCAATCAGGACAGATGCTTTATATATATATAACTAATATATATTTTTTTAATACACTCTGTATTTCCGATCCTTCTGGTCATACACATGAATGTAGGTTACATAATTACAAAATTATATTTATTTACTTGAATTCCCTAAAATTAAATTAATTACAAAGTTTTTGTAAATGATTTGTATTTTTTTTTTTTTTTTGTTTGCTTATAAATATGTAAATTATATTTTGAGGGAATTTATTTTTAGGTCTTTACCATCAACAAAATCAATAAAATTTATTATAAAACGTGATGAACGTGCTAATTTTTATGTGATTGAGAGATGAATGAAAATTTTTCCAAATTTAATTAATAAATATCGAAAAGAAAATTTTATTTGTAGAATTAATTTAAGTCAAACAACTGAACCTACGATAGAATGGAACAATAACGTGAATGTGAATGTAATAATAATAAAATTTGGAAAAACAAATTTTTGATAAGTTTCAAGGTTTTTGAATAAAAAATTTAAATATGTATTTTGTTTTCTATTTAAATTAATTCAAATTACATATTTTCCAATGAAATCAATATTAAATTCGACTTTGATTTTTTTTCAGAAATGAATCTTACTGATTAGAATATGCAGATTCGCAAAAATTCGTATATGTTTTGTGTGTGTGAGACATTTTACAAATAAGATTGTTTTTGTTTGTTTTTTTTCAGCTACATTTCTATAGTCCATTTTATGGAAAAGTTAATTTAATATTAAAAAAAATTAAAGCAAATATGGAATCAACTGCTGAATGAATTTTAAACAACAATGTATTATTTGCCGGTAGATTGCTGAGGTTTAGCAAGTCAAGTAATACGATAAATTCAATGAATCGAGCAATCAGTAATTTTTAGGTCGAATGTTCGCGAATGGTTCGTTTTATGAAATTTTAAGATTCGTTTGATCCAAGCTACAACTTCTTGCAAACTAGAATTCGATGGTTTATATAAATTAAGAAAACCAGACTTGACATATTATTGAATAGCTTTTTTAAGGGGTGAAGAGCCAAATGGTAATAGTGTATAGTGATTTGTTCAAACATTTAGTCTTCAAAAAATTTCAATATTAATGACCATTGGTGTTGTGTCTAACTTTGAAAAAGTCTTCGAAGACTGGATCTGAAACTCGCAACTTCTCTTGATCTCACCCAAATCATCAACTACTTGTTCTACAATCTTCTTTTTTTTCTTTTCTTTTTTGATTTCTATTTCCATTTTTTTTTTCAAATTATTATTTAAATTTTTCATTATAATTCTTATATGTCGAACTAGTAAGTCTTCTAACGGTTTTATTTTACTTCTCAACATTGATTCATCCTTACGATTTTCATATAAATATTGAGCATCAAGAGCATTATGCATTATTGATATTTCATCTTTTTACATTGAATACCAGATATGACACATCAAAGTTTTAACATTTGACAACCAACCCCAAGTGCAAACTTGATATATTAGTACGGGACCTGGCTAAAAGTTGTTTTGTTCTGTAGATGGCCACGTATAAGGTGGATTAGTGGTGGATGGACACGTATAAGGCCCTGTTTTCCTAGAGGTAGCCCACTTATTTAGCTTATGCCACCTTTCGCTTGCTCTGGTCAAAAAGTATTAATAAATGTGTTCCGTGATGGCTCCCATTGCATTGAGAATCCTTCTTAAGAGACCTCCAACAATTTATTTTTTTGACTTTATGTAATTAAAATAAATATTTATTTTAATTTGAATTGTTCAGATTGTAAGCGATTCAATTCACTAATCATCATTATTATATTTAATCCGCCAATGGAAAAAAGTAAGATACAAATATCTGAACCATTTTACCATATGCATAAGCCATTTTAAAATACAAAAATTTTATATTATCAAATTTTAACAACTCATCTCACCACCAAACTTAAATTCAATTTTCTTTTTTTTTATAATAAATTATTACTATTGCGGTTCTTGTCTGGAATAAATTAATAAATAAAAATTATTATGGTGCCAAGAATAAATTGAAATGATAAAAAACAATAATACAATTCAATATGATTTTTTATCAAACTTCCTCGAATTTCCTGAAGCAGGCGAATCCTAGTTGCATCTTATTTGATAAATATTGTAAATTATATAATATCGGATTCAATAGATGTAGAAAAAATGTCGACAATATCCATAACATTGTGCAGTGTCTCGGAGAAGATGTCAATTTAGTGTTGATATTGTTATGTTAATATTGGTATTGAAATGCTGCTAAAAGTGATTTTTCGCATTCGTATTGTTAAAGTGAATTTCAACACAGCATTTTATTTTTTTAATTTATAATTATCTTACTAATTCTCAGTATTTCGTGTATTTTGCATTTAGACAGCACGGAATAAAATCTTTAGCTGAAAAATTTAGTAACTATAAAAATTGTTGCATAGCAATAATGTTAATTAAAAATTTTGTAATTTATTCCCAATACGATGTGATGATATTAACTAATTGCAAAACATTGTATAATTAATTTTTTTCTTTTAAAATGCAATTCCAAAATTATTATTTTTTTATTTTAGAATTTCTACAAATTAAACTGAAAATTTGCAATTGCAAAAATTTTGTAAAAATACTTATATACAACAAAATTGGAAATATTTAACAATTAAATAAACAATTAAATTGTAATTCTTAAGTACTTACCTAGTTATTAATTATTAATTATTCAATGAAATATGATTTTAAATAAAATATATTTTGGTAATTGCGATCTCATTAAAGCTGTTCGCTCGTTAATTTATTTTCAATGAAAATTATTGTTTATTTATAAAATATAATGACTATCTATACATTCATCGAATGTCAAAATTACTTTGATCAAATCAGATATACATACCTACATTATTAAATAAATAAATAATTTTTGATGAAAATGAAATTATTAATGTTAAAATGTATACTGAAAATCTGTTTATTTATTCAATTGAAAATAAATTTTAATTTAAAGTAATCATCAGTGTGTGTTATTTTTAACGCCAAATATTAGTTTGTTCCATATCGAGAAGATGTCAAAATACTGACCAAATTTACACCAAACAACAAAAATAAGTTTTTTTTATTGAATTTTAAATTAATTATTTTAGTGTTTATATAGTATATAATTGTCTGTCATATATAGTATTGTCGATATATATATATATATATATATATATATATAATACATATTTTAGGATATACATATAACGATTAATAAAAACTGCCTTGAAATAATAATCTGAATAGTGAATATATTAATGGGGATGTCAAAACTGTGTACAATGAATACAATTGAATATCCATTTTTTATATTTTGTCGAATATACGTTACAGCTGGTAAAAATTGGATGAGTTTAAAATAAAAATATTTTCTTGTTGGATAGAACAAAACGTGAACTATTCAAGTGTTTCAGATATTAAATGTATAGACCGAGGGAGTTTAGATTCAGATCTAGCAGGATTGCAATAAAATTTTGTCAGGATTGGAGTGTTGATAATCTTGTGTAATTATTGTGTAATTTAATAATTTACACAATATTACCACACTTTATTTTTTCACATACACATCGCTTGATTATTAAAATTATACCAAAGCAATAATAGCTCATCAAGGACATAGACCTGTAATTCCACGATAACAAATGGTGAAATAAAATAGATTTGAAGAGGTCATATCTAAATAAAACTATCCATCAAACAAAAATCTAATTATCTCAGGTAGAATTACTCTTCGTACGTTATGTACGGTACGGCAATTTAATATGAAAATTCTTATTATTATACTTATATTATATACAATACATAACAACGAGTATTTGCATTTTTTTATATTTTCTGGTATGCTACCTAACTAATTAAATGTAGCAAACAACTACTATCATCCGAAACTAAGCCTTCTTAAGTAGCATATATAGCATAGTACTCGTTTTATTTATTTATTACCAAATTATACTCTTTATAAAATTTCATTATTTTAAGAATAATGAAAGAAAAGTTCAACTTAATATCCATGCCCTGACCGGGATTCGTACCCAGGACCTTGCCAGATGACATACCCTATGCAACATATAGGTCCAAATATTTAATAGAATATTGCCTGACAGCTATGTTCAGGTATTTAATCTTATTTCACATTCTAAAAAATAACCATTATTGTAAGGTACTGTTGTTGTGATTTACGTGCAGCCTTTAACGTTATGTACCTTATATTTACTTAAAACAAAATCATTCTCCAACTTTATTTATTTTTAGTGATCAATGTTACATATTGTTGTTACCTTTGTGGAAAAATCACTTCTAATTTACATTTTTTCATTAAACTGTAATATTGAATGATGAATGACATTTCAGCAGTATAGTCTAACTGATTGCTGAATTGTCTTACAACACCGTTACAACTGTTTATTTTGTTCAGGATAACATATTTAGTATTTCTCCCATCCCCCGCTAATACTTTTGAACCAATTTTAATTTTTATTTCTTTTTTATGAATTTGTCTCTACATTCAATTTTTCATAATCATTAAATGAAAAAAAAATTACAAAAATAAACTCAATTCTTTAAAAATAAAATATTCTTAAGAGAAATTTCATTAAATATTATCATTACCAATACCATTACCAACCAGACACGACAATCGATCAAGCTGTCAAAATATAATGTAAGAAAATTAATGTTAAAATGTTTCATCAATGTTCTTGTTGTGTAAATATTGACGTTAAAATAACGAACATGAGAACAAACAACATACCATAATAATGTACACATGGGTACGTACATTGTGAATATTTATTGTGAAAAATATTAGAGACAATATCTTGCATAATATTCAATTCAAATAGTTAGTGTTCCAAAGTTTTCTTTTGACTGTAATTAAAATTAAAATTAGGTGTAACACAACAAATTTTTGGTAAAAAGTGTTTATAATTTTTGATTGAAAATTTTACTTGTTGTTTCAAAAATGTTAGTCTAAAGAAAATGTTAAATACAAAAAAATTAAAATGTCAATTATTCATAGAGAGTTTAAATTTAATTTTATTTTCCTATAAATTTCATGTAAGTTGTGTAAATAATGACCAAAAGAGTAATGGTCCTCCAATACTAAAATATTACTAAGAGAGTACTACTTAATATTCTTTAATTTTCCGATTTTAAATTTTTTAATACAAAATCATTTTCCGTAAATTTTGAAAAATTTTTTAACAATTTTTGAATTGTCATCTTGTGTTATGTTTGTATTATTAAAATATATGAAATTACTTTGGTATTACACTAGCTCTAACAAAAATACAAATATAGATAAAATACGATTTGATTCGAAATGTTCAAATTTTTTATTATCAAAATAATATGTCAGGACATTAGTTAAGAAATAAAATTCTCACATTAGTTTTTCTTAAAATTTTGCACAAGAAAAAATGTTCAGGATATAATTAACATTCGTCTAACACTCCTGTAAGTTGATGGTTTTTAAGCTGAATGATTATGTTCAAGCACTTTATAGGTAGCTTCGATGATACTGAAATTTAATTGCTCCACGTTACAAATAAATTACATATCAATTGAAATTTGTCTCTCTTAAACACATTCTTAGAAAATTTGGGTTATATTATATTACACAAAAATACAAAATTAGTTTGACTTAAAATCTGCAAGTCACTGACTTATGCCATTTTGTGCAAACCATTTTAGTTGATTTAGTCACCTATATTCTCTTAGAAGCATCGTGTTTGATCGTGCGAAAATATCACTAAATTTCATATAACACTTTTCTATTCCGTTAGGCTTTTCAGGTTTTAATATTACCAATACATGTCTTTGTTTACCACCATGAAGGTTGGACACGCTGGGTGGCGTAGTAGATAGAGCACCTGCCTTTCAACCGAAAGGTCCCGGGTTCGATTCCCAATGAAGCAAAAAAAAAAATGCTTCATTGGTTTTTCGAGCTGGTCTAGTACCCTTTGTCATTGGGATATAATAAATGGCAAAAAATAATGGAGAGTATATATAATCTGGTAACAAATTAAATAAAATGAAACTATTCTATTTAAGAAGGCTTAGTTCCTGACAATAGTAGTAGTTTTCCACATTTAATGAGTAGATAAGCCAGTAATTTGTTAAAATAAAATACTCAAACTATTGTAGATATTGTAATGTAAAATTGCAGTACCGTACTTAATTAAGCACGAAAAGGTGATTCTATCTAAGTTACTGTCAAGATCTTAAAAAAAAAAAAAAAAAAAACACATGGAAATCACCCCAGGACAGTAGTACAAATATTGTTCGCAATCATATTAATTACATTCTGGTCAACAAACACTTTTGTTCATCTATTAGACCACTTTGTACATATCAAGAAGCTGATGTTCCTTCTTACCACAATTTTCTTTTAGCAAAAGTAAATATAAAATTATCCAGAACAAAATTAGAAAATCGATTGAGTGAAAGATCAGTTGACTGACCCAATCAATCAATGATCGGTAGCATCTTGTCATAGAAGAAAATGATAACATCTGGGAGCACACAAAAACAATATCCAAATGAAATATTCCAAAAATAAAAATATAAGGCAAAGAAAAAATGGACGACAGTAGAGATACTACACTTGATGGACGCAAATAGCAAAAGAAAATTGATTAAAAAAGGAATGCTATGAAACTGAAAAACTACAACACCTGCATGATGACTTCAATCTACATAAAAAGATGAAAGAAACCGTTGGGGTATACAAAAAACCACATATCTTCACACTTCTTAATCAAAACGATCAAATAATCACTGAAATTAATGAAAAACTAAAACCTGGGAAGAATATGTTAAGAAATTTTTTTTGTGATTCTACTCGTCCCGTGTACAATATTGAAAAGTCTACCGAAGCATCCGCAACGAGCTACTAAATACGAGCTACTTCAGTTAATAGTTCAAGAAAAAATTTAAGAAAAAAAAAGCAACATTAGAAAGTGGACAGAAACATTGGCGATTTAATCCATTCAACAACTGATCGAATCATCTATCAGGACATCGTTGCCAATATTAATACCGCATATAACATCAGACATCCAATTATGAATAGGCAATAAAAGAAGAGAATACTTTCCAAACAACGTGATAACCTTTTTTTATAACTTCAAAATTTCGCATCGTGGAGCATCGTGGAAAATTATTTTCATTTCTTTTTTAAATGGGATTAAGGATTAATAAACAGTTTTTTATATTCTTTTTTTTTGCATTTCTATTAAAAACTCATCTTTACTATTTCTATTTTTTAACACTTATGTTATAATAATTTTTAATTTTTATTTAAAAAATATTTTAAACCTTTAAACTAAAAATAGTCAGTACAACCAATATAATAAAATTTTCTTTCACCCGGCTTACATCGTCTAACAGAAATACTTATTCAGATAGACATGACGGAATAAATTTTTCCTTCGCTTCAATGATGCATCTAAGAGAATACGGCTGAATATTTTTTAATCAGCAAACAAAAAGTAGCAAAAAAATCTCGTGTACATCTCGTGTTACATCAATTTTGTTGTTAGCTTTAAACTTTAAAAATAAATTTTAATAAAATTTATAGCAAAAAATCAAAAAAAGATAAATAAAGAAAAAATTAACAAACAAATAAAAACAAATACTCATACAAATGCTTAAATCTTCAGCATGCATATATATATTTACATATATACTTGTAGTGTGTAAATATTAGTAAAGAAAATAAAAAAAAAACAAATAACAACAACAACAAACAGAAATAATAATAATAATAAAAAAACATAACAAAAAGAAAATTTAAGTTCAATGCTTAAGTGTCCTATAAATAGGAAAATAATGAGAGAAAATCAAATTATGTACATGAGAGATGAGATGAGAACCTTAAGAAAAAAATAAAACAATAATAATAATATAAGCAGAAAAAAATTACAATTTAAATTTTTTTTTTAATGTTTTTTTTTCGTTGTAATATCTTTTATATTTTGATTAGAAAAATATTTACAAAAAATAAAAAAGAAAAGAAAAAGGAAAAATAAAATCATATTGTCATCATGACCTCATAACATGCTTAATAGGCATTGATTCTATTATTTAGATAAATTTAATAATATTATTCATGTATCAATGTAGCTATATTCATATGTGTAGATTTATATTGGCCGATAGCAATCAGAATCAACATAAATTTGTATAATGTATGTACATATTTATTTTATTATGTACATTACATTACAATCAATATCCGTACATTCTACTTTTAATATCAGGGTGACCATATTTTAACGCGTTTTATGTGGATGTTATGATCGGAGAGAACTCTACTAATATAGATAGTAAATTAAAGAACTCTGTCTAATGATATATCGTACTAACGATAAACAAATTAAGGTTTATAAGGAAAAAATTTTGTAGAACTAAAATTTCTAAGGTTTATAAGGTAATTTTCGAAAAGAAAATTAGAAAATTAGAAAAGTACAGTTATACGTAAAATTGTATGATAGAAGTTACGGTTTTCTCAATCCGTGGCCGATGTTTACATATTAAAAGCTTTTGTATATCTGTGAGTGACTAGATACAAAATTGTAAGTAAATATGTGTGTAATTGGTCAGGATTTTGGTTTTGGATATTTTATAGATTTATTATTATATCTTCGGTATATATGTAACCGGTTTAGATGACAGTGTCTGTTAAGCTAATGAGGTAATTTATACTCTTACTAAATGAAATAAAAATATCTGATTGAGGAAGTAAATAATTTCTACTTACCAAAATAAACATATAAATTCAAATGTAAAAGCTAATCAAATATTTCAAGTATCAAGCCCAAAAAATTTAATGATTTCAAGAAAATGAAGCAAAGTCCTGAATCACAAGGATTCCTAGTAAAATCATGTACTTGGAAAGAAAGTAGAAAAATGATAAAAACTAAAATATCCAATTTTCAAAAGAAGAAAGATATCTTAGTTCCAAAATGATACGCAACATAAAATCATTGTTTTAAACTGAGGCTGATAAAGTAGAATTCACGATCATGATAGCTAAAATCCCGTAAAAGTTAAGCCGCATTTACATGGTTGTTATTAATTAACCAGATAAAATCCTATTTTCGTATGTAAGGTACGATATTGGAATGTATGTATTTAGTATTAAGTGATATTATATATATTAATATACACCTGCTCCTCGAAATTCGACGAAACAATCGTTCTCAATTTCATTATGAATTATTTTCCGTCATTTCAATATATACTAATTAGTTATCACATTTCATTTTTTTATTGATATATCTTAGACAACAACCGCATAAGTGATAACTTATTTAAAAAAAAATTAAATAAACTTATAATTGAGAATAATATTTAATTTCGCTACGTCTCCTTAATATCAATCATTTAAAAGAATAATAATGAAAAATTCATATTCAAATATTTTTACAGTACTTTTTTCAATTTAAAGATTAAAAATTATGGTTAACGTAAGTAAATTGAAATTTTTGTTGGTTTCGTACAAAATTTTTAATATTATTGCCTGCAGAAAAGTGTAAAATTTAAATGTAAAATTTAAGGTCAGTAATAAGATTAAATCCGCCATATGCCCCACGGATGCAAAACATTAGTGATGATGATGATGAATAAGATTAAAAGCAAACACAATTTTACTAAAAATCTTCTAGTTAAAATTTATTATTCATATTATTAACAATATAGAAAATATTAACACAGTGAATTCAGGTTTAATTAAAGTGTAGAAAAATTGTTTTGATATGCACCAATAATATGAACTTACTAGAAAATGATAAAAACAATAATTTAAATAAAAATTCAAACGTAATAAAAAATTAAAAACACAAATTAATTTTGTATATGTATGTTCTTTTATTTTTAATTTGCGATACACTTTTATTTTGTATCAAATGTATTTTATTGCGAATACTAAACACAGTAAAATAAATCGATTATCGATGGTGTGCAAATCAATTTGTCTTACATTTATATAATTTTAAATTTAGTTCGAAAGTAGTAAAATCTGGACTTGAACAAAATATGTTAAGCAGACGATTTTATTTAGAATACAAAATAATTCAATACACTTTATATTATAAGTACAGCTATATCAAATACAGTAGTTGCAAACAATGACTACCTAAAAGTTAGAGTGTTCGCACCATAAATTCTGATACATAATACAATGTTATAATAATTTAAAATTAAATTGGATTTTAGTTAATTTCAACAAATTCTACCCTCAATTTAAATTTTCCCTATAACTTAAGCCAATTTGTATGATGAACTTTTGATGTTTAATACGTTGAAGAGTTTTTGTTAGTATGTCGGCAATCATATACTTCGATGCTTTATAAATTATTTCAAGATCGCCTTTGACGTATAGGTATATCTCTAATAAAATGTAACTTAATATCTATATGCTTAGTCCCATATTCTGAACCAGAGGTTCCGAGCACTTAGATTGTCACTGGAAATTTTTTACTGGGGAAGTTACAAATTCCTCAAAGTTAATTCCTTTCAATAATTTACTGAGTACATAATTTCTTTGCAAGCCTCTGTTAGGTATATGTGTTGTGTCTGGGTTCTTATAATACTGACCCAATTTCGAAACAGAGAATATTATGTCTGGCCTTGTCCAAACAGCGATGTACATCAAGCCACCTATTATGGATTGGTATTTTTTCTGCAACATTTCAGTAAATTCAGTTCCATGAGCTTTGCACAATTTCATACCAGGGTCAAGCGGTGTTGCGTGGCCTTTTAATTCGTCATATCCATTTTCTTGCAATTGGGATTTTTGGGATATAGAAATCGGACCAGTTCCTCCTTTTCGTCTAATTTGGCCCCTGAAAAATATAAAATAGGGCCTTTGTCAGTAATAACCAATTCTTCAATATATTCATTTTTTTTTTATAAGTTTTCACAATTATTTTACAATCAATTAACAAGCAAAAGAAATAAATAAATTATCAATTACATTGTAAAAGAAAATTTGAGAGTAATGAGAAAATTTTATAAGGATTTAAAAAATTTAAATAATTTTAATTCAGACCAAAATTTTAAATCATTTTATAAAATTTTGTACATATGGTCGGTCTATTTAATAAACTAATATTTTTATTTATAGATAATTTACCCGAGTCTATGTTCATATAATATTATTTTTTAATATAAATAACGAGAGCACAATAATGTCCTCTCTACTGAAAGATCGATAGTGATGGTAATATACGACAATTAAACAAATTTATATTAAAGCAAAAAAATTTCTCATATTTTCGTATAAAGAAATAAAAAATTAAAAATGTTTTTTTTAAAATATTATTTCATAAAATATTTTATAAAATACGAATACGTGTATTTTTTTTTATGCTACATATACACATGAACGTACATTTGGTTTGTTATTATTACTTTAAATTAAGATGTGTAAAACTTGTCAAAAATAAAAAACTTTTTTTCTCGTTTTAAAATTATTCGAAAATTAAAATTGTAACCAAACGGTTGTATACATCAAAACTTTTGTACAACTACATAATAATATTATTAATTATATATATTTTTATATATATATTTGTATATATAAATAACACATATTACAATATCCACTGTTATGTGAAATTACAATTTTAAAATTAAAAATTTAATTGTAATGTTGATTATATTTCCGTTGTATTTTATAATAATGTAATTTTATGTTTCATAATTTTTTTTTGTTAAGAACAGAAAATATTAGAAATATAATTGAATTCACTAGAATTCTATATTATGAAAAATAAAATTTAATTTAGCCGTTGGTAGATAGAAAATACCTGAGAAATTTCCAACTTGCGGTAGTAAAATTATATGATAGGATGTTGATCAGGAAAATCTAAATAAAAAAAAAAGTTCAGTGCCGCGACAAAATATAAGGACAAGAAAGCTTGAACATTTTTTTTTTTTTTCAAAAATTTGAATTAGATAATCAAATAGCTTCTACTGCAACCTGAACATTAATGTTGGGTGGCGCAGTAGGTAGAGCACCCGCCTTTCAATCGAAAGATTCCGGTTCGATTACCGATGAAGCAAATGAGTTGAGCAATTAATTAGTTGACCTGGTCCGGCACCCTTTGTCATTGGGATAAAATAAATGGTCAAAAGTAATTGAGAGTATAAAATCTGGAACAAATTAAATAAAATGAAGCTATTCTATTTAAGAAGGATTAGTTCCTGACAATAGCAATATTGTCTTCCACATTTAATGAGTTGATAAGCCAGTAATTTGATAAATAAATGCTCATAATATGTAGATATTGTAGTATAAACTTGAAGTACCGTACTTAATTAAGCACGACAAGGTGATTCTACTTAAATTACTGTCAAGAACATAAAAAAAAAAATTAAGACAATGCAGATGAAATTAATTTTATCAGTTATCTTTGTAGTTATATTCGTCAAGTGCTGGTGTTGAAAAAATTATATAAAACAGAATATCTTAAATACAAAATGCAGTAATCGGTTCCCGTGAAAAATTATAACAGTCAGGAAAGATTTAAAAAAACATAAAAATTAGATTCTTCAAATTCAAATTTTTATCAGTTATTTTGTATGAGTGCCAAACAAATTTACTTAAAAGGTGTGTTGCAGCATACAATTTTTTGCAAACAAATATTTCCAGTGAAAATGAGGTCTTTTTTGACACAGCCAATAATTGTTTTATTTACCGATGTTAATTAACATCAATGATTATTGATTATATCAGACAAATTAAAGTGTGACCGTTATGATTCAATGCATTCCACCACCAGATCAAAAACCACACCAAACTGTCAATGTAGGCGAATGTAATGGTTTTTCATGAATAATTTGTGGATTTTCTTTGCACCAGAATCTACAGTTTTGTATATTTACCGCACCACTCAGATGAAAGTGAGCCTCATCGGAGAAGATGATTTTCTGAAAAAAATAGTTATCGTTTTCAAGTTGTTCCAAGGCAAAATCAGCAAATTCACGACGTTTGTAATCAAATTGTAAACACTACTGAATTCAATGAAATAAAATGACAGATCATGACATATTACAAATGACCGAAACGTCACTTCAAAATCATATCACCCCAATTGAAAAACCCTATACATAAAAATAAATTAGTATTTGCCCGCTTCTCGATATTCGAAGAAGTTTGATAAAAAATTGTGCTCAGTTTCATTATGAATAACTGTTTTTTATCATTTAAATTTATTCTTGGCACCACATTATTTTTTTATTGATTAATCTTAGACAAGAACCGCATATTATTTAATAATTTATTTTTAAAATTTTTGTGTATTAAAATTAATGGTGTATACTTATACCTACATCGGGTGTAATCTTAAATTGAAATTTCTAATTGAAAATTAAAAAATTTTAAAAAGATTTAGTTTCGTTACGTCTCCTTAGCTATATTTTAAAAGATAAATAATGAAAATCGGTTGTGAAATTGTTCATCTGTTGTTCACCGTTCCTTTTCAATTTACAGATTTACAAACACGTCTTTAGATCAAAGTGAAATAAAACATGAATAGAATAAAAAAGTTTATATCAGAAAATTGTTGCAAAAGCAAGCTCAGTGGCAAATATGCGGATCGAGGTGAAAAATCTTTCTTATCGGAGGTGGAAAATCTTTCTTATGAAGATCGAGGTGGACAATCTTTCTTATTAAATCTTGTTATGTTGAAGTTATTTATTGTCGACATACTAAGCGCATGTATATCCACAATAAATAAGGCATTAGGTGCCAATAAATAGGTACGAACGGAAACGTTGGTAATATTGACGAGGAAATTAATTAAAAATATTTTTATTCTTTTTTAGTGATTTGTGTCATTTAATCTTTTGAAAACAATATATAACAATTGAAATAGAACTTTTTATTAAAAGTATTTATCAATTATCATTTAATGTATTAATTTCATTATGTAATGCAGATATTCTTTATTAGATATTCAGATCTTAGCTCAGATCTTAGTAATATTGTATTGAAATTAATGATTCTGTTGAATTTTCTTATAAATCTGAGTGCCGTTTTATTGAATATATTAATAACCAAACAAATCAAAGCAGCGAATATAATTGGTAATAGTTAAATAAAACATAATTTCTGGTATGTGGGTAATTCTGCCATTAATGTGGAAAATAAAAATAACGTTCAAAAAGCTCTCAACAAAATAATAAAACCTTAAATAGGTAGATAACAAATAAAAACACAAAATGTATAGTTCTATCAACAGGAACAATTAGATGCAATTTGCAGCCCATGATGTACGTATTTTAAATACTTAGGTACTAATATCGTAACAGCATACATATTCCTGAAAACTGAGATTAAAGAACAAGTAAACTAAGGCTTCCTGATTTCTGAATATTTACGTGATATTACTATATGAAAAAGAGATATACGACCAAAGTCACTTTGCAATATTCATTTAAATTTGATATATATTCATTTAAATGATAGATATTTAAATGGAGACGTAGCGAAACTAAATCTTTTTAATTTTCAATCAAAAATTTTAATTTAAAATGCCATCCAATGTATAAGTGTACACTTACATCTTAACATACTTACTTTCTTACATAGATAATCAACAGGCCCTCCTTTTGGTAGGATAACAGTTTTAAAAATAAATTATTGCACACGCTGTTGTTGTCTAAGATAACTCAATAAAAAACAACCATATAGTGGCAAGAATAAATTAAAATTATAGAAAACAATATCATTCATAATGAAATTAAGCAAAATTTTTTATCAAACTTCCTCGAATATCATGGAGCGGGTGAATGCTAATTCATTTTTAATAAGTTAAAGCATGCATTTATCTTCTCTATACTATTATCACTGCATATCCACAATCACATTTTCGCACTATATATGTACGGTTGCAATTTATTATATCAAATTAAATGACTATTTTATCAAAAGAATATCAACTAATTAAATGTAGAAAACTATATAACTATTGTTAAGAACTGGGCTTTCTTAAAAAGCTAGTTTCATTTCATTTGCTGTTACAAATTATACTATCAACGTATTCTATTCTACATAATTAATAAATTTTCTTACATGTATAATGAAAGAAAAATTCAAATATGCCCGGATTGGGGTTCAAACTCGGGCCTACACTATGTATGTCAGTATGTGTCAGTTAGACGAATTCTAATTTATGTTGTGTAGTACATCAGGGTTGATATCGAAAACTGATACTAATAACAACCGAAATGAGAGTTTTAAGGTTCTTGAACAACTATATGACACCGTCTCAAAAGTGCGAAGCACATAATTATTTACTATCACTAAAAAAATAGTTATTGCAGTAACAAATAGGAAACGTGACTGGATTGATA